>CAXHWN010001661.1:358700-958700 GCA_964020975.1 Hermodice carunculata
GGACAACTTTCTCTTATCCCAAGAATTTAACACTTTAATTATTTTTTGGATTTTTGGTCTGTAGTTTATATTTTCCATTTCATCTTTATCTGTAGTGATTTGAACCCCTAGAACTGTTACATAATCAGATTTCCATCTAAATTTTAAGTATCCTGCAACCTTAAATTCTGTTTTCTTTAAACTTCCTAATCTTAATATCTCAGTTTTATTCATATTGATTTTTAACCCAGAAATATTTTGAAAATCTTTGAATACATTAATGGCTGAAGTAAGATTGTTTTCTGATGCGAGAAGAGTAAGTGATGTATCATCTGCATACTGGGAAATTTTAAATTCATGTGTATCGATTTTTATGCCTTCTATATTTGAATCATTTCTTATAAAAATAGATAATATCTCAATACTTAAAACAAAGAGGTACGGGGAAAGAGGACATCCTTGACGAACTCCTCTAGAGGGACTAAAAGCTTCTGAGGTCCAACCGTTATTAATAACGCAACTTTGGATATCAGTGTATAGAGTATCTATCCATTTCAGCAAAGAAGGACCAAAATTAAAATACTGTAAAGCTTTCCGAATGAAATTCCATTCTAAAGAGTCAAACGCCTTTTCAAAATCAATTAATATAAGTAAAGCAGGAATATCTTGTTCATCAGTATAATCTATTAAATTCATAATTCTGTTGATATTCTCCCCAATGTACCTATCTTTAATATACCCGGTTTGATCTTCATGAATAATATCTGGGAGAATATTTTTAATCCTATAGGCAATACATTTAGAAGCTAATTTATAATCTTGATTGAGTAATGATATGGGTCTCCAATTACTTAATTCTAAGATATTTTTATCTTTCTTTGGCAGCAAAGATATTACCCCATGTCTCTGACTTTTTGATAATATGCCAGATTGGTATGCCATATTTATAGCTTTCAATAGAAAGGTTTTTATATCATTCCAGAACACTTTATAAAATTCAGCCGGAAAACCGTCAGAACCGGGAGATTTATTGTTTTTACAAGTTTTCAATACATTCAACATTTCTGTTTCAGTTATCTCCCCTTCACAGCTTTCCTTTTGTTCTTCTGTAACTTTACGAACATTTTCATTTTCAGTTAAGAACACCTCACAATTTACTTCAAAATCAGAATCAGTTTTACTTGTATATAAATTATAATAGAAATTTTTTATATCTTCTAAAATCTCAACAGAATTTGTAATCATTTTATTTTGCACCTGTAATTTATTAATCACTTTATTATTATAGTTTCTCCTTTCTAAGTTAAAAAAATATTTTGTTGGTTTTTCTCCTTCTTCATACCATCGTATTTTTGAACGTAATTTTGATCCATCTACTGCATATCTTAATTCTCTTTCTAATTCAATTTTTATATTATCAATTTCCATCTGTATGTCCAAAGAATTTAATGAGTCATTTTCCTCTAAACTTTTTAATCTTTCCTCTAAATCTTCAATTTTCTTTTTCCTATCTCGTTTCTTTTTCCCTGAGATTTGCATAGTTTTTGCACGAATTTCCATTTTAATCATTTCCCAAATCATAATATCATTTTCATCTTTATATTTTTCATAAATTTCTCCAATATATTGTTTAATTTCCTGTACATAATCTAATTCTCTTAAGAGAGAGCAGTTTAATTTCCAAAATCCAGGTCCACGTTGATTTTCTTTTAAATCCAAATTCAGACTAACTGCTGAATGATCAGATTTATATCCAGGTAAAATATCTGTTCTACAAACAAAACCACTTAGACCAAAGGAGATCAAAAAGAAATCAAGCCTACATTGAATGGGGGTTGGGTTTTTTCTTCTCCATGTTGATCTAAAAATATCAGGATTTTTCACTCTCCATATATCTATCATATCTGACTCCTCCATCCAAACTTGGACTAGCTCTTGTGTTTTTATATGTGTTACTGGATTTCCCCCTCTTTTATCTTTATCTACATTTAACACGAAATTATGGTCACCTCCTATAATTCTGTTATCATTATTTATATTTTCTATTTGCTCTATAAATTTTGAATATATTTCAGGCGAATCAGTATTACTTCCATAGATATTTGCCAAAGTTATTCTTTTTTCTTGAATAGTTATATCCAAAATAATATAGCGGCCAGAATCATCTTTAATTATTTCATGTATTTTATGATCAAAGTTATTTTTGAATAAAATACTAACTCCTCTAGCATCATTTGCCCCATGGGAAAAAATTGCTGTGTACCCCCATTCTGCATACCATAATTTTTCGATGTCCTCTGTCCCATGTACCTCCTGTAATAAGAAAATAGAGTGTTCTTTTTTTCGAAGCCACATGAAAATTTCTTTTCTTTTTTGTGGGTCTCTCAGACCTCTGACATTAAATGATAATATACCTAAATTTTGCATTATTTTTCAAGAAATAATTATGATTAATGCTAGTCCTGTTTTGTAAGTTATTATATATATGAAACATTTAAAAAATACACACACAAAAAAAACTAGTTGTGGATAGGCGGAGGTCTACCATATACCAGACCTGCCCAGAGGATTAATTATAAATATCAAGCTCCGATCTAGGAACATCTTGATATTCCAAACAAAATACCCCAGGGGATCTTCCCTGTGAGTTATGATCATCTTTGTATGATCACAATACTTATAATAGAACTATACATATATAAAGAAAAAAAAAAAGTACATTATAAGTATTATTCATTTGCTCATTTGCTTCACAAACGCGTTTTGATTGTTCTCATTCATCCTCAATCTATCAAAGACAGCATTTCCAAAGGAAAAATCTCCTGCAAACAAGATCACCCCTGGCCAGTCTATGTGCTGGCAGAGGGGTGGCTACGACAGGGTATCATGGGTAAGATGTGCATGACTTTTAAGTAGTACAGTAGTACAGTAGTGGTAGTGCATTATGTAAACAACAACAACATATACGCCTACTTCTGATTTCTGCCATGTACATTTGGAAACCAACTTTTTACACAGTTTTTGGGCATAAATGATACTTGATGGATCTTTGAGTGTATAATGCCCAAACCTCTTTGGCAGCCATCATGTCTGATGATGAAGACAATGAGATGGATGAAGCACCAGCTCCTGTGCCGGCAGATGAAGTGGTCCCTGATATATCGTCTGATGAAGAGGCTGATCAGGCAGTCCGTAAAGAGGTGGAAGCTGACAGAGAGTGAGTATTGATGCTTACAGTATGACTAGCTGGCTGGACAGAATGTGTCGATTGAGCTAACATAACAGAATGAGGGTCACTGTGAGGCAGTAGAGCTATGTATAGGCTGAACTGGGTTTGGGACTGTCTTCAGTACAGCTGTTTAGGGGGTGAACTGGTTTTGGGACTTCAGTACAGCTGTTTATAAGGCTGAACTGGTTTTGGGACTGTCTTCCCCTCACCAAGAGCCAAAGTTGTGAGCAACTGTCACAAATGCCTAGTGTTTATATACTTGTGTGGAGATCCCAACATTGTTAATGTGAACGTTGGCTTTGGTTTACATGAGCTCGTGGCTGGACTATAGATTATGTCAGTAATGACAACATTTTCCCTTACAACGGTGTTGTAGGGAGCATTCATTTTCATAAATTGAGAAAATGTGTCTGCTGGCCTGGGTAGGTCAGTTTGTGGATCAACTGAGCTTATGGCTCAAGAACAGTAGGAAAAAAACTTAAAGGTTCCCTGTTTGGGGAAATACAGAAGCTGTTTATCTTTCTGACACAACAGGTTTGTGGCACTGTTAATTAAATTCCAAACATGGCTGTGCTGGAACAAGGCGTATCATGGGGAAGTGAGCCAAGAAAATAAAATTAAAGCATGAGACTGAGCAAGAATTTCAAAGCTCAATTCCCCATGATGTTGAGGCTAAATGCTTCAATGAAGTGGAGCTGGGGTATCGACCAGGCTTTTCTCTTGTTAGTCATAGGTCCTTGCTGCATACTAACTTGGGGGGGGGGGGGTAATTATTACTCTAGCATGTGGACATCAAGATCTCAGATGACCTGTGGTCTGTGCTATGTCTAGACAGAGTGAGTCCACTCACAGTGTGACTGGCTGGGCAGACAGAGTCTGTCCTATGTCTAGACAAGAGTGAGTCCACTCACAGTGTGACTGGCTGGGGAGACAGAGTCTGTCCTATGTCTAGACAGAGTGAGTCCACTCACAGTGTGACTGGCTGGGGAGACAGTCTGTCCTATGTCTGGACAAGAGTGAGTCCACTCACAGTGTGACTGGCTGGGTAGACAGAGTCTGTCCTATGTCTAGACAAGAGTGAGTCCACTCACAGTGTGACTAGCTGGGGAGACAGTCTGTCCTATGTCTAGACAGAGTGAGTCCACTCACAGTGTGACTGGCTGGGTAGACAGAGTCTGTCCTATGTCTAGACAAGAGTGAGTCCACTCACAGTGTGACTAGCTGGGGAGACAGTCTGTCCTATGTCTAGACAGAGTGAGTCCACTCACAGTGTGACTGGCTGGGTAGACAGAGTCTGTCCTATGTCTAGACAAGAGTGAGTCCACTAATCCTAACCCCAAGTACACTTACAGTGTGACTGGCTGGGAAGACAGTCTGTCCTGTGTCGATCACATTTGTGTGGTCTGCCCTGTACCTCTGACATGCTTGCTGGTGCACCTGGCCTGGTATATTTTGATAAATTTAACAGATCTGAAACTTTGTATCCTTTTGTGAATGAAGTGTAATTTAGTTTGCCTAGAAGATAATATGTCTGATAAATGTGACATCATGTATAATATGGCTGACAAATGTGACATGGACAATTGTGGTGGGTATATAGCTATGAGATGGTGCCTTGTGTGAGCTGGCTGTTAATAGTCTAGTGGGCATCTGGTATGATTTGTCCCATAGACATGACGTCTTATGTGGTAAATTAAGTCAACATGTAATCTTGATTATTACACGTCTGTGAACTGTGTGCACCAGGGATGGCTGTTTACTAATGACCTGTGACGTTAGACCCTTCCTAGCTGTTTACTAATGACCTGTGACGTTAGACCCTTCCTAGCTGTTTACTAATTTACCTGTGACGTTAGACCCTTCCTGGTTATTTTTAATGGGAAAACTTGTTTGAGGATTCAGGGTCATCAGGTCATTCCATGACAACACTTTATCAGTCGCCCCAAGCTTAACTACTGACTTGGTCCAAACCAAACACAAAAAATACCATGCAGTTTATTGACAAGCTGGATGAAAATTTTCATTGCACAAACATAAAATATATATTGACATCATTGGCTTTGTGGAAAGAGATGCATTGTAATTGAGAAAAAGTACACAGTGATTAAAAAGCTCTGTAGTGAATAAAATAGGTTTCATACAGTACAGATGTGAACATCTTTTAGGTGTATTTAATGTGCTTTTGTTTATCATTGTGATCAGTGTTAGAAATGATACAAAAATTTCACTTTTCCGAAAAACAGCAAAAATATAATTCAGTGGTTTACTTTTGTTGAATTCTTAATAAATTTGGACAATTGTAGGGTCAAAACAACCTTCAACTAAATTATATGCTCATACAAGCATATGAACTTTATTTCAATACTGTATGATTTCCACCTCACTTGTTATTTTTATACATACAGGCAAAAGTTTTACACAGAGTTAAACCTGAGGGAGGGCTGTGAGGTTAACGTAATGCACTATAAATTGTATTTATATTGGATAATTTACTTCACATACTACCAAGCATGTGCTGGGAAAATGGAAGAAAAGGGAGCATAATTTTGTTTTGGCATTTGACAAAAAGTAGATGAAAATGCATTAATAGGGTGGAAAATAAACAAACAAAAAAAGCCCAACAAGTTGACTGCTCTATGGGATTATGCTCCCTGACCTGCTGGGATTATGCTCCCTGACCTGCTGATCACTCCCCATTATAAATAATGTAGAGCATTCTGCAACAATTGCAATGAAGGTCAACTATTTTACATTTTAAATGACCCAAATTTTTGTGACAAATATGAAGATCCCGTGACCTGGGAATCAGGTAAGTGTGTTGAAATATAAGAATGTGACAGTCTTGAAGCTAGACGGTGTTGTGACTTTGCTGATGCTAGCAGTAAGTAGGTATGGTACTGTTGATTAATAGCCGCCTTTTTGAGTCTCTTATCAAACTTACCCCGTATGAAAGTGCGTTTGAAAATGCACTGTGGGGGGGAAAAATGTTAACATATTTGTGTCTTGTGTTTTGCACAACAAACTCATCAAGAATGCACCTGGTGGGTGCTCATGAATTGTACTTAAATACATGTATCATTGCGCTCAGTGTTGCATTCTGTTGCATTGGTTAAGTGGGCATGTGACACACTCACAAGGTGCACCCCATATTTTCTCAGCTCAAATAAGAGTCCAGTCCTTTCCTTGTTCAATAGCCACTTACCATTAAATATGTCACCATGAGCACCACCTTGACACTGGATAGTTTTTGATCCGTCATCCTAGCAAGTACATAACCTGCACTTTCACAATCATCATTATACTTGTGTATTTTGCTTTTAAGCTCAACTGACTTTTCAGTCAGATGAGCTTATCTTATGGTCCTCCGTCCGTCGTCAGCAATTCACATTTTGCACATCTTCTCCGAAATCGTCACCCAGATTTACTTCAAACTTAGTGGCAATGTACCTTTTGGGGTGGGTGGGGGGTGGGGGTGTGTGTGTCTCTACCAAGTTTATGCAAATGTTCTTGCTCCAGTGATTTTTGGATTTTTAGATAGATAGATAGATAAACTTTATTTTACGAGGGTAACCTGATAAACAAATTGTTTATCTGCCTCAGGGCCCTCCAATAAATACAAATACATACAATAAAATACACACAATAAATATAAATGCAATAAGATACATGCCAATAAGGATGTGGGTTTCTATAGGGGGACCCCCAGGAACAGCTGGCTAAGATTGAAATGCAAATAGGCACCTGATGGTCTCTTACAATTTATACAAATTACAGTAATGACTGTTAAAAGCTAAAAACTTCATTTCTCATAAAAAGATCTCATAAAAGCAGATTTAAAGGCAAAAGGTGTTGGCTTTTCTCTGATATCACGTGAGAGTGAATTGTATACTTTAGCACCAGATACCGCTATAGAGTTGCGGTATACTGCCTTGTTAGCGCGAGGAATTTGGAGGAGGCCACTTTCTGCGGAACGAGTTGTTCTATTGTGTGCATCCTTTACATAAACAAACATGTCAGTCATATATTTAGGGGCATTACCATTTAAACTTTTGTATACCATTAGTGCCTTTCTGTATTGAAAACGATCTAATAGAGGCATGATACCGAGATTTTGGAAGAAGGCAGCAGTGGGAGCTTTATAGTCAGCATCTGTCATTAATCTGATAAAGCGCTTTTTGGAGTTTAACGAGCTTCTGCATGTCACAACATCCATCCCATACTGTACTGCAATAATCAAAATGTGGTAAAATATAAGCATTATAAAATGTTTTGCGTGCTGAGGGAGGTAGGAAACACTTAATTCTCCTAAAAAGAGCAATATTGCCACACACAGACTTGTACACCTTATGACAGTGGTCTTTCCAAGACAATGCTTGGTCTACTTTCACCCCAAGTAACTTTTCACATGTGACATTTTCCAGAGTCTTTCCATTTAGATAACAGTTGAGGTTTGGTGTACGTAAATTTCTCCATTTTTGGTTAGTGGTGATAAGCATAGACTTTGTCTTGTCAGTGTTGATAGCCATTTTGTTTACATGACTCCAACCATGTAACCGTTGTAGGTCAATATTCAAATTTTCCTGTATCTCTTCTACTGACTTTTATGAATTTTTTGTTCTTTTTGGGGCAAATCTTGAAAAATCTTCTCCGACGAAACCGCTCCCCCAAATACTGTGATATCACACAGGAACACTCCTAGGGACTCTGTGTTCTTAAATTTGTTCCCCAGGTGGGGCTGCAATTTTTTTGAAATTTTTGATAATCTTTTGTGGGTTTTTGCTATTTTTGAATTCTTCTCCAGAACTCTCACTGCAATTAAGCTGAAACTTGGTGGACATGTTCCTTGTGGAAGGGTCAAACAAAGGTACTCACTAGGTGGCAGTGCTATGAATCCCTGATTTTTAATGATTTTATCAGTTTGGGTACTTATTGGTAAATGCACCTTTCCTGTTGATTACTATCATAATGCAAGCCGATGGACATTCAAATGTTAATTCACATTTTTGACTTCTTCTCTGAAGCCATCAACCAGATTGACTTCAAACTTGGTGGCAATGTACCTTGGGTAGCTGTCTAGCAAAGTTTGTTCAAATGGTCATGCTCCAGTGATTTTTGGATTTTATGTCAATTTTTTTCTCCTTTTTTGGGGTAAATCTAAAAAAAAAACCTTTGCTGAAACAACTCACCCAATTGATTTGATGTCACACAGGAACACTCCTTGGGACTACTAGTTCATAATTTTTTTTCACCAGGTGGCACTGCATTTTTTAAATAATTTTTATGATTTTTTTGTGTGAATTTGCTATTTTCAACCTTCTCCAGAACCGTCACTCAGATTAAGTAGAAACTTTGTGAATATTTCTTTATGGAAGGGGCAAACAAAACTGTTCACCTGGTGGAATTGCTGTGGATTTCTCATTTTTAATAATTTTTTTTTTTTCAATTTGGGTACTTATTGGTAAATGCACTTTTCCTATTGATTACTATGTAAGTCAATGGGTATTCTAATGCTAATTCACATTTTTGACATCTTCTCTAAAACTGTCAGTGAGAGCACTGACTTCTAATTTAGTGGCAATGTACCTTGGGTGAGTCTCTGCCAAATTTGTTCAAACAGTCATGATCCAGTGATTTTTTTATTTTTTATGACTTGTTTTTTGTTTTTGAAATCGTTAGAAAGTTTTAATAGGAAAGTTTAAGATGTTAATTTCTTGTAATGGTTCTAACTTTAACAATTTTGGCCTGATTTGTGTCAAACTTGGTAAAGATGTACCTTTGATAAGTGTCTACGTTTTTTTGTCGTGTCTCAAGTTCAAAGAACATCAAGTGTAATAGATTGCAATGTCAGCTGAGCAGGGGCTGTTCAGACAGCCCCCTTGTTTGATTTTTTTTGGGTGTTTTTACTGTTTTGACTTCTTCTCCAGAATGGTCACTCAGATTAAGCTGAAACTTAGTGGATATGTTTCTTGTGATAGGGTCAAACAAAAATGTGTTCACTAGGTGGCTCTGCTGTGGATTTCTGATTTTTATTGATTTTTTTTTAAAATTTGGGTACTTATTGGTAAATGCACCTTTTCTGTTGACTGCTATGCAAGTCAATGGGCATTCTAATGCTAATTGACATTTTGGACTTCTGAAGAAACTGTCAGTCAGATTGACTCCAAACTTATTGGCATGTACCTTGGGTGGGTCTTTACCAAGTTTGTGTAGATGGTCAAGCTCCAGTGATTTTTTTATTTTTTATGATTTTTTTTTTTGGGGGGGGAATCTTTAAAAAGTTTAACATGGGAATTTCTTGTAATGATTATAACTTGAACAATTTTTGGCCAGATTGTGTCAAACTTGGTAAGGATATACCTTTTATAAGTGTCTACTTATTTTGTACAAGTGGTCATGTTCCAGTGATTTTTGGATCTTGACCTCATTCCCAAGGTGACAGGACAACTGACATAAAATTTACTATTCACTTGAGAACATGAGAGCTGATTTGAGTTAGGACCTTCATGTTGCACATGTTAACGTGTTTCTATGAAAGTATTGCTTAGTCATTACATGAGTGACCTTGACCTCATTTCTCGGATTACAGTGCAACATACATAAAATTTTACTCTGCACTATAACTTGATAACTACTTGAACTGGGACATTGATGTTGCACATGTTAATGTTCTTCCATAAATGACTGACTCAGTACATGGGTGACCTTGATCCTATCCCAAGGTCACAGGGCCACAAGTGTCATGAATCTCTAGGTCAGCTGAGCATGAGCTGTTCACACAGCCCTCTTGTTTTGTTTGAAGGAGCCATTTATGCACTTAATAAAAGTACTGGTATCAAGATTATTAATGCCATCTGACTGTTATTCAGGATTTGCCTTGAATAAGTTGGATATTATGGTGTTTATATGCAAATTGATCATTGAAATGAAAACCATGTTGGCCATTTTGATCTCATAGTTTTAAGTGATTATGGCACTGGGAAATCCCAAAAAGGCATATACACCAATCACATTGCACCTGTGCAATTGGCCACACTTGAATAAGCAGTGAGGCATGTGTTTGGATTTCCAAGTATTGCATTTATTGATGTAGGTTGCGTCAGTCGTGCACAAATGCAAGGGTTATGCCACACACCTTGGAGTCACCAGAAAGGTCTGCAAGTTGATTCAGGACTGTGTCTGAATAAGAAATAAATGTTTTCCTAGCTGAACAGACTCAAAGGAGTAAACAGAGTAGCAGCTTGAAATATTACTGACTGTTGTGTATAGTACATAGGACTGGCAGCAGTCCAAGGGCTGATATATGAGGGCAAGATTATAGGATTGGCAGTCTGATGGCTGATATATCAGGGCAAGGTTATAGGATTGGCAGTGTGATGGCTGATTTATCAGGGCAAGGTTATAGGATTGGCAGTCTGATGGCTGATTTATCAGGGCAAGGTTATAGGACTGGCAGTCTGATGGCTGATATATGAGGGCAAGGTTATAGGATTGGCAGTCTGATGGCTGATATATCAGGGCAAGGTTATAGGATTGGCCAAACGCCAATTGCTGATTTATCAGGGCAAGGTTATGGGATTGGCCAAACGCCAATTGCTGATATATCAGGGCAAGGTTATAGGATTGGCAGTCTGATGGCTGATATATCAGGGCAAGGTTATAGGATTGGCCAAACGCCAATTGCTGATATATCAGGGCAAGGTTATAGGATTGGCAGTCTGATGGCTGATATATCAGGGCAAGGTTATGGGATTGGCCAAACGCCAATTGCTGATTTATCAGGGCAAGGTTATAGGATTGGCCAAACGCCAATTGCTGATTTATCAGGGTAAGGTTATAGGATTGGCAAAAGTCCAATTGCTGATTTATCAGGGTAAGGTTATAGGATTGGCAAAAGTCCAATTGCTGATTTATCAGGGTAAGGTTATAGGATTGGCAAAAGTCCAATTGCTGATTTATCAGGGTTAGGTTATGGGATTGGCAAAAGTCCAATTGCTGATTTATCAGGGTAAGGTTATAGGATTGGCTATAGTCTCTGGCTGATTTATCAGGGTAAGGTGATAGGATTGGCTATGGTCTCTGGCTGATTTATCAGAACAAGGTGATAGGATGGACAGCAGTCCAAGAGCTGCTTTATGTGGGTTTGGTTCAGGTGCAATGGTCGAGGCTTTATGGGAGACCATTTGATGTGAACCACTAGCTGATAAAGTAGCCATTGGACTGTAGCCAGTTCTATAATTTGTTTATTATCCTGCATGCAGTACTTTTAAGACACACCAGCACACGCTGTTGCCTACAGGTGTTGCTTGTGATATTTTTTTATGCCTAATTTTGGTAGCTGTCAATCAGATATTGGTCCCCAGAGAAACCTGATATCCAAAATATTGGACTGTCCTGAGAACCAAATGTCAAAGCAGTTATTTCTCAAGGGATAATCTTAGTTAAATAACTTTGATACAAGTCACTGCATTACAAAGAAGGAAGACTTCAAATGTAAGAAAATTAATGTTACTGTGGGTTGTGGGCGAGATACCAAATGTCACCCCAAGGAATCCATTGTTGACCCCACCCAAAGGTTAAATATTTTGTTTTTGTGAGAAAGACTTGCACATTGATGCCCTGCTTAGCGTGTGCATAATTTTGCGAGTTTCTCCTTCTCTATGGAGACAGAGTTTGCCATAAAATAAAAATAACTAGCTTAAACATGCATTAAAAGAATATCATCTTTTAATGCCCAAAGAACATTTTATTTGTACAGAAATGAACTGAATTAAACTGATTCATGCTAGTGCCACATGCCCAATGTATGTGATGGTGTGTCCAAGGCTAACATGAAGCCTGCAACCAACTTAAACCTTATAAAAACTAAACATTCTGAGCACAGAATAAATATTGTACACTATATCACCAATGCACATTTAGTGACACAAATCTGTAAACCATGGAAAGCATACATTTAGTTGGACAAACTTTTGAAAAAATATATGACATTGCCTTGAAGGATATGTAGCAGCGTGCTTACCAGATCAGCTATGTCACATTATCGTGTTTCTAAGTGGAAATTGTGTGCAAATCTAGTGGCCTGAATGGTACACCCTGCACAGTGGGTATTAATGAACAGTACTATAGAAATACTGGCATTGTGACACAGTGGGTATTAATGAACAGTACTATAGAAATACTGGCATTGTGACACAGTGGGTATTAATGAACAGTACTATAGAAATACTGGCATTGTGACACAGTGGGTATTAATGAACAGTACTATAGAAATACTGGCATTGTGACACAGTGGGTATTAATGAACAGTACTATAGAAATACTGGCATTGTGACACAGTGGGTATTAATGAACAGTACAATAGAAATACTGGCATTGTGACACAGTGGGTATTAATGAACAGTACTATAGAAATACTGGCATTGTGACACAGTGGGTATTAATGAACAGTACTATAGAAATACTGGCATTGTGACACAGTGGGTATTAATGAACAGTACTATAGAAATACTGGCATTGTGACACTGTACTTCACAGTGGTTCAATAGATTAAATATTTGAGCACAATTTAGAAGAAAAATGTGGATGTAGATGCGTTAAATTAGGTCTTTCTGCTGCCCCCCCCCCAGTCACATTCTTCTGTTGAGTCATTTATTTTTTTTATAGGCATTTATTTTCCACTCCTTTGACTTATTTTTCATTGATAGCTGTAGTCCAGCAAATGTTGCTGCCAAAACTTAGTTTCTGCTACATGTGCTTTGCTGTCACTTGTTCGTTGTCGAGTCCATACTGGATTCAGTAAACGCAACCCGCTGGTAATTCCTGACAACTTGTCCTATGGTCCCTGCCATGACAGACAGTATCCAGATCATATTTTGGTAATGCCTTACAACTTATACTGTGTCCATGCTTGACAGTATCTTAATCGTTCTTTGGTTATAGCTTTAAAGTGATCCTATGAGGTTTTGGTCACAGAATCGAAATAATTCAGGCAGCCCTGGAACTGAGAGTGAAGCTCAAGGTTCTTGGGCTGCCTGAACAATTTTGGTTCTGCAACCAAAACCGAAAGGGTCACTTTAAAGCTTATTCTGAAATGTGGCTGCACAAAACTCCTTCAATACTCCCCACAAAACCACTAGTGTTTCCAAAAAATCCCCAAAGCTTCGTCCATTTTTTTGCCACTCATTCAGCTCTTCTGAAAATTTGGCATATCCCCACATGTTTTTAAGAGCCATCTTGTGGGTTTGAATGGAAATTAACCAGTAGGCCTAAATTTAGTTCATTTAAAAAAGATTTATTACTGATTTTTATGTGTCTTAAGTTTAATCATTGCTAAATACTATGTATTAAAAGAGTATAATTTTCCCAAAAAACTTGAAATAAAAAAGTACAAATCTATTGCACAATATTCTGCATCAACAGTAGTGATTAGGGATGGGGGTGCGTGTGACAATTAGATCTGCAGCAATTTTTAGATCTTGTTAGTCATATCAGCACAAACTGGTAAAAATTGGTCAGGTGACCTGAATCCTGCAACATCATTGGTCCCTTGCTGTCATGCATCCTCTATCATTTTAGAAAATGCCTCACAAGTTATACTGTGTCCATGAGAGACAGCATCTTGATCGTACTTTGGTATTGCCTCACAACTTGTGCTGTGGTCCCTGTCATGAGAGACAGCATCTTGGTCGTAGTTTGGTAATGCCTCACAACTTGTGCTGTGGTCCCTGTCATGAGAGACAGCATCTTGATCGTACTTTTCACAGGGAGTCAGTTGCCTTATCTACTGTGACACCTGATGTGGAGACCATAGTTGTGTGATGTGTGGGTGCAGTCATTATTTGCTGGTTCATGTGTTGGGATGTCAGACTTCTGGTATAATGAAATTTCATAATAATTACGCTCAGATATCTAACATTTTCCTTTAAGGACACAAGTTTTAGGGACTAAAAAGGCAAATTGCTGTGTTATTTATCTTATTTATGTGACATATTCATGATCTGGCCCATTTTGCAGGGAGCAAGTTATGTCCCTTCAAGGAAGTTTTGATGTCCTATCAGGAGCACGAAAGTCCAGTCCTGAGAGACCCCACCTACCGCCACGTGACGGGTCTAAAAAAAACAGGTGTCCTCTCATCAGGGAGAAATTCACAGTGTAGAAAGAATAGGTTTGGAGCCTTGGCAAAACAGTCTCCTAAGAAAGGGTGGCTTTGCATGGCAGGGTGTGTCAAGACATGATCCTGGTACCTCCTACTGAAAAAAACCAGCCTGGTCTAGGTCAAACCCGGTCTAAGTCAGACCTGGCCAAATCAAACCCAGCTTAAGTCAGACCCAGTCTAAATCAAACCCAGTCTAAGTCAAACCCGGCCTAACCCAGTCTAAGTCAAGCCTGGCCTAAGCCAAACCCAGTCTAAGTCAGACCTAGCCTTAGTCAAACCGGGCCCAAGTCAGACACGGTCTAAGTCAAACACGGCCTAAGTCAAACCCGGTCTAAGTCGAAGCGGGCCTAAGTCAAACATGGTGGAAGTCACAGCTGGCCTAGGTCAAACCCAGCCTGCCGCTGCTCTGGTCTTGGCTACACTTACATTTACTGCTGTTGGAACCAGGGCAAGGTGTAACTCACAGCATTAAACATGGGCAATTGCATTTGCTCTTTAATATGAAAGTGTTCACTTTGGCTCATATTTAGATATATTAATATATCTGTTTCATGTGAGGTGAAACGATGTGTTCAGAATCTATGTCTAGGCACACAGCACCAGTGGGATTTAGTGGTATGTGTGGACTCCATCTGAAGTTTGGTTTGTTCCTTGTGTAGCACTCATAGTGGTGCCTCTTGTGTCAGCCACACAATACATGTAAAGATTGGTAGCACTCATAGTGGTGCCTCTTGCTGCACATGGCACATAACTCTATTTGTTGTTGGTGCCGCTGTCATTGTTCACAGGATGATCCAGAAGTACTCTGGTGCTTGTGTGATTGTTTACAGGGTGATCCAGAAGTACTCTGGTGTCTGTGTGATTGTTCACAGGATGATCCAGAAGTACTCTGGTGTCTGTGTGATTGTTCACAGGATGATCCAGAAGTACTCTGGTGCTTGTGTGATTGTTCACAGGGTGATCCAGAAGGACTGTGGTATCTGTTTGATTGTTCACAGGGTGATCCAGAAGTACTCTGGTGCCTAAGTTTCAACTCTTCCACTGGAAATCCTGTATAACCTACTATATCCTGTTTTTGTGTTTATGAAAGGATATTTTTTACATATGATTGTGCTTTGTTTTGCAATTTTTTTTTTTTTTTTGTTGACAGTCCTCATGTCTGGATATGTTGTGTTGGTTGGTGCTTCATGAATTTGTTGTCAAGTGAGAAAAAAAGTTTAAGTTTTACAACATGTGTTTACATATAGATTCATTGCATATGGTTTGATGTGGGTTTGTAACTACACAGTAGTCAGGGAGGTGTCATGCCCTAGCCAAAGTCTGTTCCATGGCAAATAGTACCTACAGAGGGAGCCACCTGCACATGGGAACTTTTTGCATAACACACCACTTTCTGTTGGCAAAGACTGACCAATCAGAGGATACAGGTTTGTTTATCTGGCAAGTGGCTCCACCCATTATTGTTTACCAGGGGAAAGTGTACTGCTGGCTCCATCTGTTGTTAACATATATTGGTTCATTCTTCCGACAATAATGCTATGGGGTTGACTCAAAAGTGTCTTTTTTGCCAATTATTAATGTATGTTAGCATAACCGATGTCAAAGGAAATTAGGATTTTAAAGGAGGGAGTCCTTGTGCTTTTTCAAAATTGTAGTATCTTGTAATTACTAGGGATGGTCCGATTTCAAATCTCACCCGATTCCGAATACCCATTTTTTGGTTCCATCCGATCCTGATTCCCGATACCCTATTTTCATATTCAAAATACTTGTAAGTAAAATAAAAAAGACAATATTAAATCACTGTCACCATGTTTACTACTATCAACATAGTATGACCCATATAAATGTATATATGTTGCAGGGGCAAATAGTGAGAAAAAAATCATTGCACAAGTCTCTCAAAACCTAATGTATACGGTATTGTATCTGAGAAAGAGCCTTCTTATAAGAGCAACTCGAGTTCATGTTTATAATTGGAATTTTCAATATTAAAAATTAAAGAATCTTAAATTCCTGTTAATGAAGAGCAGTTTGTCCACTTTGTGTGGTTGCAGTGTAGACCTAAGATCTGTCACTGTCTGACCTGTCGCACCAAAGACTCTCCGAGGGTGCGGAGGAAGCTGGGGCACAGATACTATCTGGCTAACTGCTTCAGTGTGCCATTGTTATGACTCATTGAATAGATGCATATAATTATTTGGTTTAACAATTTGTTTAAATCAGTGTGCATGTACTTGAGTTAATTTGACTGACAAGATATTCAGATTCAGTGCGTAATTTAATGTAAGCTTGATTTTAAACTATTACTTTTATTATTTGATAGCCAGAATTGGGTATGAGGTGCCTTTTTAATCCAATACCCTATCCAATACCCAATTTTGCAGAAAAGCTCGATTTTCTCCTGTGCCCGATACCCGATTCCAAAATCGGACCATCCCTAGTAAATACATGTACTTCAGTTGTATGATTTTTCTAATTTAGTCTGTGGCTCAAGGACGTAGTCAGGGGTGGACATTAGAATTTTTTGGCTGCTTACCCCCAGTTACCTGTTTTCACGCTTTGTGGCACCCAGTAGGTAAAATTCCCATTCAACTTGACATTTTTTGGTTGCTGACATTCTGGTTGCTCTGGGCAACAGGGCCTGCTGTAATGTGAGGCCAAATTACTTTTTTTTTCTCTCTGAACAAGTATTCCTTGTGGTTACACAGCATAGAGCTCTGAATGGATGTATTCCTTGTGGTTACACAGCATAGAGCTCTGAATGGATGTATTCCTTGTGGTTACACAGCACAGAGCTCTGAATGGATGTATTCCTTGTGGTAACACAGCATAGAGCTCTGAATGGATGTATTCCTTGTGGTAACACAGCATAGAGCTCTGAATGGATGTATTCCTTGTGGTTACACAGCATAGAGCTCTGAATGGATGTATTCCTTGTGGTTACACAGCATAGAGCTCTGAATGGATGTATTCCTTGTGGTTACACAGCATAGAGCTCTGAATGGATGTATTCTTTATGGTTACACAGCATAGAGCTCTTAATGGATGTATTCCTTGTGGTTACACCGCACAGAGCTCTTATTAAATGGAAGCATTCCTTGTGCCTTGTATAGAATGTGACTCTAGATCAGTGTGTAGGCGCAGCGTCTGTGTTGTTTTACCTGTTACTTGTATCAGATAATGTAGTAAATGAGATGACCTTGATGTCTAGGTCCACAGCAATGCTCTATGTATCTGTTCATGAGAAAGTCTACGTGCAAAATGTTTTGCTGTATAGACACATGGGGAGGCCTATGAAACAGAACTGGCAAAGCAACTTGTCCAGAATGCCCAGTGACCAGGGTGTACAACAGTCAGCTATTGAGCATACCATATTTTGGTTGTTGAGCATTGATGAGAGTGAAATGTAAAGCTCTGTGTGTCTGTCATCCTGCTAAGAGTGAAATGTAAAGCTCTGTGTGTCTGTCATCCTGCTAAGAGTGAAATGTAAAGCTCTTTATTTCATCTTGCTAACAGTGAAATATAAAGCTCTGTCTCCTGGTATACTGCTGAAAATGAAGTGTGCTGTGGGTCTCATCCCGCTAAAAATGAAATGTAAAGCCATGTGCGTCATCCTGTTAAGTGAGAAAAGTAAAGCCATGTATGTCGTCCTGCTAAAAGAAATGTTAAGTCGTGTGTGTCATCCTGCTAAAAGAAATGTTAAGTCGTGTGTCATCCTGCTAAAAGAAATATTAAGCCATGTGTGTCATCCTGCTAAATGAAATGTTAAGCCATGTGTGTCATCCTGCTAAAAGAAATGTTAAGTCGTGTGTGTCATCCTGCTAAAAGAAATGTTAAGTCGTGTGTCATCCTGCTAAAAGAAATGTTAAGTCGTGTGTCATCCTGCTAAAAGAAATACTAAGCCATGTGTGTCATCCTGCTAAAAGAAATGTTAAGCCATGTGTGTCATCCTGCTAAAAGAAATGTTAAGTCGTGTGTCATCCTGCTAAAAGAAATGTTAAGTCGTGTGTGTCATCCTGCTAAAAGAAATGTTAAGTCGTGTGTCATCCTGCTAAAAGAAATGTTAAGTCGTGTGTCATCCTGCTAAAAGAAATGTTAAGTTGTGTGTCATCCTGCTAAAAGAAATACTAAGCCATGTGTGTCATCCTGCTAAAAGAAATGTTAAGTCGTGTGTCATCCTGCTAAAAGAAATGTTAAGCTAAAAGAAATGTTAAGCCATGTGTGTCATCCTGCTAAAAGAAATGTTAAGTCGTGTGTCATCCTGCTAAAAGAAATGTTAAGCCATGTGTGTCATCCTGCTAAAAGAAATGTTAAGTCGTGTGTGTCATCCTGCTAAAAGAAATGTTAAGTCGTGTGTCATCCTGCTAAAAGAAATGTTAAGTCGTGTGTCATCCTGCTAAAAGAAATGTTAAGTCGTGTGTCATCCTGCTAAAAGAAATGTTAAGTCGTGTGTGTCATCCTGCTAAAAGAAATGTTAAGTCGTGTGTCATCCTGCTAAAAGAAATGTTAAGCCATGTGTGTCATCCTGCTATAAGAAATGTTAAGCCATGTGTGTCATCCTGCTAAAAGAAATGTTAAATCATGTGTCATCCTGCTCAGAGTGAAATGTTAAGCTATGTGTGTGTCATACCGGTAAGTCCTAAATTTTGCTTCAGGTGTATGAATGTGTAACATAAGAGAGAGTCTCAGAGTATTTTTGTTGAATAACTGCCGGTGAAGTCCATTATTGCATTTGCTCCTTACTTGTGCTCAAGCAACATGAAGTCTGTTGACTTGACCTTTCAAGGCTTGCTTCACATAGGTCCATAAAACTTAGAACCCATTCACACAGTGTATGTGGCTGAGCTTAGAGCTCATTCACACAGTGTGTGTGGCTGATCTTAGAGCTCATTCACACAGTGTGTGTGGCTGATCTTAGAGCTCATACACATAGTGTGTACGGTAGTCCCAAGCATTTCTTATTGTTGCTGTTCCAGTGATTTTATATCAGATTTTGATCTGATGCTGGAGAAGAAGAAGGAAATGACCAGGAAGCACAAGAGGAAGAAGAAAGATGTGGATATCATTAACGACAATGACGACCTCATCGCAGAGTTAATCCAGAAGATGAAACAAGTAGCTGAGGTAAGCAGACAGTTTAACATTGGATAATATCACAATGTGGAATACATTCAGGAAAGTAGCTGGGATAACCAGGGAGTATAACATTGGAGAATATCAAACTGTGGAACCCATTGAGGCAAGTTGCTGGGGTAAGCATGCAGTATAACATTGCAGAATATCACACTGTGGAACCCATTCAGACAGGTCACTGTTTTGACTAAGTCAACAGCTTTCCTTGACATGCTGGTACTTGCAGGAAAGCTGTTGACCTGGACCATTGTATGGCCTGTGGAACGGCAGGCATGCTGCCACTAGAATGACAGGTCAGTTTATAATAATATGAGTGCAGCATTGTATCAATGTAGAGCACATCAGCTTAACTCTAATTGGTGGAGAAAGAGTAATCAGAAGGTCTTGATGTCCATTTAACCCTTCCCCCCCTTAAACCAGCCAAAACTGGCTGGTGGTCAAAATGTCGTCTGCTTCAGCATTTTCAACTGAGTTCAACAGCAATGAAAATAATTTGACTGAGAATTGAAGCTGAGACCTGTCAAGACAACATGACCCAGGTCAACAGCTTTCCTCTGCATCACTTAGTGCCCAACCCATGCAGAGGAAAGCTGTTGACTCAGTCTTAATTCAAGGGGGAAAGGGTTAAAGAGGGTTTTGTCTATAAAAAACACCATGTGTGAGTAATTGGCTCATGGAGCCAGTGGAGACAGACAGTACAACCTCATTATGATAACACTCAAATGTCTAACAGACTCATTTAATGACACAAGTTCTCAGGGACAGAAAGGTCAGTTTCCTTGTTATCTGATTGGTTTATCTGACATATTCAATTGTCTGACATTTCTAGGGGAACCGATGGTGTCATTATTGTACCAATAAGTAGAAGAACATCTCTTCAGCCTTCCTTGCCTGAAACTTATTCCATTTGGAAAATAATGAAAAGTGTTAGGTTGGGTTGACTGATGCAGCTTGCCATTCCTGCTGCAGCGTCTGTCTGAAGTAGGACATATTGATACACATGCTGATGGGACTGTTTGCAGGAAGACCGGGACTTAAACAAGCAGAAGAAGCCGGCCACCAGGAAGATGACAATGCTGCCGATGGTCATGAACCAACTCAAAAAGTAGGTGCTCACTTGCTATACACTTTAATACTCCCCATTCAGTGATCGTCAGGATTCTATGACTGATAGCGGATATCATGACTGAAGCGCGTAGCGCTCAGGTCAAGATATCTAATGGCTGCATGCCTCAAATTCATATCATGGAAACACAAAATTATAGTTTCTTTTGAATAGATAAATGTTAATCACCCTCATAAAACAAAAAAAAGAAAGTTCATTATAAATGGCTTAATGGAGTCACGGTTAGTGCTGATACTAGCACTGGTCAAAGATTAAAATGCAGTCATCTGATTGGCTGTTGCCCGCTGCCCATGATAGAATGTCATTCTAGTCTCATGTTATGTGTACAGTGCTTTATGCTCTATTCTATGTGGTCTCTGCTATGAGGACTCACCTGTTCTTTGTGACCACAATTCTTTGACCACAAGAGTCCGTTTCTTGTAAAATGTATAAGAAGGAAGTCTGTGTAGCAGGAAGGTCTGTACCTGTGATATTATGTCACACCTCAGTTATACACCCCTCTACAAGAAGGAAGTCTGTGTAGCAGGAAGGTCTGTACCTGTGATATTATGTCACACCTCAGTTATACTCCCCTCTACAAGAAGGAAGTCTGTGTAGCAGGAAGGTCTGTACCTGTGATATTATGTCACACCTCAGTTATACTCCCCTCTATATAGAAGGAAGTCTGTGTAGCAGAGGAAGGTCTGTACCTGTGATATTATGTCACACCTCAGTTATACTCCCCTCTACAAGAAGGAAGTCTGTGTAGCAGGAAGGTCTGTACCTGTGATATTATGTCACACCTCAGTTATACTCCCCTCTATATAGAAGGAAGTCTGTGTAGCAGGAAGGTCTGTACCTGTGATATTATGTCACACCTCAGTTATACTCCCCTCTACAAGAAGGAAGTCTGTGTAGCAGGAAGGTCTGTACCTGTGATATTATGTCACACCTCAGTTATACTCCCCTCTATATAGAAGGAAGTCTGTGTAGCAGGAAGGTCTGTACCTGTGATATTATGTCACACCTCAGTTATACTCCCCTCTACAAGAAGGAAGTCTGTGTAGCAGGAAGGTCTGTACCTGTGATATTATGTCACACCTCAGTTATACTCCCCTCTACAAGAAGGAAGTCTGTGTAGCAGGAAGGTCTGTACCTGTGATACTATGTCACACCTCAGTTATACACCCCTCTATAAGAAGGAAGTCTGTGTAGCAGGAAGGTCTGTACCTGTGATATTATGTCACACCTCAGTTATACTCCCCTCTACAAGAAGGAAGTCTGTGTAGCAGGAAGGTCTGTACCTGTGATACTATGTCACACCTCAGTTATACACCCCTCTATAAGAAGGAAGTCTGTGTAGCAGGAAGGTCTGTACCTGTGATATTATGTCACACCTCAGTTATACTCCCCTCTATAAGAAGGAAGTCTGTGTAGCAGGAAGGTCTGTACCTGTGATATTATGTCACACCTCAGTTATACTCCCCTCTATAAGAAGGAAGTCTGTGTAGCAGAGGAAGGTCTGTACCTGTGATATTATGTCACACCTCAGTTATACTCCCCTCTATAAGAAGGAAGTCTGTGTAGCAGGAAGGTCTGTACCTGTGATATTATGTCACACCTCAGTTATACTCCCCTCTATAAGAAGGAAGTCTGTGTAGCAGAGGAAGGTCTGTACCTGTGATATTATGTCACACCTCAGTTATACTCCCCTCTATAAGAAGGAAGTCTGTGTAGCAGAGGAAGGTCTGTACCTGTGATATTATGTCACACCTCAGTTATACTCCCCTCTATAAGAAGGAAGTCTGTGTAGCAGGAAGGTCTGTACCTGTGATATTATGTCACACCTCAGTTTTACTCCCCTCTATATAGAAGGAAGTCTGTGTAGCAGGAAGGTCTGTACCTGTAATATTATGTCACACCTCAGTTATACTCCCCTCTATATAGAAGGAAGTCTGTGTAGCAGGAAGGTCTGTACCTGTGATATTATGTCACACCTCAGTTATACTCCCCTCTATAAGAAGGAAGTCTGTGTAGCAGAGGAAGGTCTGTACCTGTGATATTATGTCACACCTCAGTTATACTCCCCTCTATAAGAAGGAAGTCTGTGTAGCAGAGGAAGGTCTGTACCTGTGATATTATGTCACACCTCAGTTATACTCCCCTCTACAAGAAGGAAGCCTGTGTAGCAGGAAGGTCTGTACCTGTGATATTATGTCACACCTCAGTTATACTCCCCTTTATATAGAAGGAAGTCTGTGTAGCAGGAAGGTCTGTACCTGTGATATTATGTCACACCTCAGTTATACTCCCCTCTATATAGAAGGAAGTCTGTGTAGCAGAGGAAGGTCTGTACCTGTGATATTATGTCACACCTCAGTTATACTCCCCTCTACAAGAAGGAAGTCTGTGTAGCAGGAAGGTCTGTACCTGTGATATTATGTCACACCTCAGTTATACTCCCCTCTATATAGAAGGAAGTCTGTGTAGCAGGAAGGTCTGTACCTGTGATATTATGTCACACCTCAGTTATACACCCCTCTACAAGAAGGAAGTCTGTGTAGCAGGAAGGTCTGTACCTGTGATATTATGTCACACCTCAGTTATACTCCCCTCTACAAGAAGGAAGTCTGTGTAGCAGGAAGGTCTGTACCTGTGATATTATGTCACACCTCAGTTATACTCCCCTCTATATAGAAGGAAGTCTGTGTAGCAGAGGAAGGTCTGTACCTGTGATATTATGTCACACCTCAGTTATACTCCCCTCTACAAGAAGGAAGTCTGTGTAGCAGGAAGGTCTGTACCTGTGATATTATGTCACACCTCAGTTATACTCCCCTCTAGCCACAAGTGGGGTACATAGTAAATATATTGTTTTCTGTGTATGCGTGCATTAATGCAATTGTCTGCCCAACACATGTTTGTGTCAGGAAATGCCCCCTACAGGGTGTGTCATGTGACAAAAGTAGGTCAACAGGCCAACCTGCTCTTCGCTGGAACACTTCTGCAATTCTCAGCTTGACTGTCTTGATAAATAAAAGCATTGTTTGATCCACTTCAGCTAGTGCAGCCTTCAAGCTACATAGGCACAAGATGAAAATTGTGATTCAAAATTCTACAGTTGTTTGCCAAATTGGGTAAAAAAATGCTTATTAAATATTTTTATTACTGCACATGTATGGGAACCTGAATTTTCAGATTTCTGGAGGGTAAGAAGTTGAAATCTTAATTAAACTTAATTTGGCTTACAATTAATGTGCGATATAGTCTTTTGTTTTTTTTTCTGCCAAACTGGCTGTGGATGTGAAACTTCTGGTGCCTGGTATTAGTTTTGCAAAAGTGTTCACCTAACAAAAGGAACTGGCAGTCAGGTAAATAATATCCTGACATGATCCCGCCTGTTTCCAAATTTTTGCACAACAAATCTATTGTAGTTTGAATGTGAAGACAGATGAAGTTTTCAAGATTAACTCAGACCATCTTCTGATTCATCCTGTCCAGCCATGGACTGTGCTGTTTATTGTTGAATATACACATCTGAAAAATATATAAGTTGCTAGAGAAGCCATGCAGGGCCATTGTGGGCCACTGCTGTCATACTTTCAATATGATATGCAAATAATTTGTTTAGGTGACAAGGACATGGAAATATATTCTTGATTTTTCAGTGTCACTGCCCATAACTATGCAGAAGAGAGAAAAAAAAAGGAACATTTTTTTTTTTGCACTACATTCAATGCAGTTATTGTTAAAATGTACGAACAGATCACACAAGGTTTAATGTACAATTTCAATGTTGTGGCTGTACCTGCCTGTGTATTGGTTCAATGACAGGTGCCCAGGCTAAATTTCTCCCCCTGCAGTGTACAGTACACACATTTACACTTGTAGATGTTTTTTCTTTGTTGTATTTGTGTCTTTTTGCCCAGAACCACTTCCTAGTAGTCAATATCCTATTCCGCAGTTCGAACTCTTTACTCTCCATAAGCTAACCTGTCCCTGTCTAACCTGTACATATATGGAATTACTATTGTCTATATTGCACACGTTCCTCTGTAAAATTTTGACATAGGCTGTATCAGCCCAAACAAATTAAAGGGTCTTCAGCGGGTAACTACTCAACATGTTTCGGAGCCTTTTACCTGTACATGTCTCTCTGAGTAGCGGCTCCTTGCCTAAGCTAAATATTCAGCAAAGACAAGCCACATAATAATGAATAAATATGAACGTGGCAATTGATGAATTAGCTAAATATGTGAAGTTTTGCTTGTAAATGCAGAGCTTCATATCAAAGAAGAATACCTGTCAAACAAACCATAATTACCAAATTTTCATAGTACAGGTTCAGATAAGAACAATTTGACTTACCCCTGAACCAAAATGTACCCTTTCTAGCTGGACAGCTTTTCCTAGTTAATTTCCTTTGTATATTTTTAAGTCTGTATTGTTCTTGCAGGACAGATTTACACATAGCGTTTCTGGACTGTGGGATCTTGAATGCTGTCACAGTAAGTACATGTACCTTCCTATTTTTTGCAGAATCTTGTTCTCCTAAGACACTCCAAGGTCAACTTTGGTGTTCAATGAATTAAGGGGAGGAGGATACAGTAATTATGCCTTGTCAGCCCATCAGTCTGCAGAGTGTGTTCAAGTCAGTAAATTATGAGGCAAATAATGGACCAGATATGAGACAGCACTGTACAACATTTGTCCACTTAAAGTGGTCAAGGTCTATGGATGTAATGTTATGTGCTTTAAGAGGCTAGAAAGACTATCAAAAGCATATATTTTCTGAAAGAAAACATTTATCTTAATTAAAATTTACTATTGAATTTCAGATTTAACCATTACATTTTTTTCAATTTAATTCTAATTAATATTTATAAAATTTACATAAAATAAAAAATAGCATCTTCAGAAATTAACATACAAGCTAGCTTGTACTATCAAATTAAAGCTAGCACCTATGTCTAAAATACAGTATCTCAGATTTTTTAAAAAGTGCTTAGGTAATTTGCATAGATTAATGAAATTTTATTGAAATTTTAAAAAATTTGAATGAAATTTAAAAAGCTTTGAAATGTGAACTCAGCAATGACAGATTATAAGAATTGATAACATCAATTTCCTCACCTGTGGCAGATTATAAGGGCTGATAACATCAATTTCCTCACCTATGGCAGATTATAAGAGCTGATAACCTCAATTTCCTCACTTAAGGCAGATTATAAGAGCTGATAACATCAATTTCCTCACCTATGGCAGATTATAAGAGCATGTTAAATAATCTGGTTACAGGAATGGCTGGCACCATTGCCAGACAAGAGTTTACCTCATCTACGCATTCGAGAGGCTCTACTTCAGACATTAGTTATGGTAAGATGTTTTTACATATGTTTTCATTCACATGTAGCCTATCAACCTTCATCAATGCTGTATAATAAAAAAACATTTCACGAGGGATAAATGTTCCCAAAAATTTCCTGAGTAGATGCCATTCGGGATTACTAAATTTGCAAACATTTTGGCAGCTTAAATCTAATAAAGTCATGATCACAACGCGAAAACATCTTTTACATGATAATTTAATTAAAATATGAAGAAAAAACATGCACACGCACAAGTTGGGAGGTCTCATACTTGTAAGATTAATACTTTTTAAGTTTTTGGTGGTGTCATATCAGGAAAATATATCTGTTACAGCTTGCCAGGTTTGTAGACTTGTATGAGCCACTGTGAAGTGTCAAGTCAAATGAATGGAGTATTGATTGGCTCTAAGTGGTTTTCAGTTCATCAACAGAGTGTATAATTGAGAGGACATTAAGGAAGTGTAATATTTTGCTCTGTCTGGCTACTGAGTACAGGAGTGCATGGTCTGAGGAGTATTAATAACATTTATTTGTAATGGACAAGTCATTTCTGTAATGTCTTCTTTGATGTATTCCTAATGGACTCCTCTCTCATATCATGTAAGATGTTAAAGCAGCAAAGAATGGGTTGAAATGATCTACCATTGAATAAAGGAAAGACTGACTATGGATGTTTTTGTCCAGTTCCCTTCAATCAGTTCTGAGTCGCTGAAGATGAGCGGAGTTGGCAAAGCTGTGATGTATTTGTATAAGCACCCAAAAGAGATCAAGATCAACAAGGAAAGGGCTGGCAAACTTATCAGTGAGTATCTTGTTCCTCCAGGTCTCCATTTGTAATCTAGCCAGGGTTCTTCGCTTGCTCGTTTTGGCATGGGTTTGTGGGGTGTTCATCTAGTTGGGGTGGGTAGCTTTACAGGCCTTGGTTTTGAACATCTTGGTGTTTTCCTTTCTTGACAATTGTGTGCAAAGTTCTTATTATATACATGTAGTTCTAACGCACACTTTCCCATTCTTTTTACCACGGGAATATGCTTGGTGTTTTGTTCATGTAAGTTTTCTAACCCCCTTTGAAGTGCAACTAATACACATTTGATGGGAAACAGTAGCATAGGGCTTGATGTCCATTTGGAGTCAGGTCGTATGCCACCGTTTGTAATAAACTTTTCCCATTTTTTCCATTCGTTTTGGTGGGTTGTCAATCGGTAGAAACTTAGTCCTTGTGTCCTTTTTGCTGAGCTGGTGCACTGAGGGTCACAGGGATTGACTCAAGGCATTCTGATCACTAATATCCCAAGTTGACAGTTGTCTTCATAGGCGCTTAGTGTTGGCTCTGTACATGTATTTTTTGCTACACTTGCCGAGCCAGATGAGTTCTCTCCCCCCCCCCCCCATTCACCCATAAGCCTTTCTGATAAACATGCTCATACATTATAAGCTTATCAGCCAGCTGAGCTTATGTCATTGCTCTTCATCCGACACCCATTCACAATTCACATTTTTTACTTCTTCTCCAAAACCGTCAGCCAGATTCACTTCAAACTTTGTGGCAATGTACCTTGGGTGAGTCTCTACTAAGTTTGTTCAAGTGGTCCTGCTTCAGTGATTTTTTTTTTTTTTGGGGGGGGGGGGGCAAATCTTAAAAAATCTTCTCTGAAACTGCTCACCCAATTGCTTTGATATGTCACAGGAACACTCCTAAGGACTCCTAGTTCTTACTTTGTTCACCAGGTGGCACTACAAATTTTTCTATTTTTTTGTGTGTTTTGGCAACTTTCGACTTCTGCAGAACTATCAGTCATATTCAGCTAAAACTTGGTGGATATGTCCTTTGTGAAAGGGTTAAACAAAGTTGTTCACTGAGTGGCACTGCTGTGGATTCCTGATTTTTCACGATTTTTTCAATTCGGGTACTTCTTGGGAAATGCACCTTTCCTGTTGATTACTATACATGTAAGTCAATGGCCATTCGAATGCTGATTCACATTTTCGACTTCTTCTCTGAAACCATCGACCAGTGCACTCAGCTAAAGCTGAACACAGGTCTATTCAGTGCAAGCTTGATTGGTGTTGGGCAAGCTGAGGTCACCTGAGCCCGGGCTGTTCACGCAGCACTCTAGTTTTCATTTTCCTTGACATCATGTTATGGAAAATGCCTGTCCAAAAGTGCAAACACTTGCTGATGAATACATTGGAAAGAAAGTTCAATTCTTAATTGTACAACACAGTGCTTACATAATGCTGCTTTTTGCTCAGATGAATGGTCAAGACCTATATTCAACTTATCAAGTAACTACAAGTTCCTGTCGCGTGAGGAGCGGGAGCAGAGGGACTATGAACAGCTGCCAAAGAAGCGAAGGCTGAGCTCTGATGCGGGTATGACACCGAGGAGGGACATCGACAAGGCTCTCACAGGAGAGGAAAAGTAAGATGCTGTCTTTAAATTTAGAAAATTAGCAACATTTGGTCCCATACTAAGGTCCTAGAGGTCAGTGGTGTCTGACTTGTAGCACATGGGACCTTTTAAAGCTTGCCAGCATCTCACCCTCTGTGAAATATTGGTCATGGTTTAGGCCGTGAACCCCCTTTTTAATGTTGACACTTTTCTGATGAGACAACAGCCAGTCTGTCTCATCTTAATCTGTGAAACTGGACCAGAAAAGAGAAAAAGAAGACAAGAGGTGGGACCTTTTTTTCTGAGGTTGTTATATCATTCCACAGGAGTCAAGTCATAATTAGCTTTTCTTGCATCTCATTTTTTTTACCCCAGTTTGCCAGGGTACTGGTCTTTGGTTGTTACCCACTTCCTGTGCTGATAAGTGGTTGTACAGCCTGGCCTGCCCTAGGCATGTCATTAACACATAGTTAGCCCTCAGTTGGTTGTTGCACTTCTCAGTCCTGTTAAGAAAGTGAATTGGGAGAAATCAGCTCCTGTGTTCATGACCTCTGACCTCAATCACCCTGTGGCTTGGTGTGTGAGCTCTCTGTCCGGCCAAGAATGTTTTCCAGTCACAAGTGGGCATTTAATACAGCTAAGTTTGTTTAAAAAAAAAAAAAAATCAGTCTCTGATGAGGCCACTCCAAGAGGGCGAAACTGGTCAGACTTAACACCACACAAAATTAAATAAATAATTTAACCCGATAATTTGACTATCCGGCACATAGGCACTTTGCTGCCCAGGCACTGGCCAGGTTACCACTATATTGCTAAGTTTGTTCAAGAGTGGGGTCCCCTGTCTCAAAACCTGTTTTTTTTTTTTTTTTAAATTATTGTCCTGTGACAAGTGTTGTGTGGTAAAGATGAAATGAGTTGGGTGTAGGTGATGAGATTCTTGTGCTGTGTTGCAGAGCATTAAGGCCAGGAGAGAAGGGCTGGGTGATGAGGGCCAGGGTCCCACAGCCCTCCAACAAGGATTATGTGGTGCGCCCCAAGTGGACAGTAGAAGAACAAATGCCAGTGAGTCTGCTTGACCCTCATGTTTTGTATTATGTCACTGATAACTATGAGAGATGGTGTGACTAGTATCTTGAGTGAATGTTAAGAATGTTTTTATTTTTGTGAAATTTCTGATACATTAATTGTGAAAATAATGAGCCAGAACAGTGGGACATCAATAAGTTATAAGGGTATTTTCAGACTAATAAATATAAACTTTACAGCTAAGTAGGTGTCCTTGAAATGTGCATATCTTCTACACCTTGAATATAGAATTGCTGAAGTTTTGGAAACAGCAGAAATGATGGACTCAAATCTTTCTATAAATGGGTAAAAGGTAAAATTGACGCAGCCATTGTGTATATTAAGTCACAATATTCCCAGTTCTGAGACTATGTACCTCTTCACTTTGATTTTGCTTCAATCTTTATGAAATGCATCAGTTTTACTTGCAATAACAGCCCAACAAGAAGAAAGTAAGGATAACTTTATGTTGTTTATATCAAGGTCTCCTGCAGATTAATATAGAAACACTGTGCCAAGAATTGCTTCTGTCTGATCAGAGCCTTCCAACAACAGAGAAAATCAAATTTTAGTTCTGTATTTTGTGCAAAGACTGAGCAGTTGCTTTGGAAAGACACTCAGAGACTACCATAATTCCCCATTGTAAGTGCACAGTCTTGCATAACGCCAAGGTACCATTTTGGTCGATCAAAGCTGCAGAGATTCTATGTCTGTATACACTTTGTAGGTAAAAAATACACAAGACCGAGAGGTCAAGTGCACACAAACCAAGCTTTGATGCGTCATTTTTTTTTTGTTCGGTAAGACACCATGTCCCTGTGAATCCATCAGTTTAAACCACAAGACCAGCCAAAGTTGACACTTGGCCAGACAGAAACCTTATGTCAAGTGTGTTTATTTTTGCTGGAAGTTTCGATATGGCATGATATCGCCATCTGGTGAGCAAAATGCAGCTCAGGTCATGATGGAGGCCTAAACCACACAGCTTGGACGTTCTAAAACAAAAAAGTGGTGGGAATAAAGTATGCATGCCAGGAATTCAAAATAAATTTTGCTCAAAAAGTGCACATTAACAATGGGGAAATACTGCACTGCAAGTTCTTAGCAGAGGTATGACACCAAATCCTTTATGAGCCATGGAAAAACAAGACCAGAAATATATGGATTAGCCATGCAATATACCAATAAAAATCGACAAAGAACATCCTTTTTTTTTTTTTTTTTTCAAATTTGTATTTATGGCTTATCAAATACTGATAACAGATGAATAAGTCAGTGTGCCAGTGTTCAAAATACAGCGTGTATCTGGAAAATTTGAATCTGCAGGAAACCTCGCATTTTATGTTATGATACATTAATAGTTGAACATTTCATTTTTTTAACGTGTTTAAGGCTCATTCAAAATCATTTCCGAGGAATACACATAGTATGAATAATAGTTTGTGTTTGTCAAGTATGCCCACAACTGGAAATAGATGACTACCTCGATCAAGAATGTCAATTTTAAAAGTACATTACTGGGGGGGGGGGGGGGGGGGGGGGGGTCATAAAAGTACATTCCTGGGGGAGGAATTTCATAAAAGTAAATTACAGGGGAGGGGTTTCATAAAATTACAATAATGGGGAGGGGTTTCATAAAAGTACATTACTGGGGATGGGTTTCATAAAATAAATGCCGACTTAGTAATTATACTGCATAACCATGTTGATATGGCACTCTCACATAACTGCCTCCATTGAACCATTCTTTTTTGAGAATGGGGATTTGGTCAAGTGGATATGTGCGTTTCTCATTTCAGCTAGGTGACTGGTGCCAAAGGTTGCAGGTTCGAGTCCCACTCGTTCCGAACATAAAAATAAAAGTACATCATTACTGGGGGAGGGGTTTCATAAAGTACATTACTGGGGGAGGTGTTTCATGATAAGCAAGTTTTGTACATGAAGACGTGCATAAATTGTCAACGTGGTGACAGTTTTGAGTTGTCCTGTTGCAAAATTGCAGTTCTTTGTTTTGTGTTTTTGTTCCTGGATGTGACAGTTTTTTAATGGCACAGTTGCAACTGTTTCCAACTATGAAATGATAATAAATAAAGTTTCATGTAATGTTAAATAATGTTAATTTATCACAGCAGCTGTTAACATTCAACTAATAACTTGCTTAGTTAATTGCCTATTTCCTTGCTGATACAGTGGTACCTGTCTTGAGAGACCCCTCCAATGAGAGACCGAATATCTTTTTAAGACCGCTCTCTCAGACCACTGTGCTATCTTTTCCATGTTATTATACCTCTAATGAAAGACCACCTATTTTGAGAGACCACATTTTGACCTGCCCTAGGGGCGGTCTCTCAAGACAGGGACCACTGTACATACATAAATATCAGTACTGACAACTCTTGTTGCTGGTACTTGAAGGAAATCTGTAAAAACATTTGTAAGACAAACTCACAAACAATAAGATGACTACAGATAGCTCACATTTTGTCTGCAAAACTCAAAACCAATAAGATGATTACAGATAGCCCACATTTTGTCTCTCTACTGAAGTGGTTTTAAATAATTTTGTAGAGTTGTCCTTGAAATTTTCAGTTGTGCATTGCTTGTTCAGGCGATTGCAGGTAGATGGCAGCACTGTTAAAAATGCCCGTCATACAGGTGACAAATTGAAATACACGGATCCAGGAGCGTACGAGTTTGTGCATTAGAGATAATGTACATCAATTTTTTTTTGTGATCTTTTGTCCACAGAAGGGTTCAATGTTAAATGACTGAGGTTGGTGGCTGGTGGTCAAGTAAAATACATTCCTAATGTTTTGCTAAAGACAGTCGATGTTGATGAGAGCTGTGTGATGTGTTGTATGAGTTACATATGTACAGTCATGTTAAGTTGAAGTACAGTCTACCAAACTATGCAATACTTGCACACCAGATAGTTCAAGGCACTGATTTATTTTGCCTTGGCTTCATCATAAACATATTTCTTTTTTATGTCAAACATTTTTCTTTTTTCTGTCTGCAGAGAGCATCCAAAAAGAGTCTGAACCGATATGAAAAACGTCTGCGGGAGTTCAAAGAAAAGAAAAAGAACAGCAAGAGTCAGAGAGCTGTAGCCATAAGTATAGAAGGACGCAACATGGCCATATGACAGGGTTACACCAGCCACTGCTGGTGGAGTATTTATATTTTAGAGACAAGCTTTGTGTGAGTGGTGGTACGATAGTGCCAGTGGCTGCTTTAACAAAGCCGACAACCAGAGCAGCAACTTGTCCAGTCATGTCTTTAAGAATGATGTTCATGCCACTTATCAGACACCAGGACACAGCGTCCTCATCCAGTTGTCATGAATAGTGTGACGTATGGATGAACTACCATTCCATGTGGACTGGCGACCAGTGTTCAGTAGACATTTATTTTCATGTATGCTTTAAGGAGCCTACTAGTGGCAACTCTGCAGAGTGGCCCAATTTTTAACCACTGGAGACAGCCATCTGGAGTGAACTGTTTGTATGAAACAAAGTGAGAGCTTGAACATCTTCCTTGGGACTAAACTTAAGCTTTTTTATCGTCCTGTACTGGTCTGTATCCTGACATTAATATGATGAAGTCAGTGACTGTAAACCATCAGGTCATTCTGTGTGCCAGGAGGTGTACAGCTGTACAGTGTCAATGTTAACTGTGACCCAGACAGATGAAGCAGCTATGTGGACAGGTTAGTCAAAGTGAGGATGTTATGGAAGAGACTTGATGTGCTACAAAAGCGTGGCAAAGAGCAGGAAGCTGTTTATATGGAAGCAGTGATTGATAGGAATGACAGGCCAACCTGTTAAACCCTGTGCTAATGGGGTGCAACCTTCATGCCCTGGTAATGGGGAACAGCAACGTGGAAGTACAAGTAATTGTGGACAGCAACGTGGAAGTACAAGTAATTGTGGACAGCAACTTGGTCCCTGATCATGCTGTGTGGCCTCGTGTAAAGTACATTACTTGCATGTGGACAGTTGTAAGGCATATTTCTTGCATGTGGCAAGCATATGACATGACACTGTGGGTTGTGTATTATAACAACGTGACACTGTGGGTTGTGTATTATAACAACATGACACTGTGGGTTGTGTATTATAACATGACACTGTGTGGTGTGTATTTTAACAACATGACACTGGGTCGTGTATTATAATAAAATGACACAGTGTGGCGTTGTGTATTATAATGACATGACACAGTGTGGTGTTGTGTATTATAATGACATGACACTGGGTTGTGTATTATAAAGACATGACACAGTGGGGCGTTGTGTATTATAATGACATGACATGACACAGTGTGGCATTGTGTATTATAATTACATGATGCTCTGTCGGTTGTGTATTATAATGACATGACATGTCTGCCTTTGAAATTTCTCACGAAGGTCTGCATCGCAGGGTTCGCTTTCTAGAGACTTGTAGACCTAAGGGCTGGTTTGTGGAGTCACATTTGGTACCTGTTGAGACCATGGGGACTGCCATAAGGGGGGAAAAAAACATTACCCTAATCCTTTGATGCACACCTGTACATGTGTGTGTCTCGATGTGGTCATTAAATTCTTGTACTGTGGTACCTGCTGTAAAGACCACCCCTAAGATGTGACAGTATTTTCTGGCACTAGGTGGTCTTAAATAGCAGGTACCACTGTGCAACCTGTTGTTCTTAGGGTTTGATACGTGAACCAAGGAGGTTATTCCAGGTGTCCACATGAAGCACAACTTAAACCATTACAGCTATACACAGCTGACTGTAAACTACACGTCTTGGGGGTGCAGATGGATGTAGTCTGTATAAAGTGGCTGCATTGTGGAGGACCATTCAACAACTGCTCTTTGTACATGTAATTTTTAATTGAGCATAGTTGTACCTTAACAGTTTTGAAAAGGGTTCAGTGATTCTGGGTATGTTTCTTTCCAGACCTGTTTGTTTTATTGATTTACGTGTTTGGGTGAATCCTGAAGCAACCCTCAAATGCAAGCAAGATTTAACCCTTTGTTACTGTGCTCCAATCTGGACAAAAATGGCAAATATTCAGTCTAATGATTTTTGATTAATTTTTGTGTAAAAAAACAAACTATTGATTGAGAGTTGTTCACAAGTTGTACCAGAATAGCAGGCCCCAGATCCAAGGCCAGGTCAACAGCCCCCAAGGGTGCAGTACTAACCCACTGGTAGCAAGGGTGGTAAACTCAGTTTTTATTGAAGGGAAAAGGGTCAAGACTCTGGTAAGCCAGGCAGGAGCAAGTGAAATGTTAACCCTTAAAGTGCTAATCACTGCAGCTATAGTTGCATTCTTATTACCATTAAACATATAATGGTTAAAAGAATCAAATTCCTCATGAAGATACCTTTCCTTCAAATACCAGCAAGCCTTGTCTGAAGCAAAAAGTAGTCTTAGTCAACAGCTCTTTAAAGGTTACGTCAGTGAGATGCAGACTGTGTGTAAGAGTGGCTGGTGTGAATGGAATATACTATCACATCCTTACAGTGTAGGTACAGTAGAACTACTATTGAGACCAGCTGTGATACTGAAGACAGTTGGCTCAATGGGGGAGTGGTCTGAGTACTGATCACAAAATATTAAACAGAGAGACGGCTGTAGCAAGGTGGTTGCAAGGTGGGAATGGTCTCTTGATTGGAAGGTCTCACTCGGGATATTTCAATTTACATACAGCAAAAGAACACACAGACACTGTGTACAGTGGTCCTGGTCTCGTTGTGGACAATGGTCCTGGTCTCATTGTGAACAGTGGTCCTGGTCTCCATGGAACTGTGGTCCTGGTCTCGTTGTGGACAGTGGTCCTGGTCTCATTGTGAACAGTGGTCCTGGTCTCCATGGAACTGTGGTCCTGGTCTCGTTGTGGACAGTGGTCCTGGTCTCATTGAGGACAGTGGTCCTGGTCGTGAGACACCACCTGTCCTTCCTTTGTAGGACACTTTATTTTGTATTTTCTATATCGATCTATTTGTGTGTCCTTTGAGAGGGCACCTGCTCTGACAGACCAAGACTGGGTCATCCATAGATGTAGTCTGTGGAGACAGGTTTCATGAGTCTTGAGTGTTCGTAGTTGCTCTTCATGACCTGAAGGAAGCAATAGGGGTTTATAATTAGCCTTTAACCACTGCAGCATCAGGGGTTTAGCCTTTAATCACTGCAGCATCAGAGGTTTAGCCTTTAACCACAGCTGGATGAGTGACAAGGTGAGTGAGCAGCCAACCAGGTGGAGAGTAGGTGTAGTGTACACAGTTGTCCCTCGTTGGAGAGACGTCCCTAACAGTTGGAGAGATGTCCCTAACAGCAGTCAACCAGGTAGAGAGTAGGTTTAGTGTACACAGTTGTCCCTCTTTGGAGAGACGTCCCTAACAGCAGGCCATCTTGCAGTGGAGGCCAAATAACACTCACTATGTAGAACTGTGGACCTGATCAATCTGATCTTGAGGTGGGTGGTTTCTCATTGGAGTGGCTTCTCTAAAGGAGGATTACTGGACCAATTTACCTGTCTTGGAGGGCATTGAGCTTGGGGTAGGTCCAAAAGTGATTACTTGCAAGCAGTCTGTTAATAGTGGTCCAATATGACAAAGACAGTACAGTGGTACCTGTTATTTAGGACCACCCCTAATGCCAGATAAAAGTGGTCACAAATTGCAGGTGGTCTTTAATTGCAGGTAGATTAAATAAACAAATGTCTAGCGTCTGGTACGGGTCATCCTAAAAACTAATGTGGTCTGTCATGAGAGGTGGCTTTTGAGCAGCTACCACTGTACTAGGGACCAGACAAAGTTAGATTAAACCCCACGTGGTTTCTGAAGGGAGGTGTCACTTAAGGTGTAGATAGACTGTGCATTTCCTGGGCATGTGAGATTGTAGAGAACAACAGAAGCGAAAATGTAGGGGATAAATGTTTTTCTGATCTGGCACACTCAGTATTTTTATTTGCCGTACTTTAGTTCTGGAAGCCTTTTTATTTTCCGTACTTTGTACCAACCATTATTTGTACATTTTCTTATTTTTGGTACCTTGTGCTAGGGCAAAATATTTACTTATACCAGCATACCAGGGACACCCCCTCCCCCCCAAATATATGTAAGGCTGAAGTACATTATGTCATTATGTATGTTGAGGGTATATCTTTATACACTTGTGTTACAAATCGACAACAAATCAAGTTGCTAGCTTGGGAGATACTTTTGAAGATGTCACATGTTGTCTACATACATGCTGTACATTGGCTGTAAATAAGATGTAATCTGGTAAATAATATTTAATGTGATCCCACCTGCATCTGATTGTAGGCTATGGCATGTCTTCTGTGTGAAGAAATTTTAGAAATGTTATTTTCAACATAAATCAGGAAGAGATTCAAAAATGATAAGTGGGTGGAAGAGTATAGACTTACAACTGTAACAGTGGTCGCACTCGTAGGAACTTGGCCACAAGAGAAACTGTCAGCACCTTTGTGCAGACTGCTTCATGGTGCAGCTGGTGTGATATATTCACTGTGTTGTTCTGGTGAGAAGCCTGCTAGCTTATGAAGCTATATTTGTGGTAGGCTATTTTGACCCTTGTGCACAAACAGATGTTCCCTTAATATGTCACCCCAAGGAATACAAGGACTGTGGCCAAAATATAGGATTTGTATTGCATGGCAGAGAGTGAGAGGTAACATGTCCTACTTTTAAGTGAAATTCACAGACTCTAATCAAGGACAGATCTAGACTTCAAGAATCTGTAGCCAAAATTGGAAATATAGGCATAATTTTTCAGAACTGATTTTGGCCATTTAAGAATTCATTTGCAAATATTTTAGCCATTTTTACATTTCCTTAGCCAAAGACAAAAAACATTAGCCTTTGGCTAATTGACTAATGATCAGAGCAGTCCATGGTCACTTTAGGCAGGAGGTCACCTTCAAGTGAGAGTAGATTGAAAGTCCATTGTCCACTTGTTGTCACAGAGAACATGGCTTTGCATGCTGTCACAAAGAACGTGGCTTGGCATGCTGTCACAAAGAACGTGGCTTGGCATGCTGTCACAAAGAACGTGGCTTGGCATGCTGTCACAAAGAATGTGGCTTGGCATGCTGTCACAGAGAACATGGCTTGGCATGCTGTCACAAAGAACGTGGCTTGGCATGCTGTCACAGAGAACATGGCTTGGCATGCTGTCACAGAGAACATGGCTTGGCATGCTGTCACAGAGAACATGGCTTGGCATGCTGTCACAGAACATGGCTTGGCATGCTGTCACAGAGAACATGGCTTGGCATGCTGTCACAGAGAACGTGGCTTGGCATGCTGTCACAAAGAACGTGGCTTGGCATGCTGTCACAGAGAACATGGCTTGGCATGCTGTCACAGAGAACATGGCTTGGCATGCTGTCACAGAGAACCTATGTTGTAAAAGAGGTAACATGCAGTTTATGATTTCCACATATTGTGGGAACATGTATGTTTAGGTAAAGGCCTGGCTGGCTGTTGGGGGGCACAACATGGCAGGATTAATGCTGAGTGTATTGGCAAGGGGGCACAACATGGCAGGACAAATGCTGAGTGTATTGGCAAGGGGGCACAATATGGCAGGATTAATGCTGAGTGTATTAGCAAGGGGGCACAATATGGCAGGATTAATGCTGAGTGTATTGGCAAGGGGGCACAATATGGCAGGATTAATGCTGAGTGTATTGGCAGGCCAGTTGGTGAGCTTTAACAGATTCTGCCATGGATAATGACCACGTCATTACACGTCCTTCAGTGGTGTCATTCTGTCAATTGGTGGTGAATTTATCCTCATTTTGTGAAAATATGTGAAGCTTGTAAGTGCTGATCTGAATTTAGAGACCTGGAGTTTGCTAGTATCTTGGTACTTTAAAGTTTGTTGGGTTAACCATATGGTTAATTCACTTATTTTGAGCTGTCAAAGTGACATGCCTTGTTCCTTAGCATTGGTTGCATATCAAGTTCCCAACACTCATGAAGGAAAGTGGTTGACCTGAGGCAAGTTTAAAAGGCATACTATTGCAGTGTCTTGCCTATTGTTTAGTATATTATTAAATGTTTTTCAATGGCAAATTTTTTGAAAACCTGGAAGCATATGACATTTGACATCTGCCAATTGTGGATGGTTTAGAGGGTGAAATGGTTAAGGATCCACTGCCTTAGTGAGTAGGTCTGACTGGTAATGTGCAGTAAAACTGCAAGTGTGTGACCATAAAGAAGTCTTGTAAATATCCTGTTTGTAAACAAGTTTGTCAGTGTGGTAATCCCACAAGGGCATCTGATATTTGTAATAAAATACATGATCATGGTCATTGGTGGCTTTGTTGTTTTTAAGAACAAATACACATTTTTCATTAAGAAGCTGTATCCATAGGGACGTGTCAGTCAGCACAGCAAACCTTCTGAGCCTACATCTGTCACCAATTTCACATTTGCGATTTCTCAACAAACCACTAGCTACATACTTTTCAAATATGTTGGGTGACGTACCTTGAGTGCTTAATTGGTACAACAGGTGGCTCTGCATATGTATATTTGTTTGGCTCTGCTGATTCTAGACGGACAGTAAAGTTATTGTGATTGGTTTGTATGTCCCCATTGTGTATGAGGAAACTCTCATTTCTTCCCAGAAACTGTTACACTTGAGGCATTAGTGTGGTTGATATGTTTTATGCATATAATTATACCCTCCTTCCACTGGAATCGCTTTTTCCATGTGTCCGGCAGCAACTTTTCATGTCCGGGCTACAATTTGCTTGTCCTTCTACTTTGATCAATGAAACTTAACACAGAGGTACATCTGGACATAAGGGTATATAATGTACCAAAAGTAGGCCACTAGGTCAAGTATCTGGGTCACATTGACATCCTTGTAAAATCATGTCTGGGCTATAATTCCTTTACTTACACAGGTGCATCTGGACATAAGGGTGTGTCATGTACCAAAGGGTAGGTCACTATGTCAAGTATCTGGGTCACAGTGCTATATTCTTGTAGAACTGTTTCCAGGCTATAATTCCTTTGCTATGTTGCATAGATTATGCATGTGTGAATCTGAGACCTGTGATCAGCAAGGGTATAAATGAAATGGGGGGGGGGGCATGGATCCAGCAATCTGTGATTGCCTAGTAATTAGTAATTTGGATTAATGAGATAACAGAGTAGTTTTATTGATTTATTTGTGAGTAAAAGAACTTTTGTCCAAAAGAAGAAGATGCCATAGAACAGCTGGTAAACAGCCACGTCAGCTGTGACATGGTGTATTTGCAAGTGGTATCAAGAACTGGTGGACCATCACATGAGTTATGAGGTGATGTGAGGACTTGTAGCATCAGTTATGAGGTGATGTAAGGACTTGTAGCATCAGTTATGAAGTGATGTAAGGACTTGTAGCATCAGTTATGAGGTGATGTAAGGACTTGTAGCATCAGTTATGAAGTGATGTAAGGACTTGTAGCATCAGTTATGAGGTGATGTAAGGACTTGTAGCATCAGTTATGAGGTGATGTAAGGACTTGTAGCATCAGTTATGAGGTGATGTAAGGACTTGTAGCATCAGTTATGAGGTGATGTAAGGACTTGTAGCATCAGTTATGAGGTGATGTAAGGACTTGTAGCACTGATTTATGGCAATGCTCTCTCATTTTGGAGTGCTGTATTAAATTTCATTATCTTGGCCAATGGCCCGTTGGATCCCATCCATAAGCAGGTGTCTGTCTGAGAAGACATGATCTGTTGAAAATCCTTATCATTTGTGTTTCATATTATTGGGGATTTTTAAAGAATTTTATGTAAAATTACATAGTTCTAGTAATCAGGTTAATTACAACCAGTGATGCCAAACTGCAAGTCAACTGCTTTAGCTGGCAGACTGGGGCCCCTGGCCTGGTCATACTGGGTCTGATCAGCTCCCGCTTGTAAACCCACAGTCATTAATAATACACAGCCAGGCTGTATGACAGTTAACATGCTATAGCACAACTTATCATCAGAAGCATACATTATATTACGACTATTCTATTGAGTTCAAGATAATGAATGAATGAAATGGGAAACAAAAGAAACAAATTTGCACTACAGTATGTCCCCAGGCTAGAACTGGGGGAAGGTTATCTGGGTGGAAGGCAAAAAAATGAAGATTTTTGCTAATTTTTTGTTTATCAAATTTTCACTTCATATATTGAAGTTCGTTTTCATCAAGACGTGACTAAGTGTAAACAAAATATAACTAGAACGGGCTGATTTCCAACAGAAAATCAAATGTCTCTGTGTGCGCCCTGAAGTGCCCATGTGACCTTGAAAATAGCTCAAAGGTCACCCATCTGCAATCCCAACCCAGCTTTTATCTTGGTGCATAATCACAAAATTTCAACCTCCCCAAGTCAAATCCTTCTGGACTTACCACTTCTGCAATGATTTGGAGAAAATGGCCGCGTGACCTTGAAAAATGGGTCTGCAATCTTAATCTAGGTCTTCTACATGATCATACAAAATTTCAACGTCTTCAGTCAAATTCTTCTAGAGTTACCGCGTCTGCAATTATTTTCAAGGAAATACGCCTTATCCTTGAAAAATAGGTCAAGGTCATCCCATCTATGATCTCAACCTAGCTCGTACACAGATACATAATCACACAATTAGAAGCTGCTGCTTGAATTCTTGCCTTATTGCTTCCGCAGATTTAAGGAGGTGCTTGTGACCTTGAAAAATAGGTCCAGGTCAAACATCTGCAATTACACACACGGTGTTCTGAAAGTATTATATAGAAACATAATCACACAAAATTTCACCCCCTTAAGTCACATCATTCAAGTGCGTCTGCAATGATTTTTTAAAAAAGTGATGTGACCTGGAAACTAGGTCAGGGTCACCCAACCTACTCTGATTATGGTACATAATCATGCAAAATTTCAACCTCATAAGTCAAATCCTTGCGGAGTTCTCGCGTTCGCGTCACTTTGCGATGAAATGCCTATGTGACTTTGAAAAATAGGCCAAGGTCACTAATTTGCAATTCCAAGCAAGGTCTTAATAGGAACATATTCACAAAAAATTCAAGTTCCCAAGTTAAATCTTTCTTGAGTTATCGTGTTTGCAACTAGGAAGTGCTTGTGAGTGACCTCGAAAATTAGGTCAAGGTCAAACATCTATGATCACAAGCAAGGTCTTGCTTGAGTCTTGTGTAGAAACATAATCACAAAATTTCAACCTCCTAAGCTACATCTTTTTCAAGTGTTTCTGCAATGATTTGGAAAAAGTGGTCATGTGACATTCAAAATAAGTCAAGGTCACCCATCTACAAGCCCAACATAGTTTGTTTCATCCTACATAATCATGTAAAAACTCCTACATCAAATCCTTGCAGAGTTATCGCGTTCACGTTGATTTTAGATGAAATACCCACGTGACCTTAAAAATAGGTCAAGGTCACCAATTTGCAACTCCAAGCAAGGTCTTATATAGGAACATATTCACAAAAAATTTCAACTTCCCAAGTCAAATCTTTCTTGAGATCTCGTGTTCGCAACGTGCGTTGAAGAAGAAGAGGTTATCTTTCCCTTCTTGTCAGTTGTGTGAGTCTGCAAAAAAGCTGACGTAACCAATGTTACCAAAATGTAAGATGAAATGTATGAATTAACAACAGTTTTTATAAAATGTTGTGCAAGCTTGTTATCTGTGTGCAAGGGAATCTTGACTGTCCCATTGCTTCATCAAAAGACCCCCATTGATATTATTACTTTGCTTCACTGATGTGTGTATCGTGTCATATATCACTACTCAAAAAGTGTCGGAATGGAGACACCAAAGGACTCATCAGTCATGGCATGTGCCTGTTAGACTGTTTTGCTGTCAGTTTGGGACACCTTTGGATCTGGCAGACGACTGACCTAGACTATACCTACCAAACCTATCTGTTGTTTTATCATTAAAACTGCTCAAGTTGGCAAGTTTGCTGCTGCTGCTGCTGCTGCTGCTGCTGCTGCTGCTGCTGCTGCTGATGATGATGATGATGACTGACTTATGCTGACAATAAGAACTAAATTTATTATTCTAGGACACATAAACTGCGAAGGCAGAGGTCAAGAGATTCCAGAAAGGTGATGCATTCAGTAACTTTTTAAGATGAAATTTGTAATTATTTCTGTCTTCAAGCATGTATGGAGAAGAAGATATGTGTATTTGTTTCCTTTTCGTTTCTTGACATGACTCATTGCTCAACATTTAACTCTTTCAGTGCCAATCACAACTTAAGTCGATCTACTTCAGTCAAACTAATCTGAATTATCTTTAGGGTCCCAGATTCGTATTCCGCGTAAAAAGACCTTTCATTCATATACCAGTATGTCTATAGTTCCAGAGAGAATATCCCAGGTCAATAGCTCTTCTCGGGGCGCATTGGGCTCTTTGTGCCCAATGCGCGCCCAGAAAAGCTGTTGACTCTGTCCAAAATTTGGAACTGTAACAGTTAAACAACGGATACATTGGTAAGAGTAACCAAATTAAATACAAGGCATGGTCCTTACATTACTGCCTGAAGTGTTTGCCAGAAATTAATAATTCCGATAATGCTTGGCTATGTCTTGTGCGTCTGCTGGGTCTGTTGTCATGTAATCATGTGGAGGACAATCATGTACTTCTGAATTATTTGTCTGAAATGTGGTTTGATAACACCACAGTTGACTTTGCTGCCCTCAATGAGAAAGTTTTCATACCTGTTGAACCAAATGACAAATGTTCAAATTTACCTGCATTTGATTGTAATCCAAATTTTATTTTTTCCAAGCAATCAAATGTTTTAAATAATTTGTGACAGCCAATACTACACAGAGGATACTTTTCATGAAATGATGACCCCCCCCCCCCCCAAATTAAAAGAAAAAATTCCAACTTATGTTTTTACCACATGAATGTGTGTAGTAGTCCTCCACATTTTCAGGAAATGGAGTCACATTTGGATATTTTGGAACATAAGTTTGATGCAACAGGTGTCACAGAGTGCTGTTTGAACAAGTCAAATCATGATGTATACAATCACATCAATGAGTTTGGTACTGAGCGCACTGGTGGAGATTTATCCTTGGTTCTTCATAAACATCTACATTCAGTAAGGTATCCTTAATATAATTATGAACTGCTTCAAAAATTTCTATGTTTTGAATCTTTGTGTTTCTTTCAGTACCAAATAATAGAGTTCGAAGATTGAAATCCCCCAAAAGTATTATTTTCGAATGTAGTTGGTTTCTCAACACAGTGTATTTGCTAAATTGAAAAAAGAAATGGTTGTTATTTTCAGTGCTGGCTCCATGCGAGTAAGCTAGCGATTCGATAACACCAATTTTGAAGAGAACACTGTTCAGCTGGAAGCATCCCATTCTCATCCTAGAATGAATGACAGCAATTTTCCTCACCAGTATAATAAAATTCATTACGTTTGGGTCTAGTTCTACCAAGTTCTCTTTTAAAGTCATCTTAGTGTTCGAGGTTCCTAAAAAATGGGGGAACAGATTCCATTCACGGACAGTTGATGGAAAAAACAATTTTTAAAAAGTATATCTCTCACCTTGAAAAGTACATAGTTGATTGTTACGTCATGAAACCGTACGAGGTAAAAAATTGGTTATGTATGCAGGAGAGAGTCCTTTCACTATTTTAAACATAAGTATTAATTTGTGTTTCCTCTTGCGTTCATCTTGTCTCCTGACCTGTTTCAGTATAAATGTGTTTAAGGTTAGTGTGAGCAAGTGCTCCTGTTACCATTCGAGCTGCATCCAGTTGAACAGATTCTAACTTCTTTTTGTCTGTGTCAGTGCATCCATCCCGTTGAACAGATTCTAACTTCTTTTTGTCTGTGTCAGTGCATCCATCCCAGACCACACAACTCTAAACAAGGAAGTATACATGACAAGTACAAGGATTCTAAAGCTCATCTGCTTAACTTGTACTGTAGGCGTTTCAGAATAACTAGTAATTTTCGCGATTTTGCCTCGATATGGTTAACGTGTGTTGACCAGGAAAGATCTGGGGAGAGCCATAGAACCTTATTAAGGTTGAGAAGAAAAAGTGTTATATTTTAGATGATTTCGATGCTGATGTTTCAGATAGACATCCATGGTCTATCTGAATTTATGAAAAATTTTTATAGTAATTTTTCTCTAATTACACTACATTGCATAATTTAAAAGTTAAAATGACTCGTGTGATTGGCATTATTTGTTGCAGTCATCTGATGCGAATGCGGCAATGGGTCTTTGTTTTAGATAAGTTTCGTGATTTTTACAAAGAATGCACACCTACTAAATTGATCAAGACTGACCATAGGTTCAATAAACCTTGGTTAACAATTGGATTCATTAAATCAATTGGCAGAAAAACAAACGTCATTTAAATTATCACCATGCAAAATATAACAAGGAAGAAAATTTGTAAAATGCAAGGCATATTGGGAAAAATTAAACCACTTGCTGCCAATTTTTTCAAGGAATATTATACCCATATTGTTGAAAATAATAAGCAAATTTTTTCCAAATTATGGAAAATTATAAATAGTGTTATTGGTAAAAATTAAAACACTTTAATAAAAATTCAAACATAATGCGAGTATACTGACCGACAAGGAGTGTATTGCTTAGTATTTCAATAAGTTTTTCATAAATGTGGGACCTAATTTAGCTAACAAAATTCCTGATAGCCACAAAGAGACATCAACAAATATTCAAAAAGTAACGTTAAATCTTATACTGTTGAAAATTTGATAGATGCTATAAAATTTCTTTTGGATAATACTTTTGTTCAATGCGGACCATTGGTTTTTCAACAAATAAAAGGCATTCCAATGGGTAGCAACTGCTCCCCTATACTGGCAGATTTATATTTAACCTGGCTTGAATTTAAGTACATGGATAAATTGATGAAAAAAGACTTTCAAATGGCTACAGAATTATCAAACAACGCAAGATATATTGATGACATTGCTTGCGTAAATGTACAAAATTTCAGTGAAATTGCTAAAGAAATTTAGCCAAAAGATATCCCTTTGGAGGGTAACAATTCAGATGGTTTCAGAGATGTGTTTTTGGACTTGGATATTCAGGTCACTAATGAAAGGTTTTCTATTAAAGTCTATCACAAGATAGATGAGTTTAACCTTGAAGTAAATAATTATCCTTTCCCGGACAGTAATATATAGGAAACTATTGGATACGATACACTTTTGTCACAGATTTTGAGATTTGGTCGTATTTGTTCTAAATTTCAGGGCTTAGCATCAAGAACCAAATTTATTTACAATAAACTTGAGTAAAGAGGATTCAAAGATGTACTTTTGATCAAATATTTCTACAAATTTTGCTGTAAATATCGCCGGATGGTTAGAAAGTTTGGCCTCAATAATTTTAGAGATTTCAGATTTGTCTGTTTTGCTACTTAATTTTATCTTTTGCCATCATTCTGTTTTAATGTTCACCTTTCAGACATTTTAGGCAAGCTTGTTTTCTGTTAGGTCAAACCCCCAGGGGCTATAGGTAGCAAGCAGCTACTGACGACAGTTACAAGCTTGCCTAATTGTACTTAAAATCCTGTTAAGAAAAATTGTAACAGGAAAATTTGTTTTGATAACATGTTTTTGACATAAATGCTAATGACTTTCATTCTTTTCTAACATGCCTAGATGCACATTTACTCAAAATTGACAGTATTTTCTCAAATGTCACAAACTTGACACATTACGTTGATACATTGACTCAGGGTTGGCATTTAAATAGAGCTTAATTGTTTGAGGGGTAGGTGTCATCATAGAGTTTGTTTTACATTTCTGGTGCAGGATGTCCATTGTTGCAGTCCTTGTTAGGATTTCCCTTGGTTTGTACAGGTGGTCTACCTGCAACTGTTTATTTTACTATCACTGAGACTGAATATAAGGCCCCAGCTTGTTTCCACTTTAGTTATACACTGGCGGGTGGTTTAACTATGATAAGCTGTCCAGCTAGAAAGGGTACATATTGGTTCAGAGGTAAGTCATATTGTTCTTATCTGAACCTGTACTATACAAATTTAGTAATTATGGTTTGTTTGACAGGCATTCTTCTTTCATAATGAAGCTCTGCATTTATAAGCAAAACTTCACGTATTTAGCTAATTCATCATTTGCCACGTTCATATTTAATCATTATTATGTGGGTTGTCTTTGCTGAATAATTAGCTTAGACAAGGAGCCGCTACGCAGAGAGACATGTACGGGTAATAGGCTCCAAAACATGTTGAGTAGTTACCCGCTGAGGACTCTTTAATTTACTTGGGCCAATACAGCCCCTGTCAAAATTTTACAGAGGAAAGTGCGCAATATGGACAATATTACTTCCATATATATATATATATATATATATATATATATATATATATATATATATATATATATATATATATATATATATATATATATATATATATATATATATATATATATATATATATATATATATATATATATATAGGTAATGAATACTAGGAAGTGATTCTGGGCAAAAAGACACAACTACAATCATTATTCTTGAAAGGACAATATCTACACAGTAAGTCATTAATGAAAATGTTTAAGGGATAATATTAGTTATTCACTGTTTTAGTGTGAAATACAGGAAGTATCTCCCCCAAAGACAGCTGTGTTACCCGAGGCGAAGCCGAGGGTAATACAGCTGTCTTGGGGGAGATACTTCCTGTATTTCACACTAAAACAGTGAATGACGATTTTATCGCATTTTTGATGATGTAATTTCATGCCCAAAAATACACATGTTGTCAGAACTGATATTAGATTTGATGTGAGGTCTTCTGGTGGCTGATCGATGCACGAACCAGATAGGGAGATACAGCGAGAATACCGCTGTATTCCCCGGCCAGTTACGAGAATACCGCTGTATTCCCCGGTCAGTTTCAGGAATCGCGCTGTATTTCACCTTTGCAGTAGTCAATGCACAAATAAGGGTAATACAAAGAGTGTACCATAGCTATTAACCAATCAGAAGCCAAGGATTCTATCAAAAATGGGATAAAACATTATAACTCCCGTACACAACACTTTATACGCTACATTTCGGCATTTGCATTCCTTCTGTTTGAAATCCCGCCCCCTTTTTTCTTTGCTTTTGTTGTACTGTATTGTAGGTGCTTAGTCTGTACATTTATGTTGTTTATCTCTTGTATTTGACAGATTGTTTACCAATGTATTGAAGCGCAGTCAATAAAGGTTCATTTCATTTCACTCGTTTTATTTTCACCCAGTAGTCGAAGATGATATACGTATTATTCATTGCTTGATTCATTCCCAGGTTGGGATGCAATCAACGCTAAAGTGGTCAAACGCATACATGTGTCTGATGCCTTTTAAAAGAATCTAAAGGTGTAGTCACTGAACGATATCTAATTTTCTTTAACCCTTTCCCCCTCAAGCCGGCCAAAACCGGCTGGTGGTCGAATGTCGTCTGCTTCAGTGTTTTCAACTAATTTCAAGAGTTAGGAAAAACAATTTGACTGAGAAATGTACACGAGACTTATCAAGATCACATGGCCCAGGTCAACAGCTTTCCTCGGCATGGGTTGGGCACTTAGCGGTGAAATTCTTGATGAAGTAATTGACAAAACCTAAGGTTTTGTTTTTTACAAAACATTGCAAGCATGAAACTTAAAAATTTTCCTTGCAAATCCCTAGGTTTTGTAAAAACACTAAATAACAGAGCAAAACTCAGGCTTTTGTGAGGCAAAACCCAGGGTTTGGTACATGAAACCTTGGGTTCTGTGAAGTATTGCAAAACACACTTTCCATATATGTATGTCAAGTGAGCATGGGCAGTTGACAGCTCTCTTGTACCTATACAAACTGGATACGAATGTTATGAAATTAGCTTTGACCTTTTGAGTGACTATATACTGATTCTTTTTCTACACTTTGCCTGATTCAAGGTGGCATTTCACTCAATTGTATACATTTGTGTCGGAATACAGATATGTCGGATTACATCAAGTTTATGTTCTCGAAATTTATTTTTTGCCTCAGAATGAGTATCCATGTGTTGGAAGTGTGTATTCTGGTTGGTGACCATACAAGCCGCCTTAGGAACTGGAGTACATCGTCCACAATCCTCACTTCTATGTATCAAAGCCTCTTGTGCCTCCGAATGAGATTTTTTATGCCTTTTTTAAAAAATAAGATCAGTTAGATTTAGCCTTTTTCAGTTCATTCCTTATGATATTGACTTGTGCAGTGCTCCTGTCAACTGAAGCTTGATTTTTGCTTTTTCAGACTTCTTGTCTACAACCGCAGAGTTAGGTTTCTCTCTTGAAGTTTTTAGTGCATCGGTTTTGGAATTTTTTGATCTACGACCAAATCATAAAGGAAATGCCAAGATAAATTATTTCATGTTAAGGACAGTTAAGACACCAAAAACCTTTGCATGGCCGATTTTGATATTTTAACGGTTTTTACAAGATGAATGTCCTTTCTATTAGTTGTCAAAATTTCAAGATTTTAACTAAAGTAGAAATATGAGAAAAATGCCAAAAACCACACAGGCATGTGGACATCCAAAGGTCCATATGTCATTCTTTTGGTTTTGAGCCGCCAAACGGAACAACGCCACCCGTCAATCAGCCTGTCACGTGGCTGCAGATAGCAAGGGCCCACGGCAAACGGAGAGTGCATGGTGTCAGGGCGGCATGCCGAAAGTATGTTTGTAGGCAGGGAAACGATGTAAACATGCTACCATATCATAGCCTTAGTGGTTTACTTTATAGTTATCTTGTTTGTTTTGCGTTCTAATGAAGGGAGCCTTTAAATGTTCAAGAGGAGCGGGAATCGTCAGACGATGTCCCCTCAAACTTCAATCAAAGGCCATGCCGCGATTGATTATGTCTGTGTGCCAACACAGACATACTGTTTTTCTAGGAATTCTTTCTTTCTTTCTTTCTTTCTTTCTTTCTTTCTTTCTCTCTCTCTTTCATTTTTTCTTTCTTTCTTTCCTTTCTTCTTTCTTTCTTTCTTTCTTTACAGGCAAATTTGTCCGACATTTCATTTGAACAGTATTACACGTAGAAACTCCAAACTTGGCACAATTATGCTTCTATGGATGAAGTCTGGCCTTTTTTATAATGAGAGGTCATGATTTTCAAAATTATGCAAATGAGGGCTAATTAAAGTTTTAAATCATCAATATCTTATGTACAATAGTAAATGTGGTTCCGAGTGTATAGGAATTCGATCATAGCCAGGTAAAGGTCATCTCTAATGTCAAGGTTATGTCAAGGTCAAAGGTCATGTCAAGGTCAAAGGTCAATTTTAAGCCAAACTCATTTTTGAGGTCGAGGTTCACTTCAGGTAGAGGTCATCTCAAGGTCAAAGGTCATTTCAAGGTCAGAGGCAACTTTTGATTGCTTTCTTCCTGCCATAACTTGGTCATTTTTTATCCAATTTTGATCATGTTGGGCTCAAACTGTAGCTAGTGTACACTGCACATTTTTGAGACTTACATTTGACCTCTAAAGGTCAAAGGTCAAGGTCATTTCGACCTTTGAAAGTTTCGTCCAGCCGTAACTTGGCCAATTTTCATCCAATTCTAATCATGTTAGACTCAAATTGTAGGTATTGCAACACTATACGTTTTTATAAGAACATGTAACCTCAAAAGGGCAAAGGTCAAGGTCATTTGGCCCTTTGAAAGTTTCATGTTGCCATAATTTGGTCAATTTTCATCCGATTTGGTTCATGTTGGGCTTAAAATTGTGGGTATTGTAGCACTGTGCAATTTACATGTGAACTATAAAGGTCAAAGGTCAAGGTCATTTGGACTTTGAAATTTGCATCCAGGCATAGACTTAAAGTGATGTGAAGTACCATAGGATAAAAGTTGTGGCATTTAATATTTACAACTTTTGAAGGCACACAGACAGATTTGTTTTGAAGCAAATCTTCTTTTCTAGTTACCCATGTGGTCCTTCACACCAAAAACAGGCGGGGAAAAAACTGGCACCCTAATCAACAATACCCACGTATATAATAATATTTTATCGAAACCCAGGGATGAGGAAATAAAAGTAAAAATAAACACATCGAAATAAGCATGAACGTGAACAGCAGAGAAAACACACAAAATGGCGTTACAAAACTCAGGTTGGAAAGAGAAATGAAACTCATTGAGAAAATTACAAAATAATGACAAGCAAACTAAGTAAAGTGTACAGACAAGTCTAACAAGCTGACTACATAAAAATATACAGATAGGAGTAAAATACTATCCCGAAAAGTAAAACGGAATGAAAAGGTTGGGGGCGGAAGACCGAACCCGCCATACGTCCACTGACCACGAGCGGCCGCAGGCCGCCCCACCGAAGGAAGGCAACACAACTTTCGTTGCCAGGCTTGAGGTCACCGGACCCGAAGGGCCGCCTCCATGACGTCACACTTTGAAACCAGACTGTCGCTGTCGCCGTTTGACAGATCGCTAATGTTTTCCGTACTTCAAATTAAGGCTCTTTCATTCATGTGATTGGCCAACAATTGATTGACAACCTCCCCAAATGTTAAGGGACGAAGTTGACTACGTTTTGTACAAATATCAGCTCAAGTTAAGCAAATGGTATTGTTTCAGAGGCAAATGATCAACATCAAAGGCCTTTGAAGCTGGTTTTCTCAGAAAGGATAATAGGGCGAGAACCCCACCTAAGAATGGTTATTCCAAGAAAACGGCTGGGCGAAATTTAATCCGGTTAACGGCTTTTGATTCTGTAATGTCTGATCTGCAAAAATGATTCAGCGATTTTCTAAATTTTGCTTCATTCTTTTTCAGTGAAATGAAGAAAATGAACATCCTGAAAATCAAAGGGAAAATTGAAATATCAAACTTTGAGGGTGGATAACAGAAAAACGAAACCAAACATAAAAAAATGCAGGATCGTTTTTTTTGTCGCCAATATGTAAGGATTAAGATGCAAGTGTAATTATGATTTTATCACAAATAATTATTGACTTATATCGACATTTATGGGGTGGATGCTTTACGGTCAACTTTCAATTGTTCACTCAACAATTAACATCACAGACACCCAAATAGGGGACATATAAATTCTTTGGAGTTTGAGAAGTACACACATATATGATATGTAATCCTAACGCAAATACATTTTGAGCTAGGATTGACCAAAGTGGGATTTATTTTTGGTGTCTAACCTGTCCTTAACATAAGTTTGATTTTGGAGTGAGATTGTCAAAAATCTAGTTTGGACCGCAGTTCATTGTTTCTGTCACCACCATGTTGATTTTGGATTTTTGGGACTTGGAGTCCGTCCTATTTGTGTGGTCTCGAGGACCTAGGTGCAGTGTTTTCTTGATGTCACAAGCTGGCAGCAACAGCCTGCCATCCTGAAGAAGAGGAACAGGGCCAAGTGGGACAGCGTGGGCTCACAATACCACCCACTCACATTCATACCATCCATCCTTATTAATGAGCCCACACCTCAGTTTAACCAGGTACTGAAAGAAACCTTCACTGATACGCTTAATTAATTGGGGGAAATCAGATCTGGATTTGCCATGCTGAAGTATAGAATGTGGCAAAGGACGGAAAGAAAGAAAGAAAGAAAGAAAGAAAGAAAGAAAGAAAGAAAGAAAAAAGAAAGAAAGAAAAAGAAAGAAAGAAAAAAGAAAGAAAGAAAGAAAGAAAGACAAATCTGTTGCCCAGGAGTCATACCAAGCTGGCAACAAATTTTAGAAATAAACTATACAAATACATTAGCTCCTCCCGCACCCACCAACCCCACCCCATCCCACCCCCGTCAGTGAATGGGAAGCTTGACAACACAGGGCGTACGGGGTACTGTCCAGGTAAACGCTGGGCTCCAGTCAGGGCGTACGGGGTACTGTCCAGGTAAACTCTGGGCTCCAGTCCATCGTCGTTTGCGTCTACGACACAAACATTGTGCAGGCAGATGAGGGATGGGCTTAAACTAATAATGCGCAGCATTTTACGGATATGTAAACGTTTTACATGCCATCTCCGCTTGATAATGCAGGGTTAAGGAAGTGTGCAATTACATGACAAGGGACGGTTTGATATAAGAAGCTGTTACAATGTGTCCACAATCTTGTACTTCCATTACTCCATTATCATACTGCTCTGAAAATTTACATAACAACAATCTCACTTTCAATTTTCTTCGTGATATGAACTCACGTTTATATTTTCTGTAGATGTTCAGGATGGAGCTATAAGTTGCCGCATCGGATCACGCCCGCCGTTTTTTTTGTCGAGTATCCGCATTCCGTGTTCCGTGGTTTTGAGGCGACATCCAGGAACTTATTCATGTACCAACATGTGCTGATCAGGACAAAATCTTCTGGTGATACTTGGAAATGTAAACGGGCTTTGTAATGAACAAGAATGTCGGGAAGTTGGCAGATATTTCAGAGAAAAGGACTTTATATCATCATATACAAAGTGCGTGAACAGTAGGAAATTCATCTTCAGTGACACTATCGCCATAAAACAGCAATGTACTCTGATTTTTTCCCTTAAAAAAAGCGGGCTGTCTCGTTATGCAATTTGTGAATAATGATCTCATATTAAGATGATGAATTACTGGCTAATCATATTTTAACCATTGATTGTCCATGTTATTGTTCTGCAATGTAGGCCATTTTGTGTTGGCACACTCCTGTCGCTTTTGGAATCTAAGTCTCTTGTGTTACTGAACAAAAGTGGTCTAAATTAATTTTACTCAGTGTGTACTGAAGAGAACCTGCACTCATTCAACCCATCCTAGTTTGCTGGTCTGTTTGTTTTCCTTCTTACGTATCAGACTTAGGAAACTGTGTGCCCATGTATTAGGTTATGATCAAGTTCCGGTAACCTTATCAAGTAAATGTAACCGTGGCAGCTGAAGCATACAGTCGGCAAGTCAAAGCACCTGGTTTTCCGTATGCCTCTCATTACGTTTTATCAACCTGTAGAGAGTAAGCTACGTACGACGCAATATATGTATATCGTAACTGTATCATTTGAATATGATAATGAAAATGATACTCGATTACTAAATTATATGAATTCACCAATGTATCACTTGAGTATAAAGGTGATAACTCTGCTTAACCGCGTTACGGAGAAAATATATATGAATACAGACAAATTATGTTAGTCATAACTGCATCACTTAATAATAATAATAATAATAATAATAATAATAATAATAATAATAATAATAATAATAATAATAATAATGAATATGATAATGATAATGATTGTCTTTTTAACTGGATTACAGAGGAAATGCATAAATACAGACAAATGCATACAGATATTATAAAACCAATAAGAGTATAAATTAAGGAAGGTTTCTGTTATAACACCGTTGATACTCACATAACGCACCAGAAGGTATCATGTACCGCATTATGTAACTACCTGCTACTGTTTTACACCGAGACACCACAAGACAGCCAACACGCGACAGGACACAGCACAAGAAAGAGCGGTCTGCGCCCAGAACCGCGGGCGCGTTGAGACTTAAAAAGGTGAAAAATATGAAATTGATAAATTTCAAAAGGATGTGTAGGTTAACAAGTAGGAAGCGTAAGAGGCCCGTACCCCCGTTGGGACAGGACAACCCGAGGTTGCGTCAAGTACACATTGACATTACATGATATCGTACTGTGTGTCTTTTCTGCTATGTGAATAAATACGCGTTGTATGGTAATAACCAATGTCTGGGCGTGTGGTGTAGGTGCACATGTGTGTGCATCATAATTCACTGTAAAATAGTTCCACCCGGACAAGGCTAGTGTCTTTTGTTGCAGGTATGTAATATACCCGAACAAGCTAGAGTCTTTTGTTGTATGTATATTCATCGGGGTCTGTAATCCTTTGTTGCAAATTATCTTTCTTTCTACAGAAGCTTCAATTTGAACTAAAAGTCAATTACTGTATCCTCGTCAGCATGGTCTTTTGTAGTGTCACGGATTGATTCTAATACATATAAACTTCGTCTATATCATCTATATTTCCCACATTTGTTTTCTTACTTATTGTGCGTGTCTTGCCTTTTGTCCCTTTGGGGCAAGTTGAAGAGTTTCCCTGTCGTTTTTTGACAGTCCCGTTGCAGCAAATGGCAACTTCCGCATCATAGCCCTTGATGCCACAGCACGAAGGTTTTTTACCACTTTTTTTGACAACTTGCCCACTACAACACATGAGAACATGGCCATCAATACCCTTGGCACCGCAGCATATGGGGTTCCTTCCACTTCGGGCAAACAGGAGCCCTTTACAGCACATCTTAAAGCGAGGGTTGTACCTTACACGCCCGCAGTAGCTGCCACTGTTTCGATCTGCAACACAGGAAAAATCAAATGAAACAAACTCACAAACAAACACAAAATAAGAAAGCAAATAGCCCCGGGCAAATAACAAACAAACTCATGGACCCACAGCAGCCTCGTGATAGGAAGGATTTACATCTGTTATCCAAAAACGTAACAAAATTTGTTCTATTGATGATCAACATCCCATCCCATGCTCAAAATAAAAGTTTTATGAAAAAAACGGCGACACAAAAGGAACATATTCTGGCTCGTATTCCTATTTGATTTTGTCTCTTTGAATTTCTGTCATAATCGTTCGAATATACTTTCAGAGTCTGGACCTCGTCTGGTGTCTAGCGTAATATGGGAGGAATTTATCTCGTGCTAATGATACATAAGTACCCGATTTTTTTGGTATAAACATACCAAGGTAGCCTACCCATCAGGTAATATCAATTTGAAGGGAAATAAAGGGAACATGTCGAAACATTCATTCAGCAATTTGATAACCCGTCAGAATGAAGGATTATTATGATTTCATACAACTTTAATTCTTTCACTGCTATAAGCGACTATAGTCACCTTAATATGGATTATGGCAATAGATAATTTAATTTCATATTCAAATTCTACATGAGAAGACCTTTCATTCAAGTACCAACATGCCTAGGTTAAAGTCGTTTCCAAAAACCTTGACCTCAGACAACAGCTTGCCTCGGCAAAGTGCGCCGAGGCAAGCTGTTGACTCCGTCTCCAATTCAGCAATGAAAGAGTTAATTAATTGATTCAAGCACAAAAATCAAAAGTAAACATTCTGCATGTTATGCACCCCCCTTCATTTGTTGAAATCAACGGTTTGGAAGTTGGAGATAATGCATCAATAACTATTATATCCCAGGCAGCAATTTCAATTCCATTAAGTGAACATTGTTTTTCTTTGTTTTTAACGAGGAAGAAAGTCTGGATGTCTGCTATTTAAAGCTGCGTACTACACAGTATTCTCTCTCTCTCTCTCTCTCTCTCTCTCTCTCTCTCTTTCTCTCTCTCTCTCTCTCTCTCTCTCTCTCTCTCTCTCTCTCTCTGTGGACTAGGCAGTGCCGCCGTCTGACAATAAATACTCACAGATCACACTAATTCCCAATATCTTAACCCTTTGCCTATGTCGACACAAGCCGCTCTGTTCCGAAATGACATAGTGATGCTAGATTTATATTGTAAACAGACATTTCATTCCAGTACCACCTGCCCACAAGCGCACAGACCACGAGGGAACATCATAATGGCCAAATCAACACATTCCTCGGCGCGCTCTGGGCGCATTGCGCATGCACGAAACGTGCGACGAAGGGTGTTGTTTACTCAGTCATAACTTGGTACTGTCAGGGTTAAAGCTTATTTCGAATCGGGTACCTGGACATACAAGATTTGACAGATACAAAACAGAAGAGAAACACCTAAGTAGCTGGGTATCCAACTAATCTAACGAAAAGATGTGCTAGATGTTACACTGTACCCTAACTTTGGGGCCCAATCGTGGCAATCTTCTTTCTTTTAGTAAAATTGTTTAAAGACACACATCCCAGGTTTTATGTGCACTCAGAAAAACTGTAACCTCCCTTGATTTGTTTGTTGTGGCAGCATTTCCTGTGGTGACTGAATGTCTGTTCTTGCTAGAGCAAGGAGTCGAGATCATGAAGGCAGTACTTCATTTCAGCATGATGAAAAAGAATGGGCCACGTTCATTTCCTGTGTATTGATCTTTTACACTTAAAATGTAAACAAGCTGGTACAGAACAATGTATCCTGTGTATTGATCTTTTACACTTAAAATGTAAACAAGCTGGTACAGAACAATGTATCCTGTGTATTGATCTTTTACACTTAAAATGTAAACAAGCTGATACAGAACAATGTATCCTGTGTATAACTTCTGTTTGCGACTGTAAAATGAGGGGATATGGAATGATTTTCTTAAAAAAATAATGTATTTTTAGTCAAGATCTTGTTCGTTAGAAACAAGTAATGCAAATTTTATTTTGATAAAATGTAAATTGTGATTTCAACGTTAGTCCGTTTGTGAACACGACACAACGCAAAAACGTTTTGGGACAGCTTCAATATGCAAGCTCGCTCCCCTTTAATCTGGGCTCAGTTTACGGACAGCTTCAATATGCAAACTCGCTCCGCTTTTATCTGGGCTCAGTTTACGTGACATTTTGATCCTTTTTAATTTTTCTCTGGGACATTTTCAGAATGTGTACTTAAGCATCATTTTAATCAACTGGACTTCATTACCTAATTTTAAGCATGGTCCGTATGGAAACCTTTATCAGAAAAATTAATGTCCATACACACACAACCGCTGCATTTTCTCATACTAAGGTCACAACGTAGTACGTTGTTGAAAACCCGAGCTTATGCTGCATTGCAACTTTGTGAATTTGAACTTGGAATAGCAAAATCATATTCTGGTACAAGCCGCGGATCTTGATAGAGGATTTGCGGTAAAATATAGATAATTGTCTGCACAATTCCGTTGTCGACCTTGTTAGCCGCCAGGACCTTGTCTGTGGGTTATCAGTTCTGTCGTAACCGGATTGGCAATGATGAGTCAAGTGGAAACATGCTAAAACAATATGTACATGCAGTTAAGTATCTCCACGAATATTTAGGCCCACTGTGTTGATTGAATCTCATTTTCGAAGTGTTGCCAGCATTGCAAACAAACAAACAAACAAACAAAACAAAACAAACAAACAAACAAACAAAAAACAAACAAAAAACACTGTGTTGATTGAATCTCATTTGGGAAGTGTTGCCAGCATGCAGAAAAAAACAAAGACAAAAAAACAACATGAAAAAAAAACAAGAAACAAAAAAACAACAAAACAAACCCCCAAACAAACAAACCAAACCCCCCCCCCAAAACCTAAAAACCCCAAAACCTGCCCCCAAAAAACAAAAATAACAAAAAAAAAAAAACACGCAATCCAAAAAACGCTGAAAAACAAAACAAAACAAAAAAAGAAAAGAAAAAAAAAAAAACGAAGTAAATTTGGACCTGAATACTGAAAAAAGGCAACAATTAGTCTAAAAAACTCAGATGATATGACAAGACAAACAGTGATTGCCAATGAAGCCAACTTAGCGAATTGATTGGTATACACGTTGCCTTACTTAGCTTGGTTAATAGCATCAAGCTATCTCCAGACACCGAGGACATCGTTCGTAGCTGAGCATCTGTTGCATCGATAGAGCTACCTCTGGTATTAAGGATGTAAATTGTTCTCCTTCTTAGTTTTAGCCAGCGAGACTAGTGTACATCTACTGGGCCTGTGACTTTAACAATGGCGACTATAGAATAATGACACGTACATGTTTTATACTACAAATTACAGAAGTACAAACGTAGCGTACGTAGCGTACGTAGCACCAAGCTTGCCACTATCTAAGCCGGATATTATTTCTGCCATAGATAAAGTGAATAAAGTGAAGCAATCGAACAATTCGTGAAATATTTACTTACACCATGCCTGGCTGGGACACATATAGACAAGGAAAATAATCGCCGCCGTGACACATAGTTGTGAAGTTGCCATATCGCGCCTGTGGAACCGTTAACGCCAGTTCTGTTGCCGTGCAAGGTATCCTAAAAAGAGAAATCACCAGAACTAGCATCTATATTTATACTGATTTGATTAATGTCTGTTTCAGATTGTGGGTTAATTGAATTTTTTGGAATAATTAGTATAATTTGCTGGGTTATTTTATTTATCATTGAAACCACAATCCGGCTGTTAATGTAAACATGTGCCGTTCCTGTGCTGCGTGTAGAACTCTTGTTCCGTTAAACTTGATGCTGCAAACAGGATAATTCTCTTGAAGAGTCTTCATTCAGTATTAATACCCTTACTGACCTTGACCGCTTAAGCACATCGATGGAAGTTGACCTTTAGGGACACCTACGCAAATTGTCGACCTTTGACTGCTGAAACACGTTGACAAGTGTTGCTGATCAAAGGTTTTTATTTTTTTTTTAGGAGCGTAAGTCATATTTTACACGTGAATAATTCACGTTGCAAACAAAGCACGCACGAACATTACACAATAAAATCTAAAATAAAACTAGAAAAGATTTGCTTCACAGCAAATCTGTCCGGGTGCCTTCAAAATGAGAACAGTTTGAAATGCAACACTCTGCCATTGTTCAGCATAATCTAAATTTTGTGTATTATCTTAATTTGTACAAATTAAATTGCTACAACTTTGGTTCTTGGTTCGTTGGATGTGGCCATGTAACAAACTTATAAGCTAAAGTTTGAATGACACCACCATATACAGTAGTTTTGAAGCTAGTCAAGATTATAATTTTGTGTCTTTGCCTAATTTGCATAAATTAAAAGCCTACAACTTTGGTCCATGGTTCATTGGGCACGGTTATGCAAACTTACAAGTTGAAGTTGGAATGGCACATCTATGTAAAATAGTTTTAAAGTTATTCAAGATTTAAAGTTTCTGCATTCACCTAATTTGCATAAATTAACATTTTAAGGTTCCAGTTCATTGGAGGCGGTTATGTTACAATCTTTTACATTGAGGTTGGAATTGTGCTTCTATCTAAAATAGTTCTGAAGTTATTTAAAAAGATTTAAATTTTGTCTATTCACCTTATTTGCATGAATGAAAATTGTACAACTTTGGCTTATGGTTTATTGGATGCAGCTATGTTACAAACCCATAACTGAAGTTGGAATGACACCTCTAACTATAATAGTTTTGGAGCTATTCAAGATTTACATTTTGCATATTCACCTAATTTGCATAAATTAAAATCCAACAACTTTGGTTCAGGATTCATTTGATGCGGCTTTCCCACAAACATATAAATTGAAGTTAGAATGGCATCTCTATGTAATATAATAGTTTTGGAGATATTCAACTTTTAAATTTTTCAATGCCCCTTATTAGCAAAATTTGAAATTCTGCAACTTTCTTATGCTGTCCATTATATTGGCAGGTGTCACAAACCTGTACATTGAAATTTTGGGTCTATCTACAATAATTTGGAGGATATGGAGCTTTAAAATTAATTGCCCCTTATTTGCATAATTTTTAACATCATGACTACTCTAAATTATATGCACAATTTCACTGGCAGGTCAGTCACCATGGCAAGTTTGGTGGTTTTCGAAATAATAGTGTCCGAGAAAAACTCCGGACAAATTTGGGTGTCATGGAAAGAAAGAAACCAGAAAAGAAGATTTGCTTCACAGTAAATCTCTCTGGGTGCCTTCAAAATGAGAACAGCTTCAAATGCTGCACTTTGCCATTGTTCAACATAATCTAAATTGAAGTTGGATTAGCCTGATTTGCATAACTTTGGTTCTTGTTTCATTCGATGTTGCCATGTCACAACTTATAAACAGACGTTTGAATGACACCAATTTCTATAAATGTTTTGAGCTATTCTACAGTTTAATTTTGTGTATTTTCTTAATTGGCATAATTGAAAATTGTAAGATTTTGGATCATGGTTCATTGGATGCGGCTATGTCATAATCCCATGAATTAAAGTTAGAATGACACCTCTATATCTAATAATTTCAAAGCTATTCAAGATTTACATTATGCATATTCACCTAATTTGCAGAAATTAAAATCCTAAAACTTTGTTGCAGGATTCCTTTGATGCGGCTTTGCCACGGACCTATAAATTGAAGTTAGAATGGCATCTCTATGTATAATAGTTTTGGAGATATTCAACTTTTAATTTTTTCAATGCCCCTTTTGTAGCATAATTTGATATTCTACAACTTTTGTATACTGTCCACTATATTGGCGGGTGTCACAATCCTGTATTTGTACACTGAAATTTTGGGTCTCTCCGCAATAGTTTGGAAAATATGGAGATTTTCATATTTTAATTGCCCCTAATTTGCCTAATTTTAATTTGCACAACCAGAAGACTGTTTATCAGACAGGTTCAAGCTAATTTATAATGAATGCCAAATGTTGACGTAGCACCAGGGAGGTCATTTAGCTTGTACCAAGCAGTAGAGGCCCGGGATGTGTATCACTGAATGTAGCATACAGAAAAATTCCCCGACTTTTGTTTGCATGTCATTGGATTTGCCAGATGTTTCAAACCTGCACATGTAAGTTACAACTTTGCATCTATTTATAATATTTTTGAAGATATGGAGCTTTTTAAGGACAGGTAAGACACCAAAAATAAGTCCCACTGTAGTCAATCCTAGCTCAAAATGTATTTGCGTTAGGATAACATATCATATATGTGTGTACTCGTCATACTCCAAAGAATTTATATGTTCCGTATTTGGGTGTCTGTGATGTTAATTATTGAATAAACAATTGAAAGTTGACCGCAAAGCATCCACCCCATTAATGTCGATATAAGTCACTAATTATTCATGATAAAATCATAATTACATTTGGATCTTAATCCTGACATATTGGCAACAAAAAACGATCCTGCGATTTTTTGTGTTTGGTTTTGTTTTTCTGTTATCCATCCTCAAAGTTTGACGTTTCAATTTTCCCCTTGATTTTCAGAATGTTCATTTTCTTCATTTCATAGAAAAAGAACGAAGCAAAATTTAGAAAATCGCTGAATCGGTTTTGCAGTTCAGACATTAAAGAATCAAAAGCCGTTAACCGGATTAAATTTCGCCCAGCCGTTTTCTTGGAATAACCATTCTTAGGTGGGGCTCTCGTCCTATTATCCTTTCTGAGAAAACACGCTTCGAAGGCCTTTGATGTTGATCATTTGCCTCTGAAACAATACCATTTGCTCAAGTTGAGTTGATACTTGTACAAAACGTAGCAAACATCGTCCCTGAACATTTGGGGAGGTTGTCAATCAATTCTTGGCCAATCACATGAATAAAAGAGCCTTTGAAGTACGGAAAACATTATTCAGCGATCTGTCAAACGGCGACAGCGACAGTCTGGTTTCAAAGTGTGACGTCATGGAGGCGGCCCTTCCGGCCCCGTGACCTCAAGCCTGGCAACGAAAGTTGTGTTGCCTTGCTTCGGTGGGGCTGCCTGCGGCCGCTCGTGGTCAGTGTACGGATGGCGGGTTTGGTCTTCCGCCCCCTACCTCTTCACCCCGTTTTTAAGGATAGTGTTTTATTGTATTTACTCGTCTCCTATCTGTATACTTTATGTAGTTAGCTTGTTAGACTTGTCTTTACACTTTACTTAGTTAGCTTGTCATTATTTTGTAGTTGTTTTCTCAATGAGTTTCATTGCTCTTTCCAACCTGAGCTTTGTAACGCTAGTTTATGCGTTTTCTCTTGTGTTCACGTTTATGCTTATTTCAATGTGTTTATTTGTACTCTTATTTCCTCATCCCTGGGTTACGATAAAGTATTATTATGTACGTGGGTATCGTTGATTAGGGTGTCAATTTTTTTCCCCGCCTATCTTTGGTGTGAAGGACCACTGGGGTAATCCAACGCGGCACGGCCTTTGAAGTTTGAAGGGACATCGTCTGACGATTCCCGCTCCTCTTGAACATTAAAAGTCTCCCTTCATTACAACGCAAAACAAGCAAGATAACTATAAAGTAAACCACTAAGGCTATGATATGTTACCATGTTTTCATCTTTTCCCTGCCCACATGCATACTTTCGGCATGCTGGGTTATTTCGCATTGCTGCCCTGATAGTGATACCACTCTCTTTTTGCCATGGGCCGTTGCTACCTGCAGCCACGTGACAGGCTGTTAAGTATGATTGACGGGTGGCATTGTTCCGTTTGGCGGCTGAAAACCAAAAGAATGACACATGGACGTTCCGATGTACACATGCCTGTGTGGTTTTTGGCGTTTTTCTCATATTTCTACTTTAGTTAAAAGCTCGAAATTTTGACAACTAATAGAAAGGACATTCATCTTCTAAAAACCGTTAAAATTTCAAAATCGACCATGCAAAGGTTTTTAGTGTCTTAAGTGTCCTTAAATATCATGACTATTCCAAACCAGGTGCTCAATTTCACCGGTTGGTCAGTCACCATGGCAAGTTTGTGGGTTTTCGGAAACAGAGTGTCCCAGAAAAACTCCGGACAAATTTGGTCGAAAAGAAAGAAAGAAAGAAAGAAAATTCTTGGAAAAACAAAATGTCTGGGTTGGCACCCAGATATAATGAACCGAACTGGAATGGCATCGTACTCGAATGCGGGACAATAATACTTAAACTACAATGCTGCCTCTGCCCGGATCATTCCACAAGGAAGTATATGTATGCACGGACAGGTCCCTGTATCAAATGAGGCGAGATATGCTTTCCAAAATAGCTTTATGGGCAATACATCGACTGTCTTAAAACGTAATTGTCGTGTTCTCCAAAATAATAAGCTTGCTGTAAGACGGCCGGAGTCATTATATGTTTGGAATAAGTATATTTTTTATTTTCACATATATTAATATGCGGGGTTTTCCATAATTACGGCCGTGTCATGGCGGCTGATTGTCGCTGGTGCCAAGCGGTAGGGTCAGGAGATTTTGCTGGTATGATAATATGTATGTCCCGTCTCGGCATGAAAAGTATCTATTAAGATGAAATTTTTTCTACTATATTCGCGTTTGTCTTGACGGCTAACTTGGGAGGACTTGATCCTACCCGTCACGTGAGGGCAATGATGTAGCGGACATGTACAGTGATCCACCGATTGCTTGACAAATATCAAATTGGTTGTTGGTTACCAATCCGGTCCACCCACCAATCGATGAACCACAGCAACTCATTTAAAAAATCAATAATGATGATGATGATGATGATGATGATGATGATGATGATGATGATGATGATGATTTATTGTTGAAACTAGCCCTTTAGAACGGTGGCACCGCAGACGGAATAGAACATGCAGTGCGTCCCATACATTTTCAATAAAAAATGGTAGTTAAATACATGCACATAAAACGTGTCTACTATCCACCTACAATAAATCACTTGATATTTCATCCCCGCACTACAACACGGGGCAGTGGACAAGCAGAGATTGCCCCCACGCACTGCTGCCCAAACCCCGCCAGCAAAAGAAAAAAAAAAGACGACTATCGGGAAGAAGAGCCTGTAAGGACGTAAACAGCCCACGCACAACCAAGAGACGGCATGAGCTACATACAAATAATTTATTGTGTTACAAGTACTCAGTGCAGAAGACCGCCTTTTGTGCAGGAGCGGAGGTCAGAGTGATGTTTGGTACGGTGTCATTACTTTGATTATTTCGCCTCGGTGGGACCAAGCTCTCTCCAAGAAGACTTTGCATACGATGTCAAACAGCTCATTCGACAGAGAAATGTTTACTTTTGTACGAACAGATGAACTCACAAAGTGATGCCATAATAAAAACTCTTTAGAATCAAGCTGACTTTCCAGCTGCCAAAATCAAGCTTTCCTTACCTTGTTTAGCACTGGGCAAATAAAAAGTAGATGAGCAACGTCCGTTCAATAATAATAATGATGATGATAATAATAATAACAATAATAATAATAATAATAATAATAATAATAATAATAATAATAATAATAATAATAATGATAATAATAATAATAATGATGATGATGATGATGATGATAATAATAGTTATAATAATAATAATAACAACAGTAATAATAATAATAATAATAATAATAATAATAATAATAATAATAATAATAATAATAATAATAATAATAATAATAATAAAAGGCTCCGAAACATGTTCGGTAGTTACCCGCTGAAAACCCTTTAATTTATTTGGGCTAGTACGGCCTATGTCAAAATTTCACAGAGGAACGTGTGCAATATGGACAATAGTACTTTTATGTATATAAGTTATACAGGGGCAGGTTAGCTTATGGAGAGTAAAGAGTTCGGACTGCGGAATAGGGTAATGACCACTAGGAAGTGGTTTGGGACAAAAAGACACAATAATAATAATAATAATAATAATAATAATAATAATAATAATAATAATAATAATAATAATGATGATGATGATGATGATGATGATGATGATGATGATGATGATGATAATAATAATAATAATAATAATAATGATAATAATTTCTTGCTGAATCTACCCCTTTACAGCGGGGGCACCATGGGCAGGGCAGAACCCACGGTGCGTCAGACACGTTTTTAGTAGAATACACGTAAATATATACGAGGCATTGATCTAAAATCTCAAATTAAAAGCACAGACGATACACATCCGTATATATCAGCTGAAGATTGTAGTAAAAAGTAATGTACATAGGTCGGGTCAGACAGGTCGTCCAGCGGCTATCGCCTGTAGCACCATGCTTCAGTTAGAAATAGTTTACAAATAGAGTCACACAAAGACCCAACATTGTTTCCATATAAAAAGGCTTGGTCACCGCGTATATAGCACCGCTTTCCTATCAGAGATGATATGAACTCATGTACTTATGCCATACGTACTCCAAATTGCGCTCCCTCAATCTGTTTTCCAACATAAAGACATACTTTGTTTTTATATGATTTGTTTTACCACATTTAAACATAAAATTTTGTTGATTATCTGGCTTATTTTCTGTTGTCAGATTATTCTAATCCTTGGCATATTATTTCTGTCATTTAATATCGGAACTTTATACCAGAGAGGAAACAGCCACATAGAATTAGAACAAGTACTAGTTACTTTAAAATTTCATATTCTTTTGGATAATTTGACAGATGTTTTTATTACTCCACACCTTGTACTGATAGCCCTGTCCTGGGAAATGTGCCCAAACCTGGGCCCTCATAACCGTACTGAAGACATGAAAATTTGCCATGCCAATATCCGTAGCCTCTCACATGATAAGCTTACATACATGAAAACCTCATTAGCTCAGTCTTTTGATATAATAACGTTGTCTGAAACTTTTCTTACGGCTGATAAGGATAGTCGTGATCTTAATCTCCCTGGATTCCACCCAATCATGAGTCGTGACCGCGTTCACGGGATTGGTGGAGGGATTGCAGTTTATACTTCTCATGCCTTAGTTGTTAAACGTCGAACGGATCTGGAAAGTCCAAATCTCCAGTTGATGTGGTTGGAGATCCGGCTCCACAACAATAAGTTTTTACCAGCTGTTGTCTACAGGCCTCCAAATTCAGGTGCATCCTTCTGGGATGATCAACTCAACTTTGATCTAGCTTCTAGTAAAACGGATTGTACAAACTTTATGATAGCGGGCGACTTGAACGCTGATCCAAAAACACATCATGGTAAAAAAACTTAGTAACTTTGCTCTTCGCAATAATCTAAAACTTCACGTAACAGAACCAACGAGAATAACCCAACAAACGTCAAGTTGTTTGGATCAAATAATAAGTAACATGCCTAAATATATGAAGTCAATAACTGTGCTGCCACCAGTGGGACAAAGCGACCACTTCACCATTGCAGCAAGTTTATTTTTCAGGGTGCAAAAAGTTAACTGTTTCGACCGACACATATAGGACTACTCCAGGGCTGATTTTGATATTTTCCGGCAAAACCTAAATGAGGCTGATTGGGATGCCTGCTTCGATACTGACTGTATTAACACGTCCTGCAACATGTGGACCCAGTCCTTCTTGTATGTTGCACAAGCTTGTATACACAACAGAAATGTGACTATACGTGCAAATGATGCACCATGGTACACGTCCAAATTGCGCACTCAAAAGATGAAAGTGGAAAGAATACATAAAAAGCAAAGGTATCAAATGAAAATCATCACATATGGAGATATTTTCGTGATTTGCGTAATGCTTATATAAGTGACTTGCGAACAGCTGAAGAGGATTATAATTAAAAGCAGTGTAAAGTTGTTAATGAGGGTAAATTCAAAATAAAAAATTGGTAGAAAATGGTGAAGTACCTTATCTCTGGAGAATCTAAATCATCAATTCTGCAATTGTTTCAGATAATAAGGTCACTTCCGATAATACTACAAAGCAAACATTTTTAATGACTTTTTCCTTGAACAATGTCGTGTCGATTCCTCGGCCTTTACACTAGACGGGCATGATATTCGTGATCAGCAAAATATTTTTGAACAAGTAGAGTTAGATGAACAAACAGTTTGTGACATTTTGAAATCTCTGAAAGTTGGACCAGACGGTTTAAGTCCTTTATTATTAAAAGAGGCTGCATCTAGCATCACTCACTCCCTCCCTAAATTATTGAACTTTTCTCTCAGTAATTCTAGATTTCCGTCAGAATGGAAAAAAGCCCACGTGTCACCGATCTTAAAAAGTGGATCACCAGAACATTGTAAAAATTACAGACCGATTTTGCTCCTAAGCTGTGTAGGTAAAGTGTTTGAACGAGCAGTCTTCGAGAATATGTTCAATTTTTTTCCGAGACAACTCCGTCCTTTCTGAATAACAATCCTGGTTTTATTCCTGGTGACGGCACTGTCAACCAATTAGTTTGTCTGTATAACGAGTTTACCAAAGCTGTTGATTTGGAAAAAGAAATTTGTGTAGTCTTTTGTGACATAACACAAGCTTTTGACAAAGTACATCATCCGAGTTTGGTTAACAAGATGAAGAAGCAGGGATTCGTGGCAATTTATTAAAATGGGTCCAAAATTATATTCATGACAGGTGTCAGCGCGTAGTTATCCAAGGTCAGGCGTCTACTTGGAGCACTATCGAAGCCGGCGTCCCACAAGGCGCAGTACTAGGTCCACTCATGTTTTTTATCTATGTAAAGGACATTGTAGATACAGTTAAGTCAGAAATTCGTCTTTTTGCAGACGATACAACACTATATATTCAAGTAGATAATCCAGCCGAAGGGGCAAACACTTTAACTCACGATCTTTCCTCCCTGTCTGGTTGGGCAAAACAATGGCTGGTCAGTTTCCACCCAGCAAAGACCAAATCATTACTTTTTACTCGTAAAAAGAGACCTGCTGATCACCCTGACTTAATGTTTCAAGAAACAAATATTGAAAATGTTGAACATCATAATCACCTTGGCATTATCTTTTCTGCCGACCTCTCGTGGGCATCACACATACATTCAATTGCTGTAAAGTCAAGGAAATTAGTAGGTATTCTAAAAAGCCTCCAATATAAATTGAACAGACGGGCGTGGGATCTTTATACGTCTCTTTCATTCTGCCTTGTTCAGAATATGCCAGCGTGGTCTGGGATTTATGCACACAATCGGACAGGGATCGCGTGGAAAGCATTCAACCGGCTGCAGCCCGGGTTGTAATAGGAGCAATGAGTCGAACAAGTCACAGTAAAATATATGAAGAAACGGACTGGGAAACACTTTCCGAACGAAGACACAAACAAAAATTAGTCCTCATGTTCAAAATAGTAAATGGTTTTGCTCATGCCTACTTCTGTGACCTAGTTCCCCAGACAGCGCCCAGACAGTGGGAGAAAGAAATGCATATAACATAACATCCAGACAAACTATAACACCTCCTATTACAAGAAAAAACATACATTATAATTCCTTCCTCCCATTTACTATCCGTGAATGGAATCTTTTTTCAAGATCTATAAAAAATTCGGAAAATGTTGACAAATTCAAACGAAAATTAAGCAAAAGTAAACCGAAAAGAAATGAATTATTTTACCTTGGAGAAAGAAAAATTGCCACAATACATGCCAGGATGAGAATGGGTTGTACCCAGCTGAATTCTGACTTGTACAAAATGGGCCTTATAACGTTACCACTTGGTTCCTGTGGTCATTCTGCTGAGGATTACTTCCATAATTTTTTTCAGTGCAGCAAATATCCCATCCAAAGGGACAAACGTCAAACCGAAATTGCATCTTTGGCACCCTTCAACCTAAAAACATTACCTTACGGAATATCAGGCCGAAACAAAAACGCAAATTATGACATTTTTCGATCAGTACATTGTTATATTAAATCTACGGAAAGTTTCAAGGATTAGTCAACCTCAGTAAAGCTTTCAAGCAGGTACCTCTCATTGTAATTTAAATCTGTACAGATCTCGTCGCCAGTTTAAAATATGGACAATCAAATTAACACGCACTCGCCCAATAGCCTCTCCTCCTTCTCCCTTTCACTGTCTGTTGTCTGTAACGTACTGTGCGTGTAACTATATGTTACCTGGCAGTTTAACATTGTATATATGTATTGTCATTTTATGTACAAGAGGTCTTAATATAGGCATTGTGCCTGCTGACCGATTGTTTTTCGAATAAAATATGTTTAAACCAAACATAAAATGGGGAAGATCTTCCATCTCGAGTTTACAAAACTGCAAATTTCTTTTGCAAGCCCCCATCTGGCAAGATCTTCGTTTAGCCCCGAGCAACCGACCCTGGCCAGGAATTCTAATCTAGTTCCATTAAAATTCTCAATATCGTTAAGATATGTGCTGCCAAACGTAGAACATTTCATTTGTCAAAACAAGAAGAGTGAACTTTTATCGTCGATGTCTTGGAAAAATTCTATCTTATAACTTTCCAAACTTAGCTTGTGATAAGGCTGGAGCCATGATTCGTTTTTGCTTCTTAATGCACAATCCATCCGAACATTAATAAAAATTTGGTGAATTTCGCGAAAGTAAGGTCAGGGTAGCTTAGCTCCGCCTGTATAAGCTCCCAGAAGCTCATTAAAATTTGTTTGCACAATCTGCTCTCGGGGCAAATCATAGTTGAGCCTGTGGTAATATTTGATGCGAATGCAGTCCAACATCAGTTTGAGCAGTAGCCATCAACATTCTCCTATAACTGCTGAAACAGCAGGAGTAGATCTTACTCCCATTATTGCCTTGGCCATAGAATATTGTATGGACTTAATATATGCTTTACTTTGGTTAGTGCTGTTCAGCCACACTGCACACCCTTGCGAAATAGAAGGTAAAATTGTACCTTTCCAAATATTATTGCCAAATGAGACCCTGTTAATATTACCATGAGCAGATAGAATACTACAGAGGTAGCCTCTAAGTCGTGACGACTTTGGTTTTAATAGCGTTTTCACATGTGCAAGGTCGCTTGGAGACTGGATAAAAAGTATTCCAAGGTATTTATATGACGTACATTCATCTATGGCAGAATTTCCTAACATCCATTTTCTGCTGGGGTTATAGTGTTTACCAACAACCATCGTTTTTGATTTTGCATAATTGAAAGACATACTCCATTTAGATACAAAGGCGTGTGAAACATTCAACATTTTCATTATATTCTCTGCAGTCTCACCCATTAGCACCACATCATCTGCGAAGAGTAGCCCAAGAATTAGAGTCCTATTACAAAGGATACCCAGCTTCTTCTCGTTTAACGTATCGATCAAATACTGCATAACAATGGAAAACAGAGCAGGCGATAAAATACAACCTTGCTTGACTCCATTTTTAGCTTCAAACCATGAAGAATGAAAAGGACGGAAAATGACTTTATTACTAATTTGGCTATAGAGACCTTTAAGTAAGCGCCATGCTTTCCCTGGAATGCCCTTGCCCAGATTTTCATGAAAAGCATGTCTCTGTTAACAGTATCAAAGACTTTGGATATCTCAAGGAAAGCAAACCATGTTTTAAATGACGATGTTTCCTGAAGGTACATAACCCCTTTAAGCTAAACTAGTGGTCCTCTAGCCTCCGTCTTTTACGATAGGCTCCATGTAATTCAGAAAGTACTTCATGGCTTTCGAGAAAATTCATAAATTGGTCTTCAAATACAGATGCAAATGATTTATAGACGCACGAAGTTACTGTGATACCATGGTAATTACCGAGCACCTCTTTTGGTCCCTCTTTGTGAAGAGGTTTTACAAGCCCTCGGCACCACTATTCTGGAAAAAATTCTGTTAATTTACAAAACTTAAACAGATTCACCAAGGAGAGTATCATAGTGTGACCACCATACTTGAGAAATTCATTGGGGAAGTTGTCTACTCCACAGGCTTTACCACACTTGAGTTTCTTAATAGAGTGCTCAACGTTTCCGAAATCTATGGTGATATCTGTAAGACCACTGAGTCCACCTGTATAGTTGTATAGGCTATTGACACTGAGTCCACCTGTATAGTTGTGTAGGCTGTTGACACTGAGTTTACCTGTATAGTTGTGTAGGCTGTTGACACTGAGTTCACCTGTATAGTTGTGTAGGCTGTTGACACTGAGTTCACCTGTATAGTTGTGTAGGCTGTTGACACTGAGTTCACCTGTATAGTTGTGTAGGCTATTGACTTGATCCTTTAGCAGCTTTGCATCCGAACAGTCAATTCCACTTTCTTTATTACCAATAGTGCGCCAATATTCGGCCAGGGTATGGGAAATCGCCTTAGGATCGTCAATGTAGCGGGAGTTATCACTAGGATCACATATTCTGAAGGGAAAATTATTTTGACGATTCAGTCTCTTTAGCATACGGCAGTAAGCTGTGGTGTTTTTAGAACCTTTGCGTGAATGTAGAGTGATCACTTCAATCTTTTTCTCAACCGTCAAGCTTTAATTTTATCTTGAATAGTGTGTTTTCTTTTCAAGTATTCGGCCCATAGCTCCTGTATAAGATCGGGGTCAAACTGGCCCCTGCGTGACCAGTGCCTATAGAACCTATTAGCAACCTTTCTACTTTAATGATATTGCCTATTTCAGCCTCCCAAAGCTAACTGGAGTGACCCTTAAATGTTTTCTTACCCACAACCCTCACACCAAAATCTGTCACTATAGCTTTCCATGCGGCCTAAGCTTCGGTTACACTCTTAACATCCTTGTAATCCAAATCAGAAAGATGTGAGGATAGTTCTTCATTAAAAGTCCCCCAGTCTTTCATTTCATTTATATTCCATTTAGAGTAATATGTTACCTTTGGTTCTTTTGCTAGCTTGTGTGTAGATGAGGAGATACAGCCCTCAATATATATAGTGGTATGGTCACTTCCTGGTATGAATACACCATTGCGGCCAATCCAGTGCAGGTTACCGCACTAAATAGTTCTTGGTTGTCTTGTGCTGACACCTTGGGGGGGGGGGGCATTTTACCTGTAATTAACCCACTGTTTCAGCTAGACTATTACATGAACTTATCAGCCTGTCTGTGTTGTATGGTTTGACAGATATTTTTTCCATGATGGGTTTTATAAACGGAGGGCAAATCACATATTCATACACAGTGACGTAATGCTGGCAAGCCGTGCTCGGAGCACGTGTTTCCTGGCCATGACAGGTAAACACTGGCATAACTTTTGATTCTCTCTATAGACGCGCCATTTTTATCTTGAATGTTCTCAATGAGAGGTGTCTGCACAACACCAACTGCATACTTTATTTTAAAAAGTGACGTAACAAAAGTTATACGCCTTTATGCTAATATGAGAATATAAGGTAAATACAGTTTCATCCCTGAAGGAAAACTGATGCTGACAGATGAAATTGAAAACTTTCACCTTCATGTCAAATTGATTTGCTCTAAATGATGCCTTACCACTTATATTTGTCAGATCAAACCATTTGAGATGGCTGTCTTTATTTGTCTATGTAAAATAAAACAATTAAATTGTGTCAATCGTTTACAATAGGGTACATTGCTGGATTTTCATGTATTAACCAAAACAACAATCATGATATTTTCATATTTTGGGAGAAAATGAAGAAAGAGTGACTTTTAAATTGATATTCAGGTTAAATTCTCCATTTTAAAAGAAGATTGAGTGGGGATGAATGATTTTTCAAAGGAAAATATGTTGAAATTGACTTTAATCCTTGCATATTTAAAAACAGCTAAAAAAGCCCCTAACTACTTGATAAATGAGGATGGAAACTAGGAGGATTATAAAGTGATCATGATGGCCTTGTAACCACTTGATGGTAGAAATGAGACTGACATATATGTGTACTTACAAAGTGTGTATCATCAATAATTAAAACTTTATCAGAGCAACAATGAGGCAGTTTGTACCACTCAGCAGCCATCATATTTAAGGGGGGTGGGGGGTGGTATCAAGGTCAATGTAGGTTCACTGACCAGGTTTTTTTCTGGCAAGCTGTATTATTTTGTTACAAACAGATAATAATAATGTAACCCAAGTGAAAAAAAATTGAGATGAAATCAAATCTTTGAAGAAAAAATAATGAATTTTATTGATTGGTGGGGTCAGATCAAAACACTTAAAATTGCATTGGGAATCCACTGTGATTGTGCATAGAAAAAGTGTTATATTTCCAAAAGTATACCAGTTAGCTGAATTTTCTTTTCACAGTATTACACTTGTATGGGTCAGTATTGCATATGCATAATTAACATGAATATTAATTGTCATTTGCATAATGAAGGTATAAATACACCATTGCGGCCAATCAGGTGTAGGTTACCGCACTAAATAGTTCTTGGTTGTCTTGTGCTGGCACCTTTGGGGGCTATTTACCTGTAATTGACCCACTGTTTCAGCTAGACTATTACATGAACTTATCAGCCTGTCTGTGCTGTATGGTGCGTAATCTATGACCAACTTAGGGGGGCCTCTGTAGTTTCGAGCAAACGCTCCAATAAATCACCATTCACGCTCCCTTTGTCACTAAGTCTAAAGCAGGACAGAACACCATTAAAATCTCCAAACAGCAAACACGCAAAACCTTTTGCTTTTAACACACCAATTTTTGCAGTTGATTCTTCCACAAGATCTTCTGATTTATCTTTCTCTACCCCATCATTGGGAAAATACACAGCACCAATCATGACGGCCTGCTCTCTCTCTCTCTCTCTCAAAAAAAAAAAAAATTGCCCACAGTTACATAATTTACCAGTACCGTCTGATTGACCCCAATGGGCCTGGTTAGCCTGAAGCTCCTGACAGCTTGTACGAGCCTTAAACTTTAATCTGGCTCCCTCAAAATCGAATATATCATATGAATAATTTTCCGAAACAGATGATGTTTTGAGTTCCTTGTAATACAAGAGCGAAGCTTTGGCACATTAATCATATTTTTTAATTTAGTTTAAATGCGTCCAAACTTAAACGATAGAATGATTTTGTTAGATTGTGACAACTGCCAAATATCTCATAATCTAATCCAACCCGAGTTAATATATTTTCAATTTCCTTGAAATAGCACCATGTGTCAGATCTGCTGTTCTTGTGGTTTACTTCCATGTCATTAAAGATTCTTTTACACAGCCGAGATTGAGGTATTTGGTATTTCGTCCGGCTGAAATAGTTCATCCTATGTCTATTCAGAATCATGCTACATCGTAACCATCCCAAATCTCCCCAAGTAGCTGTAATAGCAGGGGTGGACTTCACCCGTAGAAGTGCCTCTGCCACAGAGTGCTTAACAGTGCATTGATTGTATGGCAGCGACACCTTGTGTTGTACTACAGAACCAAAAGGACAACCACGCTACAAACAGGGAAATATGACACTTTTCCAAAGGCTTTCGCCAAACCATATTCTATTAACATTGTCGTGAGATGTCAGGACGATGCACATGTAGCCAACCAGACAAGAAGCCTTTGGCTTTTAATATTTATTAATATGGTTACTGTGCTTTAGAGATTTACAAAATTGAATACCGATATACTTATATGAAGAAAATTAATCCAGTAAAACAGCATCCCCAAACCATTTCTTGCTAATATTGGTTCTTTTGCCAATTACCATTATGTTTTTTTTAGACTTTTACTATTAAACGTCAATCCCCCCCCCCCAGAAGCAAATTTACCAGCAACACGAAGCATCCTGTTTAAATGATCTTGGCTTTCAGCGAGTAAAACGGTGTTGTCTGCATATGAAAGTACCGATACCAGCGTTTCCTAACACTTAATACCCAGACCTCATTTTTCTAACATGCTCAACAAATCATTTATAACGATGGGAAATAGTATGGGAGATAAAATACAACCCTGCTTTATACCGTTGAATAGCACAAACCATTCGCTTTCCAAAATACTTTATTGAACCTCCGTTTCCGGAGAATAAAATGATACAGCACAGTACATAATAAACAAATACAGACGAATAAATAAAATACAGTCAAGATATCACAGGACTATGTACATGTACAAGATTTCACTGATAACAAAAACCTATTCTACTAAAAACACCACATACTAAAATACCTATATCCAGTAACCTCGCCGACATAAAATGCAGTGAATTCCAAAAAAAAAGTACCAAAAATTACTTTATTTTCCACTCTCTCCTATAGAGCTTTCAGAAAACGCCAGCCTTTTCCTTCCATACCGGCTTCCCACAGACTGTAAAACAATATTGGTCCCTTTTTAAAGTATCAAAGGCTTTCCTTGTATCAAGGAAAGCAAGTCATGTCTTTTCGTGTTTGTTTTTTCTCAGACTGCAGAGGTCTTTTAATGGAAAAATATGGTCCTCTAAATGAAGACTTTTTCTATAAGCCCCGTGTAGTTCACCTAAATATTTTTGCGTGATAATGTTAACATTTATATCAATGTTACCAAAACCATATTTGGCATCAGAATGTTAAAATATCACTTATTTTCTGTTTCAAAGAATGCAAACCCTCTCGAGACGGAGCTGATTTTCCAAGCTTTTCCCAGTATTCTGTTAAAACCTTTTTGATTTCAGTTGGACCTCAATTAGGCGATCATTATGTTTGGGATCACTTATTTTTTTTCTGATAGAAGAATAATTTTTGTTGAGTCGGCGCAGCATACGCCAACAGCTGCGTGTGTTTTTAGTACCTTTCATACAGTTGGGCATAATAAGACGAACTTTACCTTTTTTACCTTAATTTTCTCATTAACCATGGTTTTGCGGTGCAGGGATACGTACCATAGCTCTTCAAGGTAATTTGGCTTACAGTTGCTGTGTTTAGACCAATACCTGTAGAATCTGTTAGCCATTCCACGGTACACATGAGGGATTTTATTTCGTTATCCCAAAATTTATCCGTTTGCCTTCAAATTCCCGTTTACCTATAACACTCACTGCTGTTTCAAGAACAATACGTTTCCATTTAAGCCATATCTCATTGACAGAGGCCTCGCTGTTGACATCAAAATTTGCGAGGCATGGGGCCAGTGCTTCTTGGAACAAATTACAGTCTTCCACCCCTGATATATTGCAGCACTCGTTACAAGTTGGTGTATCATCTTTTACGTGGTTATCTACATTAATGGTAAATATGACAATAGTGTTACGATCACTAGATATGTCGTAAAGACCATTTACATCTACATGTGTAGTGATACTGTTTAGACATACGTCAATTACAAAACATAACCAAAAGTAGATTTAAGCACACCTCTGTGGCAAGTGACAATACCATCACAAAGGGGGAGTTATTCAGAACATGAACCTTTGTGGTGTCCATTAAAACTTTTCTTACCACCAACATTAAAATTTGACAATTTACCATTAAAATCTCTCACGAGAAGGCATTCATAACATACAGTTTCAAAATTACTTATATTTTCTATCATTTCACTGGCAAGTGCGATAGTATAATCTTTATTCAGCATTGTCATTGGCAAGTGCACTAGTATAATTTTTATTTAGTATTGTCATTGGCAAGTGCAATAGTATAATCTTTATTCAGCATTGTCATTGGCAAGTGCGATAGTATAATCTTTATTCAGTATTGTCATTGGCAAGTGCGATAGCATAATCTTTATTCAGTATTGTCATTGGCAAGTGCGATAGTATAATCTTTATTCAGTATTGTCATTGGCAAGTGCGATGGTATAATCTTTATTCAGTATTGTCATTGGCAAGTGCACTAGTATAATCTTTATTTAGCATTGTCATTGGCAAGTGCGATAGTATAATCTTTATTCAGTATTGTCATTGGCAAGTGCAATAGTATAATCTTTATTCAGTATTGTCATTGGCAAGTGCACTAGTATAATTTTTATTCAGTATTGTCATTGGCAAGTGCACTAGTATAATCTTTATTCAGCATTGTCATTGGCAAGTGCGATAGTATAATCTTTATTCAGTATTGTCATTGGCAAGTGCAATAGTATAATCTTTATTTAGTATTGTCATTGGCAAGTGCAATAGTATAATCTTTATTTAGTATTGTCATTGGCAAGTGCACTAGTATAATCTTTGTTTAGTATTGTCGTTTGGGAACTAGGCTAATCCTACCATCACAACGTTGGAATTAAAGTTTAAACTCTTATTTTAATCAAAAACGCTCAAGAGTATCTAAAAAAAAAAAGATCAGTACGGCCGTGCCTAAGATTTCAAAGGACTTTTGACATAAAAAACATACCCCCACCGGTCTTACCGGTGTGATTGCTATGTCTTGATTTACCTATCCATGTATATTTAGGATGGAGATCATTAAACAGGTCATTTTGTTCAGATTTATGAAAAGTTTCGACCATACCGTAGATATGAACATTTCCAGATTCAAGTAAATCTCCCAACTCTGCTCGTTTTGCAAGGCCAAGATTTTTTACACATAACCATAAGCAACCCTTAGATACATTAATTGCCGTTTAGCTGTCCGCTTTACCTCCCCTATGGTGGCGTTTTCTGCCCCCAGGCGGCGTACTGGCCTGGCCTGCTCTATCTTCCTGGTCACACCTCTATTATCGATAGTAATCCTTATCAGATTTTATATTGTGCCAGTGATGCTTTTTCGTATACCTAGCTTATGGTATGTCCCCAATCTAAGCTAAAATGTATGTCTACAGGTCACAGAATCGTGATTTTGCTCACCAGAGAGTTAAGATTTAAATTCTCGGGAATAAAGAAATCCTGACCTTCCCACAAATTTAAAACCACAGCATTTATCTCCATGTTGTCAAATCAAGGTACTATGTGAGTGGGAGGTTGTCAGTCCTCTGGTTTTTTTCAAAGGATATTTAATGTATAAACTTTCAACTCAGTTTTTGACTGAAGTACAAAGTGAAACAGGAATTTCCATGTGGATGGACGTTATGATGCAAAATTCACCTTTCAATACATTGGTCTATGCAGGCAAGCCTAAAACTGCTCTGTGTGGATTTGACGCCACAACATTTTACTACAATGTCCTGCGTGCTTCCGCGCGCTTGCTTGGGCCCATCCAATTCCCTCTGTACTTGACATTTTGTGTTGTGTTTCACACAAGGAATTAGGCAAACAAAAGTCAGTGAAATTGCGTGGCAGCGAAAGTTCATTTACTCGTGAATTCGAAATTCATGTATACGTCCCTTCCACCGTGATGGCCAATGTGTGAAGGGCCACACTTCTGTAATACTGTAGTCATAGGGTGCCGTCAGGTTTGCTGCTCAAATTGGGTATTCCTTTATCCCGTGGTTGATTTCTAAATTTTTAGCGCAACAAAGTCCGTCATTAAATCATTGTTGGAAAAGAAAAGAGCGAACTCTGTTCCTCGGCAAGTGGCCACGCATTAATCCAACGTTAGACTATGCCACATTTTGGTCAGTGCGTTCCATCTTCCAGGCAGGTGATGGCAGCTCACATGTAAACGTATCCGCACGGAAGCTAGTTATATCTCGGGAAAAAAAGCCCAAATGCCTTTCCATTAGAGCTCTGCGGGGTACCCAGGTAATAGCTAAATAGGAAAAATGCCAGAATAGAGAAAATTGCTACCCATGGTATTAAGAACACACACACACACACACACACACTCACACACACACACACACACACACACACACACACACACACACACTCACACACACACACACACTCACACACACACACATATATTATCTATCTATCTGTCTATCTATATAATATATAATATATATATATATATATATATATATATATATATATATATATGTATATATCAATTGATTGATTTATTCAGCACCAAAATAAAATATACATACAATATACAAAACTTAATAAAGGAGATACATAAAATTTGACTGGTGCTAGGATTGCCCGTGAAAGTCCTAAGACTAATTTGCAGTGAAGTCCTTATTTTAATAAGAGGCTAAAGACAAAGTTACAAATAAAAAGGTTATGATTAAAAGGAGGATTTAAAAAACAATGTTTGCAGAGCAGTGTAGAAATATCAATATCAGTGTAGAAATCTCAAATATTTATGTTTATTTATGTTTATTAATTATTTCGATTAAGCGTCTCAAATGCCTTGGATAGATCCATAAAGATGCATACTGGATAACCCCTTTCACCAATATTGACTAATAATCTATTCATTAATTCTAAACATGCGAGTTCTGTTGAGTGCAATTCCCTAAAACCATACTGATGATTGAAGTATAAATTATTTTTTAAAACATTCATAAAGTTGCTTGGACATTGCTTTCTCAAAAACATTTGAATAGATAAATAGAATTGATACAGGTCTATAATTTCCAAACACATTGGCATCACATTATATAATAAAGTGGAGTTACTTTTGCAATTTTTAATGACTGTCAAAGTTGTATTTACTTGGTGTACTTAGGTAATCTTTAAAACTTACATGTTGAAAATGTTTTATCTTTTTATCCAGCTTAGGTCCTAGTTCAGTGAAACATTTGTCAAAGCCGTCTGCTCTTTTTTGTTTGTTTATCATTTCCAAGAAATAGTGTCTCAGCTACTACCATTTAAATCGTCATTTTGCGTGACGAGCTGACCTGGTTGGTCTGCTGTAACTAGAAACGATGTCTATATGTATGTATGTATGTATGTATGTATGTATGTATGTATGTATGTATGTATGTATGTATGTATGTATGTATGAAATCGTCATTTTGCGTGACGAGCTGACCTGGTTGGTCTGCTGTAACTAGAAACGATGTATGTATGTATGTATGTATGTATGTTTGTATGTATGTATATATATATATATATATATATATATATATATATATATATATATATATATATATATATATATATATATATATATATTCAACATGAAATGAAATGTAGTGAAAGTGAACTAAAATCTATTGTCTTAAAAGTTTATCAAAATGCGTGAACGATTTCATTGGCTATATATTACAAGAACACAGATTCTCTTCAGTGTGTACCATTCAATGCATGTCACCCACGGCATACCACGACAAATATTCGGTATAATGAGGGAAGAAGGATCTGAACTATAGTAGGAAGATACAAATAGAAAAGAGACACGCCTGGATGAACTGCGAAAGTTTCTAAATGCCTGGGGCTACCTTAATTCGCTCATTTCGAGGGGTATACAGCGAGCTTTAAGTGAAACACAAGAATCACTACGAAAGGCCCGTGAAAATTACAAAGGGAAGGACAAAAATCTTCTCAAAATCTCAACATACAATCCTAAGAATCCAGCGATAATGCTACAACGCTACAAATAGGCGAAACCCTTCTAATTTTGGAAATGGATTCCTCACTTGGAGAAATATTTAAAGATCTAAATTTCATTTCAAGCCAAAGACAGCCTCGCTATTTTAAACAAATTCTAAGAAGAACAAAGTTCGAATAAAGGAACAGATATCAAGGCTGAAGCAAAAAAATATGGTCTTCCTCGTTGTAAGAACTGTATCAATGTGATGGACACTGACACAATATCGCTAGGTAAAACTGGGAAGCTACAAAATTTTCAAATCAGAACAGAAATGGATTGTTTAACTAACATTTGATTTATGCGATTGTCTGTAGGGGATGTAATGAGATCTTTGTAGGACCTATGGGCAACGAACTACGCAAGCGCATGAAGTGCACACACAACAAATACGGGTGCCTGAGTCAGGGCAAATTCAGCTCACTGAACATACTTCATGTCTGGGCGTGAACTTCTTGTTGTTTCTGAACGCAGATTCATGAAATTTCACACAAATGTGTATCTTGAGACAAACTGCACATGGGCATTTTTGGGCAACAGGGCAAACACAGTTTATTGGTAACCTTGAGCTAATTCTAAAGGTCACAGGGCCAGTTCAGTGAATTTAAATCTCTATAGCTCTTGACACGAGAACTCCTTCAGCCAAAACTTGATGTTTCCATGGTCCTCTGTTATGGAATATATAGACGGTATATTCAATTTGTGATCTTGACCCCCTTGCCAAGGTCACGGGGTACTTATATGAAACATTAGTAACTCGATTACTACTTGAGCCAGGATTGTCATAGTGTTCTTGTATCAAGATCATCAGATTGGCATACAGTACGGGGGGGGGGGGGATTTGATCCCATGCCAAGGCCACAGGGCCACTGGAGTTATGGTTTTGTTATACAATGTATGTATGCATGCATGTTAATATATATATATATATATATATATATATATATATATATATATATATATATATATATATATATATATATACATATAATATTATGTCAATTGTGTAAAATGTTAATTAAAAGAGTCACAGGGTTATCTTTTTGAATTTGTTCAGTTGATAACTTAAACTTTATTTCGGCCACGACTTTTTATGTTACACTTTTCGCGGTCGGAAGGTTAGACTTACATGGTATATGCGTGACCTTGAGATCCAGGTTGCAGATTATCATCATCATCATCATCATTGTCAGCTGAGCACAGGACCATCTTGGACTTCTTGTTATTTAAATACATACATTTTGTGTGTCTTTAGAAATGTGACTTTAATGTTAAAGAGGACCCAATGAGTGTGTACAAAAACCACTCAATACGTAAAAATATAAAATGGGCTGTTATGAGGTGGTTGTGGTGTATGATAATTCCTGCAATATTACGCCTTTGAATCAAATGGTCTGCATTGATATTAATAACTTATGCATTATTGAAAGGACGGATCTGTGACAAAATTTCATTACATTTATGTTTACATGGCAAAAGTATTTTCTCTGATATACGGGTATTTTATGGCTCTTTGAAAGAAATGAGTAGAGATCTTCTGAAGAGTGGTATGCTACATTATTTCTGTTATGTGTTAATGGTAATGGTTTAGACGTGATATTCGTGTACTATCTATTGCATTTTGTCAGTAAAAAACAGTGGGATGAACACACATCCTTTCAGTATAATTAAAAATTCTATCATCACTGGGCAATGAGAATAATTCAATTAAGATAGCTCCGGGATGGCATAAAAACCAAATAACTGTATTTGGCACGTTTTATCTCAGTAGTAGTAGTACGCACAACGATATGGGAGTTTTCGGCATTTAATTCATCCTCATCACACACTATAATGCTTTAACATTAAAAGTTGACTTTGTCTTGATTTCAAATATCACAATTGTCATAGAGCAAGATTCACACTCCATGACTTTAGTCACTCTGTTGTCTGATAATATCTAAAACTCAATTTGCATAAGAAATTTGTTTATGTACCTAAAGAATCGGGAAAAATCTAGCGTGGGTGATTATTTTTTAGACAAGTCACAGTTTTCATCACAATTTTTTTGGCTCCCTCTTTCAGTACAAAATGCCACACTGAGCCCATCCTGCTGAAACGGGTACCTGGCGGCAACATTAAGAACTACATTCTTTCAAATCTGCAGAGATGTAGTTTTAGCTCTTGCTGTGCAAATAACACAGGAACATACATGTCAATTCTCTTTTACCTCATCTAGATTGATGTGAAGAATTTAAGTGCAATATGTCCAGTCATAATATATTTTACACTTATTTGTGAACCTTTGATTTTGTGTAAATATTCAAGTTTGAAACTATACTATTACGTCTTTGGAACCACTCAATTTCCAACAATTTTACAGACAATCACAAATCTAAATACAAAACGTTTACCAATCTGTCTTAAATATCTAATACCGCAATGTAAATTAATATGGAATTGATTTTAAAAAATGAGCACAGCCGATGTAACCCATGTCAATTGTCAGAGTGATAATAGGAGAATATGAAAAACTAAATTACAGAAAATAGAGCCAGAGATATATCTAAAAAAACACGCATTTTTATAAATTTAACGTTGAACACCAAATCCAAATACTCTCTTATTTATAGCTATATCATGCAAGAGTTCTTTATTTGTACTCACAATGAGGTGAATATATTTATCCTCTCCAAATATGCGTATTTTGCCTACATTTTGTTTAGCGTCACCTAGCTGCCACATTAAAACTTATATGGTGATTCCCGGCATTCTTTTTTCACAGAAAACTTTGTCGCTACAAAATACTGAAACTTTCATCAGAATTAGACTTTTTTCTTTTCTAACGAATTTGTTCTTAAATAATTTATACATAATTTTGCTAGTACATGCGTGCAATGATCTGTTTTTATTTCAATGTACGTTTGGACAAAAGACACTTTTTCCCTTCCTCTAGATTTCCAGATCAAAGTATTTCCAGGACAGCAGTTCTGCCCCGTTTTATCATACAATCACTGACAAGAAGTCGTCTTGCAATGTCACTTTTGAGTAAAACATGAGTGTTGACAATATTTCATATTGTTTTTTCTGGAAATGCGAAGCTGTATTTTCAAAACAATATAGAAACTTGTGTTGTCCTACAGCACCGAATACTATTCGTCACATTTTTATAATCTGCAATTAAATGCACTGCACGTCTAATAAAAAATATACGTGCTTGGGGTGTAAGCTGAGTGTAACACACAACCAAATGCTAACTGTGAGGTCACCGATTACTCCCATAATGCTGGCCTTTCAAACATGTAAAAGATTCCACAAGATGGACTGTTTAAGGATACTGGTGTTTTTATTAGGGGATCACACAAATAAGACATACTGTGCGTTAAAGACAGATGTGAAAATACAAATATGTTTATTTTACTCTGACATATGCGAGCAAACCTTGAGGTAGAGAACTTTGTAAGATACTTCTTAAAGCTTGCAGTTATTAATCAATGCCGCAACCAATGACGCATGTCATGGTACCATACAGGTAGACACCTGGCATGTCATGGTACCATACAGGTTAACATGTCATGGTACCATACAGATTAACATGTCATGGTACCATACAGGTAGATACCTGGCATGTCATTGTACCATACAGATAGACACCTGGCATGCAATGGTACCATACAGGTAGACACCTGGTATGTCATGGTACCATACAGGTTAACATGTCATGGTACCATACAGTTTAACATGTCATTGTGCCATCCAGGTGAACACCTGCTGGGTTGTCGTCTCTAAAATTAAACAATGTTTCTTCAGTCTGCATGATCTTTTTTTCTATATTGTAAAAGTTTTAAAGTTTGTTGCATGCCCAACCATATGTCTGTCAGTTTGATGATAGTCCATACTGCCTGTCTCCACTGTCAGTTTGATGATAGTCCATATATCCGTCAGTTTGATGATAGTCCATACTGCCTGTCTCCACTGTTCGTTGTTTGTCTAGTTCTGATTTACTTTAGCACAGGCAGGTCTTTCTGCAGACTGGTTCCACGTACTGCTTCCAGGAGGCGCACATGCCCCGGTACATGGAGCACAGTGTACTCTTGTCAATACATTCTGAAACACCAAATATTCTTGGTTAGTAGATATACAATGTAATATGTCTACTACACAAGCACGAATATCCTCATATATGAAACGGCTTAATTTTTTGTTACGAGCGAATGAAGTATCATCATAAAAAATGACGACGTAAAGCACCGACGTAAACTCTCATTGGTCTCAACTTAAAGTCGACAAGTGCACACGTGACTTGAAACCTTATTCTTTTGTGCACTCGTTTCTGTCAGAATTTACTCACATAATTTTAATCCATTTATCTGCTTAAACTAAATTTTCTATTGCTTATCCGGTTACGGTACGTTGCTTGCATCGTGATTATTTGTTCTGGTTAACTGATGTGCTCTGGTTGGTCTCTCACACGGTACATACATGTATATTTTTTTGTCGACGACACTTTGCTGTGTATATGTTCAATAGAGCCGTCGATAAAGTCATAACACTTCATGTTTTTTGTTTTCTGTTTTTAATATAGACCCTTACCTCCCTGGGCCTCAAGCTGGGCAGAGTGAGTTGGCACAGTTGCTGAAACAAACAGACAGGATTTATTGCAGCGGCTTGAATGGAGTGCAGAATGTGCATGAAAAATCGAATCGCAGATCTTCATTATACATGTATACCTCACTCAAAGAGAGATCCAAAAACACCAATTTCACAGCAATGTACGGATAATGAATTTGATTATGTTCGTATCTAAATTACTCATGATATATTCTAGCTTACTATTAGCATGGATAGGCTTTCACATCCAGTAATAACAAACAACCCCTTACGTTTCATGCGGTGATCTCTGTGTTACAGGACCAGCCTAAAGACACAACTCGTGTAAGACCACCTTTTGAAGCTACTTGGCTCCTTTTCATGTTATTTATACATTCTATGAAAGACCACCTGTCTTCAGAGACCACAATTTGATCATCCCTGGTGGTGGTCTTTAAAGACAGATTTTACTGTATACTTTTCATTCTATCGAACAAAGGTTGGTTGAATATTTTGATTATTTCCCCCGTCCTGAGAGAACCGGTCAAAGGTCTCCTGGAAGACCAGTGACTCGTAAAGAATTAACGAAATATTTCGTTATATACTTGAAAGGCGACATGAGGGGGAATTGAAGTTGCTGCTCTGAGCATGGTAGTTTTTTTAATTAATTTGTATTAACCTTTTCTTCTAAAAAAAGGTGAGCAGATTATGATGTTTTTGCCCCGCAATTTCTTCATGCTAAAATGCCAAATAAGCTATCCCGACATACGATATATGATACCAACTTTATTGTTTAACTGACAAATAAATGATGAACAAAGAATACAAGGCAGCACATGGTTAGACACACTGAGATACGAAACAAAGAAAATAAATAAACAAATAAACAAACAAAGAAACAAACAATAATTTAGGAATTTTGCAAAATAAACTGAAGTTATTAAAGAATATTATCATCCAAAGATACAGAACATGAACCTTGTGAGTCAGAGTGTCAGACAATATACTATTCAGTCTGTCAATGATTAAGTATATAAGAACAACCTTGTGAGTCAGAGTGTCAGACAAGATACAATTCAGTCCGTCAATGATTAAGTATATAAGAACAACCTTGTGAGTTAGAGTGTCAGACAAGATACTATTCAGTCTGTCAATGATTAAGTATATAAGAACAACCTTGTGAGTCAGAGTGTCAGACAAGATACTATTCAGTCTGTCAATGATTAAGTGTATAAGAACAACCTTGTGAGTTAGAGTGTCAGACAAGATACTATTCAGTCTGTCAATGATTAAGTATATAAGAACAACCTTGTGAGTTAGAGTGTCAGACAATATACTATTCAGTCTGTCAATGATTAAGTGTATAAGAACAACCTTGTGAGTTAGAGTGTCAGACAAGATACTATTCAGTCTGTCAATGATTAAGTATATAAGAACAACCTTGTGAGTTAGAGTGTCAGACAATATACTATTCAGTCTGTCAATGATTAAGTATATAAGAACAACCTTGTGAGTTAGAGTGTCAGACAAGATACTATTCAGTCTGTCAATGATTAAGTATATAAGAACAACCTTGTGAGTTAGAGTGTCAGACAATATACTATTCAGTCTGTCAATGATTAAGTATATAAGAACAACCTTGTGAGTTAGAGTGTCAGACAAGATACTATTCAGTCTGTCAATGATTAAGTATATAAGAACAACCTTGTGAGTTAGAGTGTCAGACAATATACTATTCAGTCTGTCAATGATTAAGTATATAAGAACAACCTTGTGAGTTAGAGTGTCAGACAAGATACTATTCAGTCTGTCAATGATTAAGTATATAAGAACAACCTTGTGAGTTAGAGTGTCAGACAAGATACTATTCAGTCTGTCAATGATTAAGTGTTTTAAAGACGGGCATATAGTAAATGTGAATGGACACTGTTGAATACCATCCTACCTTTTGCCTTTAGTGCTTTGACGTTGTTCAGATACTGGCCGTAGTAGTTGCCGGGTGCAGAGTATCGCGCCACGATGTAGGTGTATCTCATTTTATAGCGGTTGAAGTCCTTCTCTATGGAGGCTGCGCCACAGCCGATCTTGCTGGAGCCCTTCCATACCACCTGTATATAATAGGATCGGTGTTAATGAAACAGGGCAGGTGTACGCCGAGGGATATCATTTTGATTGGTAACTACCGATTTAATACGGACATACATTTGGCGCGATGTGTTAGCTAGAAGATAAAAAAAAATCATGTCCATGGTCATAAAAAAAAATGAATGTACAATTTTATTGTTTACACTTGTATGCTATTTATATCCAAACTCACAATGACGCCATTCAGTTCATTGGTTTTCTTTCTTTCTTTCTTTCTTTCTTTCTTTCTTTCTTTCTTTCTTTCTTTCTTTCTTTCTTTCTTTCTTTCTTTCTTTCTTTCTTTCTTTCTTTCTTTCTTTCTTTCTTTCTTTCTTTCTTTCTTTCTATCTTACCTCCTTTCTTTCTTTCTTTCTTTCTTTCTTTCCTTCTTACTTTCTTCTGTCTTTCTTTCTCTCTCCCTTTCTTTCTTTCTTCTTTCTTTCTTTCTTTCTTTCTTTCTTCCTTTCGTTCTTCCTTTCTCTCTTGTTCATTGAAGATTGGATTATAGGACCATCAACTCTCAATCAGCGTCCTGCATTTTAGTCTCTCATTGCCAGTTTCCATAATTGTCAATGCTATAATAATTTATTCGATCAACTACTCCTTTGCTATATTAACAACGTGGTCAATGATATAATAATTTATTTGATCAACTACTCCTTTGCTGTATTTACAATGGGGTCGATGATAGTAATAACTTATTCGATCAACTACTCCTCCACTGCGTTTTCAACGGGGTCAATTATAATAACTTTTTCGATCAACTACTCCTTAGCTATTTTTAGAACGTGGTCAATAATAATAATAACTTATTTACAGGTACGATCAACTACCCCTTTACTATGTTTACAACGGGGTCACCAATGGGGTCGGGGTGAAATGCTTGGCGCTTCTAACATATTTAGACTGGCCTTACATGATACAATATCAGGCGATGAAAATTATGAACGGGATTTGAGTGAGTTAAACGTCCAGCTTGAGACTGGACGTAGGAACACTCCTCTGGGATATTTACCGGTGACATGTATAGTCGAATCCCCCTATTAAACCACCTAAGGGACTGGAAAAATATGGTATTAATAGGGAGTGGTCCAAAATGTGGGGATAAACTTTAAATGAGGATAAACAAAAATGAGATTGTATATTGGCAGTCTTAATATAGAAACGGCATCTGTATGGAGATAGTCTAAATTGGAAATTCTTCTGTACATGCTAAAACATCAATTTTGTATCTTTTACATTTATGTCCCCCGCAAAAAACAAAAAACGAAACAACACATAACAGAACAAAAACAAAAGCAAAAAACAAAAAATCCACTCCCCCAAAAAACAAAAATAAGCAGATAAACAAACAAGCAAACAAAAGCCCTCATTTTAGAAACCTCTAGGAAACGTGAGGACGTCTGCATGACACGTTTCATATATAATACCAAACAATTATATTTATAATCCACATCATAGCATTTACACTCTGTATGTTCACAAAATTAAAAGTTAGGTGGAAAGAACCAAAAGCAAAAATTGTCATAGTGGAGAATCAAGTGACTACTTCCTATTGTGCCACGCTTCAGCAAAATATTTGTACACATGTGGTCACACAGTTTCTATCTGGTCCAAAATCTAAGACATATTCACAAAGGAACCAACGCAGCCAATCATTGGGTGAGGAGGCGGAAAAGTGATACCATACATGTTCATACAGCAGATTTTAGACAGTCCCTTTTTGGTTTAAACATGTTTTATTCACAAGAGAAAACAATTTATCAAGAAGGGCAGACCCCATATAAATCCCTCTTGCAAGAGAAGACACAAGAACAGGGCAGACGTAACCAGCTGCGCTGCCACACGTCGAGTGCAAGAAGCACTTCAGGTTTCAAGCGTTTCAAGAGTTTATTTGGCAATCCATATTCAGAGTAAAATTTTGTTTTCGGTCAATATTTATGGTAAAAGGCTCATTTATGCGTTTCCAGTGATAATTTAACAAGCTATGAGTTAAAAAAAATGTGACTGATTTATGATGGGCAAGTTACTTCACCAGCTTTATCATCACCATCATGGCCGCCACTATCATGGCCGCCACCATCATGGCCGCCACCATCATCTTGACTATCTTCATTATCACTATCACGCCATCCTTACAGACGTTATATACCTGTGTAAAATGGCCAGTTCCTGACTGTATTCGACCGTCCTTAGAGTAATCATACGGCCTGTCGCCCGAGCTGCCCTGCGGCTTCCAAGATTCCTCATACCTGCAAGAGGAATGGTCTGATTACGATCAAATTGTGGTCATCTTGGGATTCAATACAAACTACCACTCAAGAAGTAATACCAAATCAAGGTTATTTAGTGATAATGGTTAACAGTTGATTTGTTGTTTGGATTGATGTTGTGTGCTTGCCGTGATGTAGACGGGGGATGATAACTTTGGTTGTTGCTGTAAATTTTGAAACTCACACCCATATGTTTTGATTTTCGTTGAAAGCAGCAGCATGTGTTGTATTGTTTTTATAGGGAATTTACTATATATACTCTATTTGTACACGGAGATGAAATTTACATCTCTTTTCCTGCTGGCTCAGCTGAGCGTTCCTTGTGATTCATTGTTCTATCTGTCCATCAACAATGGGAGGTATTCATATAAACTGAAACCTGTGCTGCCATCTAGGCTGCAGCCAGGAACTTGACAGGAAGAGGGCAGATTCTTCAGAGCCGTATGATCCTCTATAATTAAAGCAACAACCCGAGAAAGCAAAAAGCCCCAGGAAAGACATTTACTAAGTTTTGAAACATACAAGTTGCTAAACGTTTTTAGAAAATTTTATTAGTTTGGTAGAAATAGTGTTATTTCTGAATGGTTCAGTAACATAACTGGTACATGGCGGCGCTTTAAATTGGTTGCCTAGAAACTGAGGGGAAAAGAGCAGGTATGCAGTTAATGTAGTTAAATATGAGCGCCTCCCATACTCATTTTTGAGACTTTTGTATACAAATGTTGGTTTACCCTACTTCAGATTTACTATGAATGCACATCGAGTGAATTTCCACCAATTCGTTTCGACAAGTTACGCATAAGTGACGTCTGGATTTTGTAAATATTTTGCTTTATTTTTTGCGGGAAAATTAGAAAAAAAATCTTTTTTGAATCTGCTGAACGGATTGGAATAGGAACACTTTTGGGTACACCTAGACCTTGATTTGTTCGCCAGGTAACGTTGTAATTAAAAACTGTATTTGTTGCAGTTATTGGCTTGTCCAAACAAGATCATGTTCACATTTAGTGGACGTATAGATTGACTAAGTCTCCACCAAAATTGCTGCTGGATTTTTACTTGTTGAGCGATTCTAATAAATATGGAGAAAATCGGTAAGAGCACCTGTTAAAATTATCAGTGCAGCCAAACTACCGCAAAAGCATTCGTATATAGTTTTCTCCAGAACCGTTGACCAGGTCTACTTCAACGTTGGGCAAAATTTATCTCAAGTATGTCTGTCCAATTTTTATTAATTGGTCATGTTTCTATGAATTTGGGATTTTTTCATTATTTTTTTCTTTTTCTTTCTTGACAAAATCTTGCCATCTGTCACAAATACATTTTCGACTTCTCCAAAACCGTTGACCAGATCCACTTCAAACTTGTGGGGATTTACCTTGGGTGGGCCTCCACAACTCACTTCAAACGGTCATGCTCTAGTGATTTGGGGTGTTTTATGATTTTGTTAGGGGGTCAGTTTTTTTTAGCACAATCTTAAGAAAAATCTATGAAGAAAAAATTTTGGCCGTTGTTTTTGAAAATACATACTGACATTTCTGAGGACCCCTAAACGTCAATATACTCAGCAGGTGGCACTGCAATGTTTTCATTTTTTTTTCAATATTTTGTACGTTTTCGCTTTTTTTCGACTTGTTCTCCAAAAGCGTCATCCAAATTGCTGAAAGTTGATAGAAATATAGCCTATGGAAGGGTAGAACAAAGTTCTTGCTAGTGGTAATACTCCGGGTCCTGGTACCAGTCAGTTAGTTGATGCATACATTCCTATTGGCTGCTATGTAAGTCAGTGGGTATGCAATGGTAATTAACATTTTTGATTTCATTTCTCCAAAACCATCAAACGGATTCACTTCAAACTTGGTGGTGGTGTGTCTGTCAAGTTTTTGTATATAGTCATGCTCCAATGACTTTTTCTTACAAATTTTGATTTTGATAGCTTATGGTTGGGTGAAACAAAGTTGTTCACTGCGTGATGATGCACTGGATTCGTGGTTTTTAGCAAACTTTTCAATTGTGGTATATGTCAGTCAGTACATTTATTACTGTATGTGGTATTTGCTTCAAACTTGGTTGGCATATACCATGACCAATGGTCCATTACAATGTTCACTTGATGCTGTTATTAAAAATGTTAATTTGTAATGTGTAAATTTCGTGATATTATGTTACTTTCAGTAACAGTATTACTAGTTACTACTGGTTAGCTGGAGGCAAAACATATGCATGGAAATGTACCTTTATCACGAGATATTAAGCCATATCTGCCACACATTTGCTGGGACGCGCCTCGGGTAGGCTTTTAAGCAAAGCTTTCCTATAGATTATGTCATGTTGTTCATTTTTAAGGACGTTTTGGGTGAGGGGTTAACAACTTTTCTCTTCAACCTTGGACTCATCGCTTTGAAGTTGCATAGGGCCTCGACTGGGGACCCCTAACCTTAATTTAACAGATAGCGAGCGCTGCAATTAAAAATATGAATTTTGTGTGTGTGTGTGTGTGTGTTTGTGTGTGTGTGTGTGTGTGTGTGTGTGTGTGTATGTGTGTGTATGTGTGTGTATGTGTGTGTATATATATATATATATATATGTGTGTGTGTGTGTGTGTGTGTGTGTGTGGTCCCTTCCGCTCATTGTGTCATATTTTGCATTGACTGTTCTTACCCCAATGATTGATATACTTCATTTCTTTAAAGAGGATTAGAAAAGTAGTCAAAGGCCAATACAAATTCTTCTCCTCGTGTAAATACAAAATATATGCAAATACAACCGTACATAGAGTAATGTAAAGAGAAAAAAAAGTGTAAAAGACAATAAGACACAACACAAAATGACAACATACACAGTTATAAATAACACATGGGATCACTATATAATACAAGATCGCAAACTTCTTCCATAATACTGGATAGTCGGACATATAGGACAGAAAAAAATTGATAAACAGCTAATTGAACATATGTGGGTATATGTATATATATATATATATATATATATATATATATATATATATATATATATATATATGTATATACAATGGACACTAATGTGCACACGCCACAGATGACGACTGAAGGGGAGGTACTAGTCCGACTAAAGAACCAGAGTTACTGTTTGGCGCGGCCGAAGCACGATGGCGGCATGCCCACACACCTCAATGAAAGATGCTCCCTGAGGAAGTTACACAAAATCATTCATTATATTCCCTTGCTTCTTGGTATATGACAGTAGATCCTGGATTGCAAGTGCAAACTTTGGCTGTTACGATGGACAGCGCAGGAGTCAAGCGTCTACATAGTTTGATCTCACGTAACATGACGGATTGTTTGATTGGTAATTAAATGATTTTTTTGGCTGACTGATTATGAATGATAGAAGGGTGGATTTATCAAATAGTGTGTTGGTTGATACGTTGATTTATTGGTCGCTTGATTTATTCATTTCCTGCTTGCTGGATCAATCAGCCGATCTACTGATCAACTGATTCAATAGTTTGATGCTTGGTACATCGGTTGATTGGCAGCTTGGTTGATTGCTTGCTTGATTGATTGTTTGATTGACTCACTGGCTGAACTTCCAAATGATAAATAATCCTTACAATAGAATGTGTTGTGATACCTGCAATAGGATATTATGTAACTTCAAGTATTCAAGATATTTTGTGTTTTAATTGATTTCCTTTGGGAACTATTATGCATGATCAAACAATGAAGAGTTTACACATAAATCACGCATCAGATACGTTATCATATTGAACAATTTAGAAGCCTCTGTCTTTGCTTGAACTGTTATGGCAGAAAGACTCACACAATGTGAGTTCGCTCTACATACCATGCAAAGACAGCGTCTGCCGGTGTGTACACGGCCGAGCCGATGGATGTGGCACCAAAGTAGAGATTTTCTCCATATCCAGAGTTGTCGTGTTGCAGACCGCCCATTCCCGCCAGATATTCAGCCCACTGCTGAGCGCCAACGGCGATGTTGTCATCATACGTCACTGACCCCGTGTTCTTGTGCAGCGCGCGCACCTTGTTATGAGCAAACAGACACGCATCTCTGATGCTGGTTTCCTGGTCACCAACTAAATAGGCACAAAGCACGCAACTTTTATCCAATTTATTTTTTCATATTTAAAAAAAAAAAAAGGAAAAAAGGCAATGTTGGGAAAGTGTGGCGTAATGGTGGAAGTTAATAATTTGTCGATTTCTCGTTGAAAGGAAAAAAGCGTAAATACACATTAGTATTTATTTGCTCTACTATCACAGTCTACGGTTTATTTATTTATTCTTTTAGATTTTATTGTTCCTGTATACCCACGGGGGGGGGGGGGCATGACACAAAAAAATGAAAACCACACATATACTTTGGTACTAAACATTTTTTCGCGCTTCCTGCAAGTACTTGCTTAAGATATGCGAAAGAAGGTATATTGCATTACATATCAACACATAGAATCTAGTGAAGCCACATTAAAATGCGCATTTTTTTTCGCATTTAAGTAAAGTTATGCTTGGGCGAAATTAACTACGTGCTAAAATTCCTAGCCCTGCAGTATAATGGCAACCATTGACAAAAAGAAAGTAAATTATTGCACTTTGTACATGCAAATCAGGTGAGATTTTCATGCACTTTCTTTTGATAAGATTTATCTTAATGCATGCCGCATTTTCCACATATTTTGCTCCCAATGCCCAAATATTCGGACATGTTATCAGTCCCAATAGCCCAATAGTTTTAGATATATTTTGTCTCAATGATCCCAATATTTTACATACATTTGGTCCCAACATGGCGGCCACATCACATGCTTAACCCAAACCAGATATAGCTTCCTAAAGCACCGCAAGAAAGTGAGGTAATGTCTTTACAGACATGCCGGGATTCAAATGCCAATTGTACTAACACATCTGAAGTGTTAATTTCCTCCTTTAAATTTCAATGTAATATTTAAGTTGAAAAATACCTGTTCTTGATTAATTGTGTTAAAACATTTTATGCTTTAAGAACAGTAGAAAGACGGATGTTCCAATTCACAAATGCAATACAGCATGACAAAATTATAAAATTGAAAACAAAAGATTCAGAAAGAAACCATACCGAGGCATCACTCATTAATACGCCGGTATGATGGCACACGAATGTCGCCGTCGTCTGGCGACTGGAGCAGATAGTTTTCAAAGTAAATATTCACGTGTGTATTACCTTGCTTCCAAGACACAGAGGTAAACAATGTTCGTGCTAGGAGCATGATATACAGCTACCATTCTAAAAATTTGTGCTAAAAAGGCATTAAAAACACTATAAGGAAGTGACAGAATCTAATTCAACTGGGCACTGTTAATAATTTACAGGACTAGATGGAAAAGATGACTTACATTTTGTTATTGGAGTTACACCTGAAACAAACAAATTCATGAATAACATGTATAACATAGCATAACATAATATAGGCCTACAAAATAATACATACATACATACATACATACATACATACATACATACATACATACACACATCTGTGTGTATGTATGTCTTTATGCATGCATTCGTGAATATCTTATATAATCACAGAAATACATAGACACAACTTTCTAAGAGTGACGTCATGTGTAACTTTTCATCATGCACATGATGAACTTGCATTTACAATTAATATTGATTCATTATCATAAAGTTGAATCACGTAGTGATGTCACTCAGTTGTCAAGAAAGGCTTGGTTTCATACAGGCCCATTAATTTAGCCTCCACACCTTGACCAATGATAACGCGGTCACTCCTGTGGACCGAGTTATTGTAATGAACAGTTGCCACGTCACCGCCACGTCACATGTTATGTTGATTCCTTCAGAGCCTTCCCTTGCTCCAGCGTCCGGTTTCACGTGTTCTACATGAAGCTGGATACAAATTGACTCTTTCGGTGCTAGTCAAACGAAAGTCTGGCTCATCTGAATTGTTATGGCGGTTCCAGGTCAACATGCTGCTGAGGGTACATTTCATTAAAATTTCAGCATGACCATATTCCGGTGAAAAAGAACAAGTCTCGTCTGCAGCTCGTCTCAGCCCGTGGTTCGGCCACAATCCCACAGAGGGCGCCGCGGAAAGCTGCTTTCACGGTCTCCAGCTGAGTATGGTACTGAACGGGTTAAGCCTTCAGACACATCAAGAGATTCAAAGCCTGTTTAGGGTTAAGCTTTCAGACACATCAAGAGATTCAAAGTCTGTTTAGGGATAAGCCTTCAGACACATCAACAGATTCAAAGTCTGTTTAGGGATAAGCCTTCAGACACATCAACAGATTCAAAGTCTGTTTAGAGTTAAACCTTCAGACACAAAAAGATTCAAAGCCTGTTTAGGGTTAAGCCTTCAGACACATCAAGAGATTCAAAGTCTGCTTAGGGTTAAGCCTTCAGACACATAGATATATTCAAAGCATGTTTAAGGTTATGCCTTCAGACACATCCAGAGATTCAAAGCCTGTTTAGGGTTAAGCCTTCAAACGCATGAATAGATTAGATATACAGATATTATTTTCTTCTATATATCTTTATTTTCTTTTGTAAAATTTACCTGTGGTGACAGGTCACTGTCGGGTAGTGCCTTTCAACACCCGGGTACTTGCCAGACGGATATTAAAATACCCGGGTACCCGCCACATTGGATTGCCTAATCGATCCACAGATTAATATGCTTTAGAATATTGCTCTTAGACGAACCGCGATATTTGAGCTGTTTACATATCTTGCAATGACTTACTCTCCGTTCCCGTAAATAATCATCAAACCTGGGACTGGGAGCCTTGGTCCTTTCCATCAGCCATGATGTCAGATAAATAATATTCTACAAACGAAATCGAGGAGCCTCGCTTTCACCTGTCGTGACACATAACACGCGAAGAGCTCTTCTCTCCTTCTCTCTTTGATAATTATATATGTATTTTTTCAGTTACTTATTCTACTTACATATCCAAAATATATATGTTGTATCTGATATAAATTCATATAAAACTATCATATCCCTCGATTACACGGGGAATAGTTGGCGATCCGGGTACCCACTTTTTTCGCGGGTACCCGGGTACACGACAGAGTTCCAGAAGCAACCCCTTTGAAAAATATGACAATGAGGATTTATCTTTTGCGACTTCCCTTTTGGCATTTTTTTCCTCAAGTTCTGCTTGGCGTCTTTCAGCTGTTTCTCGCTTTGCTTGTTTACTCCAAGCCTGGCATTAAACTAATGTCTTGACGTGTCCCAGGTTTATACCTTTTTCTCAACAATTCGTCTTTACTCTCCAGTATGTTTCTAAACGACTCTACCAGCTCTAAGATGGTTTGTTTTTCGCGGAGTGAAAAATTAACTTTTAACTTTGGCTCCATGATGAACGCTTCTGCAAGACCAGTGACACAACTTACCACACCTGAGCATTTAAACTAAATTATTCAATGAAAAACATCAGAACTGGGGCAGCAGGTCCCGTCCAGTTAACATGCACAAGAAATGAGAAAGAAACGCATTGTTTTTGAGCAGGTAGAAAGGGAGAATACTGCTTGCAACCTGAGGTTGTGTGACCTGCATTTGACCGAACCCTGTGCAAGCCAAGTTGGATTGACCCAACCAGAAGTTAACTTGTAGTTAACCTGTAGTTTGTCAACCTCAGGTTGACCGTCTTAACTCATACGTCTACAACTGGCCATCAGACGTCTACAACTGGCCATCAGAAGTCTACAACTGGCCATCAGACGCCCACAATGGCCATTAGCCTTCAGACACGTAAAAATAGATTCAAAGCCTGTTCATACCTGCTGTCGATACCAAAGTGACTAAATTCATTACAGGCTATATTCTCCTCTCGCTATCATTCGCAAGTGGAAGTTTGGACAGGTACGAAGTGCTGTTCCAGCTAGACTATCATTAAATGGTTTTATCAGATGTTTCTAATGACCGGCGCACATACACAGTTGAATTGCGAATAAAAAAGGATCAATTTCAAATGTGCAAGCCAGAAATCTTTGCAACCACTGAATACATGATCTTTTTGTCCCACAGCACATGCCAGAAGTACGCTTTTCTGAGGTCGCTTTTATGGAAGTGAGTGATTTAGTCATAAACTTTCATGCTCATTTTCTTTTCTTTCTTTCATTCTTTCTTTTTTCTCTCTCTCCCCATTTTTGTTGGGGGGGGGAGTAAAAGAAAAGGCATGAAAGCTTAGTTTGTAACAAATGCCGAGCCAATGCCATGCTTTTCACTGATAATAAGACAGAATAAAAGACACACAAAAATCTAATATGTTTGAATTGCTACACAACCACGAATGAGTGCGTAATGTCGTCCACAGAAACACGCCTGTGTGTTTGAGAACTGAAGTGCACAGAACTAATTTTTTTTTCTCAAAACCATAAAAAGTGATTTCTAAGGATTGGCCCAATGAAAAAGGTCTAATGATACAGCCTTGGACCCTGCATTTGAATATTAAACTGTGAATAGTTACATTGCTATTCGAAATTATGGCCAGAGTCGAGCAGATAGACTTCATCCAGGAAATAAATGGCATAAAGTCTTTGATGTTATATCAAATGTTCAGACGTTCAATTTATGTCAAATTTGCTCATTCAATGTTCATGAGTTTGCCGATGCAAGACTACATTTTATGGTCTGCTTCGGCCTGGGTGAGTACATGGAGAGATGGAGTTTATCACACGCCAAGTGTTTGCTCCGTTAGGAAAGTAAAGAAGATTTAATTCATTTGCCACATCTGTGTCCAGCACTTAATATCAGATTGAAGGTCTTTATGTTGGTAGAAAAGAACTCTGCAAATTCGCCGAGTGACGTTTAATGACAATTTTTTACTTCCTCGCTTCATAAAAGGTTGCGCCGGTTCCTTGGTGGGCACTTTTATGGTTTTTGACAGTATGGTACTATTTACTAATGATATCATAGAGGCATGCTGGGTTGAAATAACTGTACCTGAAGTGTCTTCATTCTTAGTATGCGCCTTATACCGCCCGCCTAGTGCAGGAACTACCTATTACGAAGGGATTATTGACAATCTTACTAACGCTTCCACACTGGAGAAAGAAATCATAATATTGGGTGATTTAAGTATCAACTACAAATGGGATGAGACTTTACATAAAAATCCCATTCATTACATTGAACAACTGTTCAGTTTAAATCAATTGATTACGGAGCCGACTCGTGTGACTCTATCGTCATCCACCTTGAGTGATGTAATACTTACTAGTATGCCAGATAAACACTTGTGTTCAGGGGTTAAGAAAGTTATTCTAAGTGATCATTTCTTAATTCATACGTCTCTTGAGTTCTCACTTGGTAAACCAGAACATAAATATGCAAGTTTTCGTGACTACAAGAAATTTTGCACAGACAATTTCCTGGGAGCTCTTGAGAATTTCGATATTTTAAATGGCATATCAAGTATTGACAATGTTGATACTGCTTTGGGAAGTGTGGAAGAATGAAATTCTGCGTATTTTTGAATTGCACGCTCCTCTAAAAAAAAGTCACGCTCATAAAATAGACGCAATCTGTGGGTAAATGGTGAAATCGCGTATCTGATGTACAAAAGCGATCATTTACATGAGAAAGCTGTAACAGAAAATTCAGCCATATTGTGGTTCGAGTACAAAACGACCAGAAATACAAGGTTGATACGCAAAGCTAAACAAGAGTATTTCAATGACATTGCTGGTGAAGTGAACAAGAAGCCCCCAAAATTCTGGGATGCCATCCCTAGGTTTTTTCCGGATAAAAAAAAAATCAAAATCTTTCTGCCACCAGTGACATAAGTCATAACGATTTCAACAAATATTTTACCTTCATAGGTCACCAAGTCTCATCTAAGTACGCCTCTGGAAATGAATTGTCATGGAAAGGTCCAGAAAGTATTCACATTTTCAAGTTTCGACCAATTAATGTTTCTTCGGTCGAATACTTATTAAGTGATCTTCCTAATGCTAGTACGCTTGATTTATTTAGTGTTGACACAAAACTACTGACAACTAGGGCTGCCTTAATTGGATCGTCTTTTGCTCATACATTTCATTTGTATTTGATTTTTTCAAGAGTCCCAGTCGACTGGAAAAAAGCTTCTGTATCGCCTATTTATAAAGGTGCTGGCGATAAGACCTATAATACTAACTATAACTTATAAATACGAATTAAAACGCTGCGAGGTAAGAAAGAACTAAGTATGCCAAGGTGCTGGCAATAAGCCCGATAAGACGAACTATCGACCTATTTCTATTACGTGCCATATCTCTAAGATTATGGAAAAACTTGTCCAATCCCAAATTCTTATGTATTTAGAATTACATTCCTTCATCTCACCAGATCAGTCAGCGTATATAAAGAGGCACTCGACACAAACTTCCTTGCACAAGGTTATTGATGATTGGTTACATAACATTAACGACGGTTTAATTACTGGTGTATGCTCACTTGATCTACAGAAATGCTTTGACTATCAGTCATAGTCTTCTCCTGATCAAGCTACGTAAGTATGGTATTCAAGATGCTGAATGCAGATGGTTTGAATCATACCTGACCGACAGATTGCAACAGGTAAAATGTAATAGCAAGGTATCCACATTTTGTGAGGTAGCAATCGGGGTTGCTCAAGGGTCTGTAATTGGCCCTGCTTTGTTTATCCTTTATATCAATGACCTGACCCAAAACGGTACCGAGGGCTGTTGTAATCTGTTTGCCGACGACACCCTCCTTTACACCTCTGTTTACAGTATAAGTGAATTCAGTCTCGACTCCAGAATGACGTTTCTAGCGTTGAACAATGGTTTAAGGGAAACAAATTGTGTGCAAACCCTGGCAAGTCACATACACTGTTGATTGGTTCAGGCACACGTGGTCACTCTGACCTTCTTATCGATATGTATAGTGAGCCTGTTGCCCGAGTTAATTCTTTGAAGTATCTTGGTGTGGTTATCGACGATGAATCAAATTGGCAACATCATTTACTGTAAATTGCTTTAATTTCGCTGTATTCTTATTTTCGCTTATTTCGCTGATGGTACAAAACCGTGAAAATAAAAACATAGTGAAATAGTATTTTAACATTGTTTGAATAGGAATTATGTCCAAAATAGTGAAATTCAAAATACAGTGAAATTTCAAAAATAGAAAAACCGTGAAAATCTAAACACGCGAAAATAAAGCAATTTACAGTACTTCACTTACAAAAGCAAGTCAATAGTAAACTGGCCATCCTTCACATACTTAGTTCTTTCTTACCTCGCAGCGTTTTAATTCGGATTTATAAATCTTACATTGAGCCTAACTTGGATTATGCTGATACCTTCTGGGCCTAGTACTAGTAGCGCCAAATCATTACAACGACTCAAAATTATGCCGCCTGCATTATTTTTGGTAATTTTGACTTTATAAATACCAGACGCGTGGATATGGTCTTACAACCCAACTGGCCAGTTTTAGAAGACAGACGCGAATTTCACACAGCTTGTCTTATGTTCAAATGTGTCAATGGTCTTCCACCTGATTATTTGTCTGATCAGGTGCCGCTTGTATCTGATGTTGCCTCATACAATACTAGACGTTCCTGTTCATTAAATGTTGTTGTTCCTGCGGTGAACAAGGTAATTTTTAAACGTTCTTTTTCTTATTATGGTGCTACTGTGTGGAACAGTTTACCGGATGCTATTAGACGTGTAGACGACATATTGTCATTTAAGCTCGGATACAAAGACTTTTATTTCACAGGAACTAGAGAAAAATTTTGACGTTTGGACCATGTATAGTATTAACTTTTAATGGGCTTTCGCAGTTTAACATTCGTTTTTCACATTATAGGTTATGGTTTTATGTGTCTTAATTTTACGTGTATCGTGGATCTGATCATGTTTCTTTTATGTACCACTTTTCATACTATGTATATTTCTGTATATGATTTTTACTGGGCCCGATTGAAAAACAACATTTCTGCTGAATCGGATTCCCAGAATAAATATATTCAATCATTATATTTTTTTTTCTACGACTATGCTGTCAAATGCCTTATAACTGCACGGTCACACATGTCAACTTCCTGGTTTTCGGTTGACCCTTTTGAGGAAATCTCTCCGGCTCTCCGGTTTAACAGTTTACTGTAAGTTCTTTCTGCGTATGTAAGTATGCTACACTGTGATACATAAGACGAATGCATGTATCGGAAAAATATCCCGATGGAAAAGATTATTGTAATTTCGCTATATTATGTGCCGAACACGTTCAGTGTTTGTGTTCTCACACTTTCTAATGACTCGTCCTAATAAGTGATTTATTTATGGCGTTTGTGCGGGTGATATAAAATATGAAAAATGTACACATTGACGTTTTTAACCTGATAAGCATGCGGTAAATACGACCAGAGATGTAATCTATATATCCCTCTTGTCCGCGTGGGACGTAGGAACATTCCTACTGTAGGTCAGTTTGTTATCTGTAAATATTAAGTCAGATAATATCATTGTAAATATCTTAGAGGAGCCCCATGACTGGCGTTAACTCTGGTGTCCCCGTTGTAACGGGGTTAGTTTTCCTGATATTTTTGTCATTTATTGCAAGAGAACTTGCGATTTATGTTGGATTTAGATAACACATTTCCCTTCGTTTTGAGATATCAAACGTTTATCACGAGCCGAAAAACAAAAACAAAATGCATTTTTTTCGATTTTTTTGGTTGAAAATTTATGTTTTCCGATAAATCTATAAAGTGAAACAATATTAGGATGATATTGCGAATGCAAAAAAATGCAATTGAAACTGCAGTGTTCAAATATTTAATGCGAAGTTAATTAAAGAAGTTAGAAAAAGGCTGGGACATGGATCCTTCTGACCTAAGTTTCTTTGAATAGCTCTAACTTAGATCATTTAAACGTGTATTTATATGTGCATCCGCAAGACTGTGGCATCTTCTAAATACATCCATCCTTGTCAGGTATAATACCATGTATATGACCATGTATGTGTTTGTAATTAGTGTTGTCAAATTCATTCATTCGTTCATTCATTCGTTCATTCATTCATTCAATCAATCAATCAGTCATTCTCGAAAATTAATTAATCTATAAAATGAAACAATATTAGGATGACATTGCAAAATTCTTGACAATTTCCTGTCCCATTTACCTATGTTTCTCTGTCAATTTTATAAGACTGTGGTAACTTAAATACCACGCGTATTCAAATGTAAAGTTTTGGTTTTCAAAGGGTGTGCATGGCATACGTTGCTGCGTGCATTTAGGTCATTGCTGTCACAAAACGTCCATTCACTCATCCGCGTTCATAATAACGGTCCATCAGTGCCTCAGGCAAAGCATTCAAATTTGTCAACTCGACTTTTCTGTCATATCTGCGGGTAGAAATAAAAAGAAAATTCAGACTTTTAAACTGGGCTCTAAATATACAAAGTTTGTTAATTACCATATTTTAAATATTTTTGTTGTCACGTGAGTGACCAATCAATAGAAAATGGGCACTTTTTTCACTTATGCTCAAACCAATGAACAGCAGACCTTTGTCATGAAAAGCCAGCCTAGTCTGACTTCCAGCCTAGCTTCACTTGATGAAGAAGATACTTGATTTTGTACTTGCATAAGAAACATACAATAATCTGTTTTAAAAGAATAAAATTGACAAATGTACAATCAATACGTTCCAACGCGTTCTGTGTACAAGTTATAGATGTGATGGCAATATTCAATGTGCAGTTACGCTGATAAAGGCGAGCTGGCAAGATCTGCAGTATTGGTTGGACAAGAGTTCCTGTTCACGGACTTCAGATGGGCCTCGCAGTACCTGGCGGCAGGTCTTGTAACCCATAGATCTTACCTGGCGGCAGGTCTTGTAACCCATAGATCTTACCTGGCGGCAGGTCTTGTAACCCATAGATCTTACCTAGCGGCAGGTCTTGTAATCCATAGATCTTACCTGCCAACAGGTCTTGTAATCCATAGATCTTACCTGCCGACATGTCTTGTAATCCATAGATCTTACCTGGCGGCAGGTCTTGTAATCCATAGATCTTCCTTGGCGTCAGGTCTTGTAACCCATAGATCTTACCTGGCTGCAGATCTTGTAACCCATAGATCTTGCTGCAGTTTCGTCGGTTTTATCTACATTTTATGTTGTAAATATAATGACACCATTTCTAATGAAGAATTGATGCTAGACGGTTATGATCTTTGTGGGCGTGACAGACAAATAAATGGCGGAGGTGGGTGAGTGGCGCTGCCATGTACATAAAAAAAACCCTGAACTCTCCCTACATGGAAGGAAAGCTGGCCTCCTGTGGCCATGAAATATAAACCTAACTAGAATTAAGATTTGCTTCACGGCAAATCTGCCTGGGTGCCTTCTAATGAGAACAGCTTTGATGCTACTAAAGATTAAAATATTTTGTATTCACCTTGTGTACATAACTTAAAATGCTTCAACTTTGGTTCATGGTTTACTGGATGATGCAACTATGTCACAAACCTTTGAATTGAAATTGGAATGGAACATTATCTGTAATAGTTTTGGAGATATTCAGGAATTAAAGTTTATGTATTCACCTAATTTGCCTGAATTAAAACGCTAAAACTTTGGGTCATGCTTCATTGGATACGGCTATGTCCCAAACCAGAACTGAAGTTGAAATGGCACCTCTATCTTTTACAGTTCTGGAGATATAAAACTTTAAAATCGTTCAAGTGCCCCTAATTAGCATGGTTTAAAATTCTAATACTTTTGCTCACTGTCCATTAGATTGACAGTTCTCTCAAACCTACATGTGTGAGTTGGAGCTTTGTGTCTGTCTATAATATTTTTTAAGATATAGAGCTTTTATATTTTTAATTGCCTCTAACTTGCACAATTTTAAACATCATGACTATTCCAAACAAAACGCAGAATTTCACTGGTAGATCAGTGACCACGGCAAGTTTGATGGTTTTCGGAATAATTGTATCCGAGAAAAAAATCCGGACAAATTTGGTCGTAAAGAAGAAAGTAAGAAGGAAAGAAACAAGGAAAGAAAAAAGAATTCCTGGAGAAACAAAATGTCTGGGCTGGATGAATGAAGAAAAAGACGGGTGTTTGAGAGCTAACCCTGAGGAGCACCACACCGTGACGGATCTTTGCGCCTCTATCACGCAGCGGCAACACCGTGACGGATCTTTGCGCCTCGATCACGCAGCGCCAACTGCCTTTCTCTGTGTCGTTCGGGTGGAAAATATAATAGTGGCATGATTGAGAGCTGAGCGTTTATAATACGGGGCTTTTGAAGAGAGAACTTTTTTGAGACACGGGGGCCTCAGAGAGTAACTTTTGCTGAAAACAGAAAATTCCTTTGGGCGGCCCCTGCATGTATAGCAATATATATTTGTTCAGTGAACCACACATATGCCGTCAGGATGCAGTATCAACACATCAACATAATATTGAAGAGAAACCTTACACAATTACATATTATCTCCAGATTAACTATCACATTCATGATAACAATTTATTGTGTAAAACTAACCAGACCAATGATACTCTTCAACTCGAAATAGAACCGGTTTCGTATGAATCGATATGTCTCAGTGTTCCCAAAGCATTTTTATTGACCTACGTAAATTTGGCATGAAACACTTTGTAGTCACTATGAGACCATGGGCAACGGAACACTTAGTGACCACTTCACCTCAGAATAACTACATGTCTGAAGGTCTTTATCAAACTCTGCCAGTATTATTCTGAAAATGATAATTATGAATTCCCGTAACGTTATATCTACGCACGCGTGTCAATTTGTTTGGCCTAGTGGCCAAGCTACTTGCTTTGCAGTGTTAGTGATACTCTGTCTCGTTTTTCTTTTATGTTTGTAACATGGTGTTAGCAGTAAAACCATCTTTCATTTGTAGAGTGGATAGTATCCGTTTTAATATACAATGTGTCCTACGGAAAATCATATACAAAATCTTGATACTTAAGATATAGAACACACATTTAAGCTATACACGGGGGGGGGGGGGGCGCATTGAGGGCGAGGAACGTAAAGTAAAAACGTATTCATCATTTTTTTTTTATTATGGCCGCATTTGAAGGAGATTGAGAAACTTTTCATAAAAGTAGTATTGGACAACGCAATGAGCGACGAAGAGGGGGACTGGCTATTTTCATTTCAGGAACTAAGCATTGACAATTATGTACACAGATTTTTTAAGAGCATTATTTATTTATAATGAAATATTTCGAAAGAGCACATTTGAAATTTAAAGCAAGAGGCAATTGTCTCGGAATTTAAGACAATCTTTCAAGCAGAAATAAGTACTAGATAGTAACTGTCCCCTCTGCCATTCAGGCCATGAAGATTTGAATTATTTTTTTCCGTGTCCTAGCCTACTTACTATTATTAAAGATCTTTGGAAGTGGTTTGATATCAAATTGACCAGAGATAACAAGAGGTATATTTGGGACAGATCTGCGGCATCATCTCTAAATTCAAAATTATGTCTCCTGCTTGGGATTTGGCCTTCGACCATGGGGGCGAAGTTGGGTGGATTTTAGACAAAGCAAACAAAAGATTTCTAAGAGAGGCCTGGAGAGTGAGGGCTTTGGTGATAGGAAACCCATATGTGTAAATATCTGTTTTTAACCTGCGCATACCTGTGCTGATTTCTATATATGTAAGTTATTTAGAGTTAGTATATGTATAGTCCAATGTGACGCACTGCGGGGGGACCCCGACCCGTTGAAGCCTTCGCTGTAATGGGATAGTTCATCAATAAATAATAAAAAATAAAAAGTATCGCAATGGCCATGTCATTTTCGGTATGTCTTGTGCAACTGTTTTGTCTCAACGTGAAGTATTTGTACGATAGCCCCTTTGCCTCCGTAATTTTCACTGTTAATATTCAAATGGTTGGTACTTTAAAGGTCACACTTGACCTTTCACAGTATAAAGGTCACACTTGACCTTTCACAGTATAAAGGTCACACTTGACCTTTCACAGTATAACTGTTTTCTTCTCGTGCTCTTGAAGATGCACTATGAAATGCTTGATGAAAATAGTTTATAATCTGCTGAAATAGGATTTTTGTTGCTTAAAATGTCATCAATTTTATTTTTTGGCCAAAATGTCATGAATGAATGAATCTTTATTAGCTGCACCTTCAATACACAGAAAAGGTATTTTGCCAAATACAACACAGTACATGCACAATACAAACAATCCAACCTCAAAAAAAAAAAAAAAAAAAGACAAAAAAAAAAAAAAAAAAACAAAAAAAAAACCAATCCCCCCAAAGAATATACTGATGTTTTAATAAATATGTTACCTATGTTCATGAGAATCCCCTTATTACAACAGTCTCATTTATATAATTTATCATAAATGAAACAGTCTCAAAATCTTCACATTTCATCAAAAATATAAATATTTCTTCCGGACTCAAATTCTCAAAATTCCAAAAAAATTTCGGACATTCCTTGCAATAGTATTTTTCTCGGGTTGGAAAATTTTTCACAAACCGTCACATAATGAAACTCATCCTCAATAGTCTTACAGTAATTACATGTTCTTTCCTCAATAGGTGTTTTCCCTGGTCTTCGATGTCTGCCTAATTCAATATGTAAATTATGTGCACTAGTTCGGAAGCGTGTAAATTTTTTTCTGTAGCTAAATACCTTTAATATAAATATGATACAATTTCGAATTTGGTTTTGAATTTAACCTATGTTTGTAATTTCTTGTCGGGTAACGATTGCATGTTCATAGTATTTTGCCACTGTGGAAAACATCTTTCTTGTAATAGACAATTTATAATTCCAGGAGAAAAATTTAAAAAATAGTCGCTACCGTGATGCCAAATATCATGACATCTGATTATCATAAAAATATCTTTCAGTGAGGCTATCCAATGTGATTTACTGGGTGACATTTCATAATTACACCGATAAACATCATGTAACAAACTCTCGGGGGTAATATTCTCCATTCGATACCAAAATTTACAGACACGTGTCAAAACCTCTAACGAATATGGATAATTTCGTGTTTCACTTAACACAGCGATATTACAAGTTTTCTTGTTGATACCCAAAATAAATTTTAAGTAATTTACATAGACTTTCTCCAATTCTACTTTGAAGTACAACTTTATATCATCAGGTGAGGTACACTTAGACGGAGGGATTAGATAGGCACCCCATATTTCACAACCGCACAAAAATATTGGTGTGAGTGTGAGTGTGCATTCTGTATGTATATAAATAAATATTGATTGAACTGGTAAGAACAATAGCTGAATATGTTATTGTCAAATCATTTATGCATTTGTAGAGGATATTCCTTACATGCTTTAGCAACCGTGGAGAAAACGATCCAAACTCACCATTAGCCCTCTTTCCCAGGAGAACGTCAATAGAAGGCGCTCCAAGGCCGCTGGATATCATTGGCTTTGCATAAGCCGCGGCTAGGACACACAGCCATATGAATGTCTTCATTGTGGCACGAGTTTGCAATGTCGTCCTCTTGAATTTGGGATACCAACGACCGTACCTCTAATTAAGCTCCTCAATATATAGTGTCGTTGTGTAACTTGGGTGTTGTTAGCAAACTTACTGTAGCCCCGTGACGCATATGTTTGCTGAAAAATAACCTTAAGATGGGAAAGTCCATTTTGCCGCAAGGGAAGATGTACCAAGTAGACTTCACAATGTTCTGTACAAGACCAGGCGCTACGCAACTGTGTAATGAATGGTAATGGTAACGTCAGACAAAGGTGACCAGGACTAGAAAGGCAACTGTTTCAAAGTAGATCCGATTGAACAGTAACATATCCTGCGTACTCCGCTTGTACCAAACATAAATTGCCAAGGGCGATTTTTTTATATTTTTACATTTAGCTATGTGACTAAACGTGTAAGCATATTGCATTAATATAAAGACACAGTCTGTGATAATCCCCTTGCAAAACAATTAAACAAATGAGAAAAAAAGTATAAGTACAAATGTAATAGGTGATGGTACAAACCACGGGGCACAACGTTAATGCCCACATTACAATATACAGATTGTGGACGCCATCGGACGTCACCGATAGTGGTCCGAGCAATAAGTACGGCATACTGTCCAGTAGATTTCAAAATTGAGCTTGGTTAACTTTAGAACACTTTTGTTAACACTTCACACCAATTAGGTTACATACAAGGCCGATAAAGACAAAGCCAACAGAGTGGACGGAGGAGTCTATAAAATTTTCGCATTTTCGTTAGGGTTAGGAGGGACTTGTAAATATTGATTTACTTCACTTACAATTAATTTTACAAAGTATGCAGTTGAAAACCAACAGTTTTCTGTTCTGGCAATATATCACAGAATAGACCAGTTCATAGGACTCGGGTTTATTCGGTTTAATTCGGCCCGAGTTCGCGAAGTGCACCCTGCTTTGTTTACATTTTGTGCACAGGATGTGCTTGGGTTAAATGAAAAATCAAACCGTCAACAAACTAAACATGCACATTTCACCACTGATGTGACAGTTTAGGTAACAGATTTGCACTGTTCAGCACAATCCATGTTGTATTCACTAGCGTTAGCCGTGGCATCCGTTGTGAACATATGAAAGCGTGGGCCCGACTCCGCCACTTGCTGATTGGACAATCAGGCCAACAATGGAATGCATAATTAATTAGGGTCCGGAAAGGTTCGGTACAAGTCGGTATGAACAGGTCTTTTATATAATTGAACGCCACGCATAATCTTAATTCTACCGAACATTTTGTGAAAAAGATTCAGTTGTGTTGGAATAATTTCGCGTATTGCTAGAGATAAGCAAACCTAGTAACATGTTAGTTTTGCTGGGTGCGGTGTAATATACCGATGTTATTCCAGTGTAGGATGTCACGTATACTTGTCATACCCAATAAGATGTCATTGCACAGATTCAGGGGTTTTTAATGATACCTTGCTGTACTGGCCATCTATTTTGAGTCACTTGACTTCTCGTCCCTCACCTCGTCGGTAGGCATCAATGACAGTCATCCGCCATGACACGTGCGTATTGAGGGATGCAAAAATGTTATCAACATTTTGTGGTAATAAAACATCTATTTGAAATAGATAATTCCTGAGTTTATGTCAAGCTCGATGTGTGTTTACAGAATGCGTGACTGTCAATTATTTCTGAATTGTCAGTTCTTGCAAGACAAGAGCAACATACTTTAAATTGATAAAGGGATCTACCCTAAGATACGAACACTTTCCTATTTAAGTGATATGGCCAAAGTGATATGGGTGGCACCGCAATGAGAGACAGATGCTCACATACCTGTCCATTGTTACCGATCTTTTACCACTGGTAACCCATTTATCCTTCACTAGGAATTTCCGATTTTTTTGGTCAATATCTCGAGGAGGCGTGCACTACTTTTCATCTGCATGTATAATTAATTAGCGGCAAAATCAGGTCATCTCATTCTTATATATATATATATATATATATATATATATATATATATATATATATATATATATATATATATATATATATATATATATATATATATATATATGTAATCTATTTTGATAACTGTGTTGCTCATACTGGTTTTATTAGATGGAACTATTTTCATTTAATGCGCATGTGCATGTAATCTTGGATGCGCAAAGTTATCTAGGGTGCGCGCGGTAATGCTGTCAACAGCCAAGATTGCACCTTCAAAAGTTTGAAATCCGCACTCGATTAAGATGGTTTTTTTTCAATTCTATCACATTTAAGTATATGAGAAACAAATTTTAGCATTAGTTGGCAGTTAAGTCTCGCGAAAACAAAAAAAATATAACAAGTCGTGTCGCAAAAGTTGCACATGCATCACACACCGCCAGAAGGGGCGGAAACTATAGTGTAGGACCTGTTGTATACTGCATTGCAGGGGGAAGAAATGACGTGTGAATCAATATATTTGAAATGCAATGTTGATTAAAGGAACATTTTCTGGTATCTATCTTCCCACTAGAAACGGTATACTATTGATATACATAAAAATGATGTCCATGACTGCTGAATAATGACACACGGGTGCCACAGCCCATGTGGATGATGGAAGAAATTGTCACTGTTGATATTGGCTTCGCAATTTACGTGCATCCGCTTAGTCTCAGGAAATCTGTCTGTGGGAGGAGGAATATGTCACAAACCCATGAAGTGCTTTACGACCCAGGTTTTAGACCTATCGTCAAAAGAGTTTGGTTTAAAGACCTTTTATTTCAAAAGGGATTGGGAAAAACAAGCAGTGCTTATATCAAACACTCTCACGTAATAAATGAATGAATAACGGGCGGACGGACAAACACACAGACAGACAGATAGATAGACAGACAGATAGATAGATAGACAGATAGATAGATAGACAGACAGACAGAGAGACAGACAGATAGATAGATAGATAGATAGATAGATAGATAGATAGATAGATAGATAGATAGATAGATAGATAGATAGATAGATAGATACAAAGCTGCACAAAAATGGCTGAGGGGGCGTATTTTTAGCGGAAAGTGAGGATAGCTAAATGGTCAAGTTTTGAAGGTGTCATGGACAAGGAGCATTCATATTTGTAAGTTGGTCCCCAGGATTTATATGCGGTAATCTGTCAAACTGATCGGCTAGTATAGATTGATGGCAGTCTGTTCAACTGATAGGCCAGTATAGATTGGTGGTTGTCTGTTCAATTGGTAGGCTAGTAAAGATTGGTGGTATTCTGTTCAATTGGTAGGCTAGTATTATTGATGGTAGTCTGTTCCATTGGTAGGCCAGTATAGATTGATGGTAGTCTGTTCAATTGGCAGGCTAGAATAGATTGATGGTAGTCTGTTCAATTGGTAGGCTAGTATAGATTGATGGTAGTCTGTTCAATTGGTAGGCTAGTATAGATTGATGGTAGTCTGTTCAATTGGTAGGCTAGTATAGATTGAAGGTTGTCTGTTCAATTGTTAGGCTAGTATAGATTGATGGTAGTTTGTTCAATTGGTAGGGTAGTAAAGATTGATGGTAATTAGGTCAAATGGAAATCTAGTATAGATTGATGATAGTTTGGTCAATTGGTGGGCTCGTATAGATTAAAGATAGTTTGGTCAATTGGTGGGCTCGTATAGATTAGAGATAGTTTGGTCAATTGGTGGGCTCGTATAGATTAAAGATAGTTTGGTCAATTGGTGGGCTCGTATAGATTAGAGATAGTTTGGTCAATTGGTGGGCTCGTATAGATTAAAGATAGTTTGGTCAATTGGTGGGCTCGTATAGATTAGAGATAGTTTGGTCAATTGGTGGGCTCGTATAGATTAAAGATAGTTTGGTCAATTGGTGGGCTCGTATAGATTAGAGATAGTTTGGTCAATTGGTGGGCTCGTATAGATTAAAGATAGTTTGGTCAATTGGTGGGCTCGTATAGATTGATGAAAGTTTGGTCAATTGGTGGGCTCGTATAGATTAAAGATAGTTTGGTCAATTGGTGGGCTCGTATGGATTAAAGGCAGTTTGGTCAATGGCGAGGCTAGTACAGATTGATGCTATTTTAGTCAATTGGTAGGCTCGTATAGATTAAAGATAGTTTGGTCAATTGGTGGGCTCGTATAGATTAAAGGCAGTTTGGTCAATGGCGAGGCTAGTATAGATTGATGCTATTTTAGTCAATTGGTGGGCTCGTATAGATTAAAGATAGTTTGGTCAATTGGTGGGCTCGTATAGATTAAAGGCAGTTTGGTCAATGGCGAGGCTAGTATAGATTGATGCTATTTTAGTCAATTGTGGGCTCGTATAGATTAAAGATAGTTTGGTCAATTGGTGGGCTCGTATAGATTAAAGGCAGTTTGGTCAATGGCGAGGCTAGTATAGATTGATGCTATTTCAGTCAGTTGGTAGGCTCGTATAGATTAAAGATAGTTTGGTCAATGGCGAGGCTAGTATAGATTGATGCTATTTTAGTCAATTGGTGGGCTCGTATAGATTAAAGATAGTTTGGTCAATTGGTGGGCTCGTATAGATTAAAGGCAGTTTGGTCAATGGCGAGGCTAGCATAGATTGATGCTATTTTAGTCAATTGGTGGGCTCGTATAGATTAAAGGCAGTTTGGTCAATTGGAGGGCTCGTATAGATTAAAGGCAGTTTGGTCAATTGGAGGGCTCGTATAGATTAAAGGCAGTTTGGTCAATGGCGAGGCTAGTATAGATTGATGCTATTTTAGTCAATTGGTAGGCTCGTATAGATTGATGCTATTTTAGTCAGTTGGTAGGCTGGTACAGACTGATGGTAGTTTGGTCAGTTGGCAGGTAGTATCGATTAATGGTAATTAGGTCAATTGTTAAGCTACTATAGATTGGCGGTAGTTTGGCCAATTAGCAGGTTTATATAGATTAACGGTATTTTGGTCAATTGGTAGGCCAGTATAGATTGATGGTACTTTGGTCAATTGGTAGACTAGTATAGATTGATGGTATTTTGATCAATTGATAGGCAAGTATAGATGAAAGGTAGTTTGGTGAATTGAGAGGCTAGTATACCTTGATGCTATTTTGGTCAATTGTTAGGCTAGCACAGACTGATGGTAGTTTGGTCAATTGGTAGGCCAGTATCGATTGATAGTATTTTAATCAATTGATGGGCAAGTATAGTTTAAAGGTAGTTTGGTGACTTGGTAGGCTAGTATAGGCTGATAGTAGGAAACAAACCATTGAGTTGAATTTGAGTTTCATTCATAATGGTATAAAGTGGTAGATTTTAATTATATATTCATTCACAGAAAAACTGTTCAACGAAACGCAAAAACAGTGGCAATTTCTTCGTTCGCATAGGGAATGGTTAAATGTTTTAAATACATGTTCGGCCACGGGAAGTCCCCAGTTTTCTCTTGAACATGGGGAAGTTTTTCTCGATGTAAGCGATGATGGTGCGATATATCTGGCACATGACACAACTATACTCTTATGGGGAATATACATTTATATATAAGCATTGCCTTTACGGACATTTCTGGGGCTCACTAAAATGTTTCAACGAGACTGGTGTCTATATTCCATATTAATATCTGTGACCCTCAAGCGATGAAAGAAACTATCTATCTATCTATCTATCTATCTATCTATCTATCTATCTATCTATCTATCTATCTATCTATCTATCTATCTATCTATCTATCTATCTATCTATCTATCTATCTATCCATCCATCCATCCATCCATCCATCCATCCATCCATCCATCCATCCATCCATCCATCCATCTATCTATCTATCTATCTATCTATCTATGAGCATTGCTATTACGGACATTTCTGGGGCTCACAAAACTTTCCATGAGACTAGTGTCTATATTCCATGTTAACATCTCCGACCTTCAAACGACAAAGGAAGAAAATTTTTTCCTTCATTGTGGCTATCAAAATTCAGCACATTTACTCATTTTGAAGGAGATTCTGCTTTCACTGTGTCTCTGAAAACTAGTCATGATTATTGTTTAATCATGTGTTGAAGGTATTTTCCCATTTGACATGAGCCGATAGTCGATGTTTTAAGCTAACTAAAACGTCAAGTCAGTTTATTATCTGAATTAATTTGATGGGAAAGGAAAACATTATTATTACCACGTCTCACGATGCAAACATAAAAAACTAGATTAGGGCATCTGATTGAAATTTGCTTGTCAGTCCTTTATATTGTATGCTTGTTCATGATTGAAGATCGAGGGAATATACTACGTGTTGTAATAGCTCAACCTTACAGCAATGGAAAATGTAGCCTGTTTTGTCCATAGGTTGGTCATGGCAGAAGTTAAAAGCCGTCATTATTTATTCAATCATCTTTGTAAATGTCGTAAGGTTATAACTCTTCAGTTTATTCCCAATTACGACAAAAAGACAGGATTGTTACTTTGCAAAATACCACAGAGTTACAGAAGAAGTCCCTGCAGAACGTCAAATTTATGTTCTAATATTCTTGAAATTGCAACTTCCATAGGTTTGGAAAAAAGCTCGACATACACTGCGTCCAATTTAATTTAGCTTCTTTTTTTGTGTGATGTTACTGGACATAAGGCTGTAGGCCAAAGACCATGTCCTGTAGACCAAAGACCATGTCCTGTAGATCAAAGACCATGTCCTGCAGCCAATTCAGCATCAAAATTTGATGCAAATGTTGCAGTCACCCTTGTATTTCGCATTTGATTGGGAAACGAATCATACACATTGATGATACGGTATGTGTGTGTTGACTTGACCCTTCGATAACCAGATGAAGTATGATAGACACATGCATTTACATGACATTATCATCATGACGTACCAGAATTATGTAGGTTATCAACCAGATGCTGTGTGTCGACTCGCCAATCACACAATGAATATATACGCGACACGCTGTAAATAGCATGTTAAATACGAATGAGTTTAAAAATTTAAACGTGCAAAACAACATGGAGTGATTAAAGGACACACAAAGAAAAATGAGACCACATGCAAAACGAAATAAAACCATTAAAGGAATTAATGAAACCTAAGGCATCCAACACACAGAATGTCAAGTAAAATTTTATGTTTTACAACTTTTTGAATTGAACATTTGAGTCTCCTTTTTATATAATAGTGCATCATATAGGTGTTTCATTCCATAATGTTCATTTTAATAATAACGAAATACCTTCTGGCTGCTAGACCACTTCGTGATGGGGCGCTGATCATAATCTATTTTCAATTTGAACTGTACTGTGTGTTAATCCGAATACAGAAAAATTATGGCATCAGTCTACGGTTTTCTTTATGTCTTGCAGCACATAAAAACATATTTCAAAACATATATAAACAGCCCGTGATATCCATAAGACAATTCGCATGAGAACCTACTTTAAAACATTATAGACAGCCGTGTTATCTATGACAAAAGGCACACAAAAACCTAATACAATATTTAAGTAGACAGTCCGTGATTTCTCTGAGACAATGCGCAGGAACCTTTAATAAATAAACCGGCCGTAATTTCTATGAGACATTGTGAAGGAGCATTTTTTGTAGCTGAAGTCGCGGACAATTTAACTTTTGCGTCAATATTCTTAATGGACAGTGACAGCTAATGTGCATACATTATTAGCTGTCTTTACTTGTCCTGAAACAATGATTATGAGTAAAAGATATTTATTTACTTGTATAATAAAAACAGAAATTCCTTCTAAATTAAATACCCCTACCGCCGCTGGCTTCTGCTGAAATTACTGTACTAGAGATTGACGTAACTAATCAGGAAACACGACAAGATCTTAGCACTTTGTAATCAGTCGACTGTATAATAGTTAGAAGCTACAATATACTGATGAATGTGACGTTTCCGTAACGACACTGAAACAGACGACATTTTAGCATTTCATGGAAACGGGACAATATCACCATACTACGCGAAACGAAAACTTAATCAATGTAGTGCACGATACCATTTCAAGTTACAAGCAGATGACAACCCGTTATAACTGAACAGTCGGGGCATCTGGCTAAACAACGCAGCCATTCCAGTCTTTTTTTTTTCATTTTTCAAAAGAGACAGAGGTGTCCAATTTCAGTTCTCTGGTTCATGCTGCAAAGCCATCAGATCAAATGAGAATATAAGTTGTAAAATATAAATTCATGCTGATTGGGTATTAACCTGAACTTAAAATCTTGAATATCCAATCAAAATAGAGATTGCAAAATTTTGATTTATGTTAATGAGACACACTTGAAGAGATTTTAATGCCTCACCATTTCCCACTTTTCGGATAATAGCTGGTCCGGCCTTGTAACCACTGGATGGTAGAAATAAGACTGTTATATATGTGGACTAACAAGTGTGTATCATCAATAGTTAAAATTTTATTAGAGCAACAATGAGGCAGTTTGTACCACTCAGCAGCCATCATTTTTAAGGGGAGGGGGTGGTATCAAGGTCAATGTAGGTTCACTGACCAGGTTTTTTTCTGGCAAGCTGTATTATTTTGTTACAAACAGATAATAATGATGTAACCCAAGTGAAAAAAAATTGAGATAAAATCAAATCTTTGAAGAAAAAATAATGAATTTTATTGATTGGTGGGGTCAGATCAAAACACTTAAAATTGCATTGGGAATCCATTGTGATAGTGCATAGAAAAAGTGCTATATTTCCAAAAGTATACCAGTTAGCCGAATTTTCTTTTCACAGTATTACACTTGTATGGGTCAGTATTGCATATGCATAATTAACATGAATATTAATTGTCATTTGCATAATCAAGGTATGGATACACCATTGCGGCCAATCAGGTGCAGGTTACCGCACTAAATAGTTCTTGGTTGTCTTGTGCTGACACCATTGGGGGCCATTTACCTGTAATTAACCCACTGTTTCAGCTAGACTATTACATGAGCTTATCAGCCTGTTTGTGTTGTATGGTTTGACATATATTTTTTCCATGATGAGTTTTATAAACAGAGGGCAAATCACATATTCATACACAGTGACGTAATGCTGGCAAGCCGTGCTCCGAGCACGTGTTTCCTGGCTATGACAGGTAAACACTGGCATAACTTTTGATTTTATCTATAGACTCGCCTTTTTTATCTTGAATGCTTTCAATGAAAGGTGTCTGCACAACACCAAATGCATACTTTATTTTAAAAAGTGACGCAGCAAAAGTTATACGCCTTTATGCTAATATGAGAATATACAGTAAATATAATGTTGGTTTCATCCCAACACATTTGCAATGGAGTTCGCTGGATACCAGATAATAAATTTGTTCACCCATGTGTAGCCCACGGACCACATTGGACTAACTGTTTGCTGCAAAAAGTAATACCTGAATGTTTCTTTGTACAGTGGACTTTGAAGTGCTGCGTGACCAAGACCTCGCCTGTGAAAGCGAGCTAGCTTTCACGCATCTACCACTTGAAGACACCTCAACGGCTTGATTCACTGTGAACGCTAGCTAGTTTTCACGTCATATCCCAAGCAATGATCCAGACCTCGCTCTTCTGTCTTGAGCGCAAGATACTTTTCACGCATGAAAAGTAACTCGCTTCCTGAGCATGCGCAGTTGAGAGCTTATATTGCCCGGTTCCCACTGCTATTTTGCCCGACTAAAACGCTGTTGCTCTTAGTGTTTGCGCAACATTATATATAATATATAAAATATAATAACACACACGCACACACACGCACACACACATATACATTGGGCTATTTTTTTGCAAGCTTAACACTTGCTTGTCTTTATTAACTATCATTATATGTCTGATGAATTTTATCATTTTTGAACCTTGCCATGGGTCTAATGATCGTCCTGCCTTCAGGCGTACACTTAGGTATTCTGTTTGGGTACTCGTATTAAATACTATATTGCGGCTCTGATTCCGCGAGGTAAGTTTCACCGCAAGGTATGTCTGAAGGGAGCTGAGTGCTTGAGCGCGAGGCAAGTTTCACGCGTGAAGCAGACCTCGCCGACCAGGAAGCTTTAAAACCGCTTCCGAGGTCTTGAAAGCGAGGTCGCTATAATGCTGCAGAAGCTGTTTGCATATACCCAATTATCAATGAAAAATTTTTAAAAAATGAGGATAAGGCGCCTGGGCGCCTTGTATTTATAAGTTTTCCTTTCTGAGCCCTTTCGTGTTATGTTAGCAACTTTGGACGGGGTTAAATGACAATCTTTTGTTGGATCTGTTAAAAAGCAAAGTCCAGGGCAACGTGTTCCCGCTTGGTTTTAAATGTCGTCAGGCGTTCGTGTGCAATTTTGGGCCGTGTCATAACGCAGTATCATTGTGCAGACCAAGGTATGCACAGTATAATTATGTATCCCATCATCAATTTCAATTCAATTACTGCATAGGCAGAAAGATATCATATATACTTTGGATGTATTAATTTTTTTATTTATAAAGTACAATGTTTCGCAGTTTTCGCATTTGGGAGTGTTTCACTTGGTCAAGGTCTTGGGCATGCCAAGAGCAGCTATATCAAAACTCCCCATAGCGTCTAGTTAGAGAGAGATAAAGTCAATGTATAGGAAATGGAGACTACATGTTTTCCTCTCACCACAACAGACATGGCCGACCAATCCGTCGAGGTTTGGTTGATTTTGTTGTCACACAAAGGGCGTGATAACTCAGGAAACGCCTTGTCACTTTTCTATTGCTAATCTGACCTAATAGTCCTTCATGTTCTCAAGATGGACGCCTTAAGCCAGAATAAAGCCAAGCTAAGTACATAATCCTAGCTTGTTAAACAAGGTGTATACCGGCACATATAACATACGGGTCTCCTCAATGACCACACACGCCACACCAGAAAAGACTGACGTATGTCTGGGATCAGTATAGTCTCCAAATAGTTGAACTTTACTATAATTAGACTTTTGATTATATTGAATGACAAATATTAGGATCCTAATTGTGTAACAAAATATAACGTGAAAGGCAAATTTTGATAGCTTTGTAAATGCAGTTCTGTTTTTATTGACTTTGACAAGGACTCCTAACATAAGGAAAAGTTGACATTAAGACGTTCATTTAGACGCTATATGTATACTTTAGAGAATACAAATAATTGTTCAACCTTTTCAAGATTAAAACATAACGACTAACGCCCTAAAGCTCCTCGGCCACCCACAGAGTGGATCTGGATTTTCTGATATCGTGTACAAGAATTTCAAAGTAAATTGATTCGGGCGACTTTAAAATTGACTCAAGGTCATTCTCCTTCAAACTTGAATTCACCTTTTGAAAGGAGATCGATTGTAAAAGTTTGGTGGTCTTAGCGTATCTGTTTTTTTTTTTCTCTGATATTCCTTGCAATTGTTTAAATGGTGACCCTAGTGACCTCGAAATCAGGTCAAGGAAAGCATTACGGATCTCTGCGGGTTGGCCGGGTGGTGGGTAGTAGTAGTTCCCGATGAGCACTGGCCCGCGTCTGGTTGATATCTCCACTCACATGCATTCACAGTTTTGGTCCGTTAGATCAGATCGCCTGACGCATGGTAGGCATGAATGCACCCAAGTTAAGAGGCCACCTCCTCTACCCGTCGAACGATCTTTTCTAAACGGAGTTTGAATGTTGTCGATATGTACGAGTTGGTTTGCATCAAGCCAGGTTTCGGAGATAGTAATTATATTAAATTTTTCATAATGTGCGAGAAGTTGAATTTCATCAAGTTTGCCATCACTTTTGATGCTGCGAACATTGCAATGACATACCTTAAGTTGATTGACAGAAAGAGTACTGTCATTAGGTCCTGGGTTGGAATACACATCAATGGATAAGTCAAACTGTTTTATAATACATTAATAATATGTCGTGAGCACAAAAATCCACTGAGAAGAATATTTACAAATATTATTACTAACACACTATAGAAAGCGGTGACCAGATTACTTATTTATGGACAAGTGAAATTAATATAACTCGTGTAATACCTGACATAAGAATAGATATGAAAGAGGCCAATGGCTGCTCTATATTGTTCAGTGCTACATCCCATTGTAAAACGTATAGATGTTGAGTAGTTAGCCGCTGACGACCCTTTAAGTTATTTGGGCTAATACAGCCTATGTCAAAATTTTACACAGGAACGTGTGCAATATGGACAATAGTACTTCTATGTATATAAGTTAGACAGGGACAGGTTAGCTTATGAAGAGTAGAGAGTTCGAACTGCGGAATAGGGTAATGACTACTAGGAAGTGATTTTGGACAAAAAGACACAAAAATACAATGAATGATCCAACATGCATATTCCTATAATTGTACAGAGTATGTTTCAAGCATATTTCATATTTGGTTAGGGAGACCCTCATTAAGACAAATATTTGTCGCTCTCAAAGCTGTTCAACATAACACAATGAAAGGTAAACAAAATTATTCTCGAAAAAGATATACTATATGAAACTGGTGACTGGAGCGATAACAAACCTCATTCCTACAGGTGCCATGACGGTCTGTTGCAGGTAGGAGTTTTGATGTACGGGATGATGCATAATGTACAATTTAAGCATATGTGAAGACGGCAATACATAATGTTAAGGACATATATAATAGTTAAAGAAAACTTAACAGTTATACCCACTTAGTAGGTTGAAACAGAACGAAGATATCCTTATGATTACCTTTGTGGTCAGAATTTAGCTTACTGGTACGTTTACGGATGTACTTGAGTAGTAGAAATGTAACATGACCATAAATTACGTTAAAATAACAGTAGACGTGGCACTTGGACAAATTAATTGTCTCAAGTTTAAATTTCAATCGTCGCAGCACATAATAAATTACTATGGTAGATGTATAGCACAAAACAGAGGGTATTTTGGTCAACATGTTGACAAGGACAAAGTGGTAATTGTTGATGTACAACACAATCAAATATCACAGGGCATGGGCATTAAAGGAAAGATGACCATGTATGGGCGCAACCAAACATCGAATGACAATTATGTAAATCATATACATGTATAACGCAAAATAAAGAAAGGAACCATAGAATCGGTTGATTGAAATTGAAGTCGCGCTTCCAAAAAAAAATGCCATTCTACGAAATATGCGATACATTACAAGGAAGATCTACATGTAACTGCTCAACGACATACTGCATGGATAGATACACACAGAAGAAATTTGGCATAATCAAGGAAACAGTTCAGGCATATACCCTTCAACACTATTCAAATCAGCAATCAAAAGTAAATTCTGTACTCAATGGGGGCATGATTTAAATTCTCAAGATGATCAAGATAAAAAATTGCGAACGTATACTCTTTTTAAAACGGATTTCAATTTAGAATTATACCTTTACCAGATAAAAGATTTCGATATACGCAAATATGTTACCCGCCTTCGCATAAGTGCATATAATTTAAGTATTGAAACTGGACGCCACAAAAGACCAAACAAAATTCCTGTTGATCTCAGAGTTTGTGATATTTGCAAAGAAATCGAAAATGAAAAAAACACTATGTCTTAAAATGTTCTAAATTTACAACTCCCAGAAACAAATTTTTGAGCGAAATAAAACAGATTTTTAACTTAGATGGCTTTGACGATGAACACTTATTTATATTCATAATGAGTTTAAGCGATACAGAATTGATTTCAACATTTGCTTTTTACCTAAAAGAATGTACAGACACCGCCGGACCTCTATGACATCAAATTACCTTTATCAATTTTTTTCTACTCGCTTAATTGCTTCATAATATATAATTGTTTGTTGCATTTGTGTATGTGTAATGTGTATCCCATTGTATTTCTTTTTCAATGTTGTTCTTGTTCTTGTTGTTGTATGTATGTATGTATGTATGTATGTATGTATGTATGTATGTATGTATGTATGTATGTATGAATGTGACAGATTACCATTGTAAATATTGGTGTTGTCAATAAAGTCCAAAAGTTCACACATAATTTGTGTACGTCAAGAACCCAACAATACATGGAAGATATCAAGAGGAACAAAGATGCATCTTTTGCGCAATTGTATAGAGTTCAAATGTAGTTACATATTAGTACAATGTCCAATCTGAGTCCAAAGTCATGTTTTAGGCACACTAAATAGGTAATAACTATCACTTGCAGTGGCGGAGGTGGGGTGGAAAGAGTCTGGTGGTGCATGTACATTCTCTTCTCACTTCTTAAACTTCTCCAAGTCCTCCTTATCGTGTATTTGTACCACACGGCCAAGAACATTTTCGTGGTTTGCTCCCCACGGGTTCATCTCTCGGACAAACAAACGTCCGTCTTTTGGCCAACAAGGGTGCATAAAATTTTGTCTTTTCAAAGCGCTTGCCAAGAAAAGAATGTGTGCTTTCTTTCTGGTCAGGTCTTCGGTGACGAAGACGTCAGAATTCGTTCTTCTTGCTTCATACACCTTTTGTCTGGTTCTATAGGACAAAATTTTGACAATGATTGCCCCCGGTTTACCTTCACGACTTTTCCTAACACGCTGGGATCGGCTGATACTGCCTTTGTCCATCGGAATGCCAAGACTGTGGGCTGTTTCAATTACAATGTCATCGGTGTTTTCGCCGTCTGTTTCTGCATTTTTGACAAAATTCTGAGCGCATTACACCTCCCATACCGTTCTATCATATCTCTCTGGACGAAAACAACGTGTTAAGATAAGCGGCATAACAAGCAAATGGCTCACATTATGCATGACATTTTTACTACAATAACAACCACCTTATTGCACAACTACGCTGACGATAATACCATTTCAGCCATAGGTGACACAAAACAGGAGGTTGTCACTTCTTTAAATCAAGGTGCCTCAGACGCAACAAAATGGTTTAGTGATAATGGTATAGAGGCTAACCCGTCCAAGTTTCAAGGGATTTCACTCAGGGATCACTCAAATGATACTGTTTTCACTATAGGTGGTTCTGAAATAAAAACTGTTGACCATGTCAATTTTTAGGCATAAACATAGACAAAAACTTGGACTTTCACCACCATACCAGTGTAATTTGTAGAAGAACTGGAGCCCAGTGGAGGGTCCTCCAAAGACTATCTCATTACCTGGATTTGCCGTCAAGCTTTTCAATTTTCAGATGTTTCATCTTGGTACATTTAAACTATTGTTCTTTAATTATGAATTTTTGTGGTGAGACACGCGGGAAGAAAATGGAACAGATTCAGTATATGGATTTTAAGTTTGTGTACAATGATTTCACATCAGACTACGCTGCTCTATTGAAAAAAGCAAATTTACCAACTTTGGCATTAGCAAGGAAAAGAGCTATTGTGACAGAAGTTTACAAGTCAACTCATCGTATCTCCCAACCTTTTCAGTGGGATCTCTTCAAGCCAAAGGAAGGGGGTAATTATAACTTAAGAAGCAAAAACCAACTTTGTATATCTCAGAGCAATACCAAGAGCTAAGGCATTAATTCATTATCAGCTCAAGGGGCAAACTTGTGGAATAAATTACCAGATAATATTAAAATGGCAAAACCTTTAAGGAATTCAAGCTTTTGATAAACACATGGTAGGATGAAAAGAGCACATGTGCATTGTACATGTAAACATGATATACACAGAGCACACTTGCACTGTGCATGTAAACATGATGTACACAGAGCACATGTGGACTGTACATGTAAACATGATGTACACAGAGCACACTTGCATTGTGCATGTAAACATGATGTACACAGAGCACACTTGCACTGTACATGTAAACATGATGTACACAGAGCACACTTGCATGACACTCGCAGATTATGACTTTTTTGCAGCAGACTTTGTTTTCGATCGCAGCAAACCTCTGTAATACACATCTCAGTCTTTTTGTCAAGGTTTTCTTACTTTTATAATTTTATTCTTCTAGTCATACATTTTAACTCTACTTTTTATTTTAATTTATACACCTGTCAGTGATACTAGCCCTCGGCTAATGTTGTCTGTATTTGCAAACTGACATTAAATAAAAGTATTGTATTGTATTGTATTGTGTTGTCAGTGTTCATGCACCACACAGTACACCATAGTCACGTGATCTCGCAGTCAATGTGTATGAAACATGGAACAATGTATCGGTCTTGATAAACCATCACCTTGCAGAAAACCCTAAACAGCCTTCGTCCTTCTCGCCAAAACTCCCTGAACTTGGCCCAAGAAACAGTCATCATATGCCTCGATCAATTTTCTTTATTCCCACCAATGTATTTAATCAGGGAAGTGTATGTAGACACACCTCCCTGATTTAAGTAAACTCTTTTTTTTTCCTGTTAGTGCCCCGCATCATGGCGGCTGTTCGTCACCATTGCCTAGCGACAGGGAAGGAGATTTTGGAAGGAAGTTTATGTGTATGGCGCTTCCTGATTGGTCAGTTTCATTGAACACACCTTTTTGCGTTATCTCGCTGCAACGAGGTAGACCCTCCATTCTTGAATACTCCATATCATAACGACAAGGTTGTGCGAGGGGTTGCAGATTCAATTCCCAAATGACAATGAGACAACGAAACTTCCATTTCCATATTTCTGAGTTATCAATAATTAAAAATGAAGTATGCATGTGTGGAATGCGACACGGTGAAACGTTGAACGGAGGCATTGCAAGCCTTTTCACTATTCGATATATATTTTCATCAAATATATATATACATTTTATTTATTTTTTTAAATTCAAACATACAGACAGACATACACACACAGACACGCACACACACACACACACACACACACACACACACATATATATATATATATATATATATATATATATATATATATATATATATATATATATATATATATATATATATATATATATATATATATGCCCTAGATGCAGGGGTTCAATAAAAACGTTATCTGGACAACACCTGAGAGAGAATTGAAACAATTCATACACTAGAAAAATGATATAGAAATAAATCCAGAAAAGTGTTTATTATATGATCAAGTTCGTCATGTTAAAAATATGACCGAGGAATCCTTGTGCGTCATCGTGCAAGCACGTGACATTATGTCGGGTGGATCACGCATTGCACACGCATTTTGCATTTTTATACCTCAGGCATTCATGTAGTGTTCTGGTTGGCTAATTGGGCGTGTAACAGTTTTGACTGTTAATCTAATCTAAATTTTGTGTATTAGGCTAATTTGCATAAATTAGAATGCTACAACTCTGGTTCTTGGTTCACTGGAATGCAGTGTCATAAACTTACAAAGTGATGTTTTAATCACACCATTATCTATAATAGTTTAAAAGTTATTCAACATTTTAATTTGTGTATTATACCTAATTTTCATAAATTAAAATGCTACAACTTTGCTTTATGGTTCATTAGATGGAGCTGTCATATAGCTACAAATTGATGTTGGAATGACACCTCTATGTAAAATACTTTGGAAGTTATTCAAAATGTAAATTTCGTGTATTCATCATATTTGCATCAATTAAAATCATACAATTTTGAATCATGGCTCATTGGACGCGGCTATGGCACAAACCATACATTGAAGTGTGACTGCACCTCTGTCTGTAATAGATTTCAAGCTATTGAAGTTTAAATTTTGCATATTCACCTAATTTTCATAAATTAAAATCCTATAACTTTGGTTCCTGGTTCATTGGATGCGGCTTTGCCACAAACCTATAAATTAAAGTTGGAATGGCATCTCTATCTATAACAGTTTTTCAATTACTGTCCAATATATTGGCAGGTGTCACAAACAAATAAATGCACATTGAAATTTTGTGTCTATCTGTAATAGTTTGGAAAATATGGAGCTTTTAAAATTTGAATTGCCCCTAATTTGAATAACTTTAAACATCAGGACTATTCCAAACCAGGTGCACAATTTCACTGATAGGTCAGTTACCATGGCAAGTTTGGCGGTTTTCGAAAAAATGGAGGTCGAGAAAAACTCCAGACAAATTTGGTCGTAAAGGAGAGAGAAAGAAAGAAAGAAAAACAAATTCTTGGAAAACAAAATGTCTGGGTTGGCACCCAGATATAATAATAATAATAATAATAATAATAATAATAATAATAATAATAATAATAATAATAATAATAATAATAATAATAATAATAATAATAATAATAATAATTTATAGTTTATGCAATTGCATTTGACATGAATTTATTTGTTGATGACAGGAACAAGTTGAAAAGTATGGGCAATTCTACTTTGTCACGTCACAGGGTCATGTAGGCCTTGTCAAAATTTATTTTCGGGAAGTTCTTGCGTGTTACTATCAACGCTGTAAGATCCGTCTCTTTCCCGTTTATAGCAAAGTTTGCTTGAGTTACTCACCCCACTTTATACTGACGTATGTGTGTGTGTGGGGGGGGTAATTCCTGAAGCCTCTCCCCACACACACCTGGCCATCACACTTTCTCATGACTTCATCTGGCAAAATGACCTTGACCTTTGACCTCTACACCTTCTCATGACTTAATCTGATAGTAACACAAGAATCGGATTCTTAGCTAAGCAATTAAACAAAATATATTTAAAACAGTTAAGTGTTAATTTCTCAAATAACGCTTCGCAAACTGTACAAATGAACGATTTGTGCTATCCTTTCATAAGGGTGTGTCTCGGTGATAATGAGCTTGTCATATTGGATTGAAAATATTCAGAACTAGAAAAGATGATTTGCTTTATAGCAAATCAGTATGTGGGTATTCAAAGCTGATTGGTATGGCAATGCACAACTAGTCCATAACACAGGAGTAGAAGTTGGAATAGCATCTTTATCTATTATAGCTTTGAAGTTATTCAAGATTTAAGATTTCTAATGATTCTACTTAGCATAGTTTAAATTGCTACAACTTTTGTTTTTAATTCATTAGGTGCACAATGGTCACGAACCCCCTAGCAGAAGTCGGAATGACATCTCTAACTATTATAGTGTTAAAGATATTCAAGATTAAAAATTTCAAATACTGCTAATTAGCATCATTTAAATTGCTACAACTTTTGTTTTAGATTCATATAGAAGTTGAAATGACATCTCTATCTATAATAGCTTTGAAGATATTCAAGATTTAAAGTTTCAAATGCTGCTAATTAGCATAATTTGAATTGCTATAACTTTTGTTTTTGATTTAAATTGCTACAATTTTTGTTTTAAATTCATTAGATGCGCAATGGTCAATAGCCCTCTAGTAGAATATGGAATGACTTCTCTATCTATTATACTTTTAAAGATATTCAAGATTTGAAATTTCAAATGCCCCTAATTTGCATAATTTTAAACATCTTCATTCCTCTGCATAAAAAGACCAAACTAATATCAAGTTTGGAGTTTCTATGTATAACATTGTCAGAAAAGTGTCGGACAAATACACTGGTAGAGAAGAAAGAGGAAAGAGAGAAAGAATTTTAGGAAAAACAGAAAAGTGTGTGTTGACACACACACTTTGATCATTGTTTCTTGTTAAAATCAAACGACAAAATGATCTCTCTTCTCGTGCAAATAATCCCAATACCTTACTTGACTTCAAATTGCTGAAAATGGCCGTCAGGGTAACATACATTCTTACTTTATTCTTGGTACTCGGCATCTAAATTTTTAGCATATTCGACGTCGTCTTTTTATAGATCAAATTTAAATGCCTATTTGTCAGAAGTAATTTTTGTTTCATCGACTGAATGCGAGTGTGGTTCCCTCACAAGCATATTACGTAAGCACCTTCTCCACTGTAGAGCATACAATGGCCAAAGAGCACATCTTCTGAACACTGCTTCGGGCCTGGTACCAACTGGTGTGAAGTCTGTGCTGTTATTGCATGGCGAATCTTGATAGCTTGAAGTTTTCCTGTGTGGATCCACTGCTCTTAATGGTGACTCTCATTCAGCGATGTTTCGTGCGGTGGAGATATTTCTTCTTCACTCGTGTAGACCGATATACTGATGATAAGTTGCCAATGCATCGGCATATTTGGTTAACCACAATCTTGATTTTGTCCTGCTTTTTTAACTTCCATGTTTTCCTGGGCATTGTTCTTATTTTTTGGCGCGTCTCTACTTCTGGAGGAGCTGTATATGAGCGCCATTGAATGTTACCATGCAATCAAGTTTGAATGCACATAGTTGCAAGAACCAGTAGTTGGGCTACTCGTCCAGTTTTCTTGAAATGATATCAGTTTATCGTTACTCGCAGGTTAAGAATAATTTCGTTAAGACTGTGCAACGAGCGTGATACACATTCTGGTCAAATCATGCAGACACGTGGCCCGCTACACTAAATAGAACTCGTTGAGGGCCCACTCGTGAAAAAGGCTTAACTGACCTATTATTAATGTCACCGTTAAGAAAAAAATTCAAAACAAAAAAAAACAAAACAAAACAAAAAAACAAAAAACAACCCCCGAAAAAACAAAAAAAACCCACAAAAAACACCCCCCCAAAACAAAACAAAAAACAAACCAAAAACAAACCAACAAAAAAAAAAAGAAAAAAAAAAAAGAAAAACAAAAAAAAAAAAAAAAAACAAAAAAAAAAAAAAACAAAAAAAAAAAAAAAAAAAACCAACGAACAACCCCCCCCGCCCCCCCCAAAATTACTGAGGCAATGACTGTTTTTCAAACGCTTTTCTAAATAAAACACATTTAAACCAATGCCAACTTTGGGCAGTAACAATTGGTGTTTGCTGGTACTTTACCGTGATTTAGAAGCACATATGTGTAAATTAAAAGGAAGGTCATTCACATTAACACATTAAATTACAGCAGGTTTACTTGTACTGAATTAAAACAAATACATGTCAAGTCGACAGTAAATATCATTATATCATTTTAAAGCTGCCGCACGAAATGATAGCGGCATGTCAGGATTCCACTTGCAGCATAGCAGAGAGCATTCCGGTCACGGCAGGAGTGACAAGGCATGGAACCTAAAACAGAGAACAATCTGGCAGTGGTTTGTCCTTTTGTTACATGTGTATGGGAGAAACACGAATACCCTGCCTCAAATAAGCAAGATTATGTTTGACATAACCAATTAGTGGCGGTGATCAGCATGTGCGTCTGTAAGGTTTACCTACAATCCTGTCTTACACAACTAGATTGACACAGAACAACAGTTCTGAGTGGGTGTCACAAAACAGACGTGGGCTGCGACTATATCTAATTAGGGTTTTTTGGCCAAGAAGCGTGATTATAAGTCGGCTACACCTCACCTCTGTTCTGTAATCAAATATGTCAACCATGCTTAACAAGTTTACCAACACAATATTTGAATACTTCTTTTTGTTGTTATTCTGGTATTAATAATTGTAAGCCTTTCAGGGTACAATGTCGGATTGTTGAGACTGTAAGCAATTACATGTAGATGTATACTCACTTGTAGTAAACCTCATGCAGTTTTTCATGTACCGTTGTTCCCTTGTATTCAGGTTTTATTTCTCATAGTATGTAAAGGTTTGCACATCCTTCTGAACAGATTTGATGCAAAATAATCTATTATTGCGTGCTTTGGAGACCTTGAACAGATATAGTTCAGAAAACTTTCTTTTTATTTTGCAATTTTTATAAATGCGAAGGGCAGAGTTTAGTTGAATGTTGCTTCACAGACGAGAAAAAACTGAATGCATTGAAAAGACGGTAATTTTGGGAAGAGCTGAGCTTAAAGCCGACGTCCGCAGGGAACCATTTAACCCTTTTGAACCACTTAACCCTTTAAACCCTTGCCCCTTTTGAACCACTGAACCCTTTTCTGACCAATGTGTTTAGTCGTATCAATTTTATTCAGTATGTTTTTTTGCCTTTTCAGTGATAATAATAATAATAATAATAATAATAATAATAATAATAATAATAATAATAATAATAATAAAAATAATAACAATAATTATAATAACAATAACAACAAGAACAACAACAACAACAACCATAATAATAATAATAATAATAATAATAATAATAATAATAATAATAATAACAACAACAATAATAATAATAATAATTATTATTATTATTACTATTAATATCATCATCATCATCATCATCATTATTATTATTATTATTATTATTATTATTATTATTGTTATTTGGATCATGACAAAGTCAATAATAAGTGAGACAAAGTCTCACTCGGCTGACCTTTTGACCTTTTCGCTGATTTATGTAAACAGTATATTTCTTCCTATGATGCTCTTATCAAACCTATAGACAAGCCTCGAGTCACATGTAAAATAAACAATTATTCAGACAAAGGAAACGAGCATGGAATTGCTTTAAATTTCATACAAACAGAATAATTCCTTGAAGCTAATAGGAGCCCTTACATTGGAACAATTTTTATGTACAAACGCAAGCGTAGTATTTTACACTAAATGTTAACCGTAGCTAAATGAGTGAAAGCTTGGTTATAGTGTTTGATGAACTGGACTCAAAGGATATCAATCCGAAAAGTGGTGGAATCGTAGCAAATGCCTACTGGTTCTACATTTCACCAATCGGTTCTTTCTGTTCTAAAAATGGAAGGATTATATATAGCTACATAGACAGGTGTGTAATATTTAGCAGCTATTTCAATAATATAAATATAAACATCTCGACGAAGACGACCCTGTGCCGCCCCTTCCAGTTATACAACACAACTGAGGCTCTGTTAAGTTTCCTCCGAGTTGATGATTTCAGTGTCAAAAATTTACAGCCGCGAAAGACCAGCTCTACTTCCTTTCTACAGGAAATATTAACTTAAATAATACAACGCTTTGTATTTGCCACTCTTTGCAATGTTAATTATCTATTCTCTTATTTTGTCTGGGTGCCAAACCAGACATTTTGTTTTTCCAAAAATTCTTTCTTTCTTTCTTTCTTTCTTTCTTTCTTTCTTTCTTTCTTTCTTTCTTTCTTTCTTTCTTTCTTTCTTTCTTTCTTTCTTTCTTTCTTTCTCTCTCTCTCTTTCCTTCTTTCTTTCTCTCTCTTTCCTTCTTTCTTTCTTTCTTTTTTTTTATTATTACAACCAAATTGAGTTTTTTCTCGGACACTATTATTGGGAAAACCACCAAACTTGCCATGGTGACTGACCTACCGGCGCAATTGGGCACCTGGTTTGGAACCTGATCAGTCATGATGTTTAAAATCATGCAAATTACCGGCAATTAAAATTTCAATAGCTCCATATCTCCCAAACTGTTGCAGATGGTCACAAACTTTCAATGTGCATATAAAGATTTGTGACACCTACATGTACGAATATAATGGAAGTAAATGAAAGTTGTAGAATTTCAAATTGTGCTAACTAGAGGTGTTGAAAATTTAAAAGTTAACTATCTCCAGAACCATTATAGATAGACATGCTATTCCAACTTCAATTTTTAGGTTTGTGGCACAGCTGCATCCAATGAACCATGAACCAAAGTTGTAGGATTTTAGTTTTTGCATATTAGATGAATATGCCAATTTAAAAACTTGAATAGCTTCAATACTAGTATAGATATAAATGCCATTCCTACTTCCATTCATGGGTTTCTGACACAGCTGCATCCAATGAACCATGATTAAAAATTGTACAATTTTAATTTATGCAAATGAGATAAATACACGAAATTTAAATTTTTAATAAGTTCAAAATGATTATTCATAGAGGTGCCATTCCAACTTCATTTTGTAGGTATATGACAAAACCCATCCAATGAAACATAAACCAAAGTAGTAGGCTTTTAATTTATGCAAATTAGGTATATACACAAAACTAAAATGTTGAATAGCTTCAAAACTATTTTCGATAGTAGTGTCATTCAAAACTTCATTTTATAAGTTTGTGACATGGCCACATTCAATGAGCCATAAAACAAAGTTGTAGCATTTAGATTTATGCAAATTAAGCTAATACACGAAATTTAGATTATGTTGAACAAAAGTGTAGCATTTCTGTTCTCATTTTGAAGGCACCCACACAGATTTGCTGTGATGCAAATCTTCTTTTCTAGTTTCCTCGTGTTCTTCTCGCTCCTAGAAGAGGTCTCATATCTAGCATATGTTTAAAAGACGACAAGCGAATCAAAAGTTATTGTGGTCCAATTTCATTGCGTATGGATACCTCTGAAGTATATGGAGGTCGAGGATATAGTGTGTTGTGCGAGACATTTTATGTTTTTGCTGATGTACTGAAGCCACAAATTCAGATTTAGAACTAATATTTGGACAACGAACTAACTTTATAAAATCGGTCATAATATCTGGGATGGATTTGAAATAAAAAATCCAACATGGTCTGCCTTGATATCAACAAAGCTCTCGACTGAGCCTGGCATGTAAGTCTCTTTAGATTGAGACAGCTAGGTATTGATGGTGCAAATCTCTTTAGATTGAGACAGCTAGGTATTGATGGTCCAAATCTCTTTAGATTGAGACAGCTAGGTATTGATGGTCCAAATCTCTTTAGATTGAGACAGCTAGGTATTGATGGTCCAAATCTCTTTAGATTGAGACAGCTAGGTATTGATGGTCCAAATCTGAAGCTCAGAACCAGTTACATAACTTACTGCCACCTCTATGTAACGATTGGGGGTAGGGAGGGTGGGGAGGGTGGGGTGACATCTTCCATGCTTTCTATTGAGACAGGGTTTCCATGGCATTCTCTCCTGGACCCTATTGTTCTTCGTTTACACATTATTAACTGACATTATTGACGATATATAATTTGAGACATTGTGTTTTTGTAGTATCATGTTGTATTGTTTTGGCAAAATGCCATTGTTTGTTATATACATGGTTAAGCCAATAAAGTTCATATCAGGGAACTTGTTGCCGCCGACACCATTTTGTAGACGTAAAAGATGATCCACTGGATGACGCTAAAATATTTCATATGTTTCTATTTTTTTTAATAAATAAATATATAAATATAATGTCAAATATATATACATATAATATAAATTTATTTATTGATAGAAGTTACATTTGTGGTAAATAGGGGAAATTTACATTTAATGCCAGCTAATCATCGCTCATAGTCTTATTGGTGTGAAGCTAAACAAATGTCATCCTCTTCGGCTCTTTTTGGCGAGCTATACTCCACGAGCCAAAGTTTAAACTTTCATGCAACACTTTTAACTGCGTATATAAATCCATGATACGAATCATTTTAGTATCTGCATGATCGTGGCAAGCTCGATACCTGTTCTGAATCATTTGCCGATTCGTTGACCGTTAGAGTTTGTTCCATATGAAGCTGCACCAGCAGAAAATAATTAATAATTATGATTTATTAGGAAAACTTACCCTTTACAGCGGGGGCACCAACGGAACGGGGGAAATTCCATGATGCGTCCACGATATGCACAAATAATCAGACACCCCTATTATCAATCAAATAATCTTCGTATGTTAAAATAAGTATAGTAACAATAAGTCATAATTTATAATATACAATAGGTTGGCTGACTTTGACCAAACACCGATATTATTTAGCATTGGTCTTGTTTCACAAAATGATTCATAGATTGAGCCGTCCTTATTTTTCGAAACGGGGCCACAACAATGTCATACACTGTAAAGTTCATAATTATCAAAATCGTACAAATCTAAGATAAATCAAACTAGCAACTCCATGTTTTTGGAAACCATTATCTCCCCACTACCATTAAACTTTGGAATGCTTTTCCACCAAATACACGACAATGGACCCCTTTCAACCAATCTTTATTTATTCATAGGTGAAATCTACCCCTTTACGTCGGGAGCACCGGGGAGTAGGATAGAACCCTTGGTGCGTCACCGGCGATTAGGATAGAACCCTTGGTGCGTCATCGGGGAGTAGGATAGAACCCTTGGTGCGTCACCGGGGATTAGGATAGAGCCCTTGGTGCGTCACCGGGGAGTAGGATAGAACCCTTGGTGCGTCACCGGGGAGAAGGACAGAACCCTTGGTGCGTCACCGGGGAGTAGGGCAGAACCCTTGGTGCTTCTCCGGGGAGTAGGACAGAACCTTTGGTGCGTCACCGGGGAGTAGGGCAGAACCCTTGGTGCGTCACCGGGGAGTAGGATAGAACCTTTGGTGCCTCACTGGGGAGTAGGGTAGAACCCTTGGGCGTCACACATAACAACATAAAACAAAATCAGAGATAACATAGAAATATAGAGTTTATGAATAAAAAAATTCCATCCAGAGAAATGAATTACATAATTTTATACCAGACTGAAAAGTCACGTGTACCTTTTATCTGCCCCATGTGCCAACAGGAGTGAGGCGGCTCTCATAGACTGCGGGTCACGCCAGATAGTCACTAATTCAGTGTCTCCTGCAGTGCCAAGCCTCAAACAAGAAGCTCCTTGTCGGCCAAAAACATCGCCAATATGTTAACCGAAGTCCTTATTTATACAAGATGGGATACTCGAATACACTCCAGTCCACTCTGCACTTTCCAAATAAATTCGCACCTTTAAATAATTATTAATGTACTATCATCGACAGTTTGTCCACGTGCATAACCTGGGGAGAGGACTTGCCCTAATTTCTCGCAGTGCCCGCATTATCAATGATCTAGGAAGTCTTCATTCTTGAGCATTGTAAAGATCTGGCTCCGGGAATTAACTGTCACTTTAGACTCCATAAAATTCAGGAGATGTGTCATTGAAGTATCTGACTCATAGCAACGACTCTCTTTCTGTTAGACTTGATATTGAAATTTACGATGTCCAAAAATTCATTCTTGAATCACGAAAGTTTTTATCCTGAGATGTACTTAACCTGCCATTTCATCTCTCAGGCATGGGAAGTATGTGATCTCTGTATATATCCTGCTGACATTTCAAACATCTGCTCTCATGATAAATTGACAGGGCGGCGTGGATCTTAATTCTTACTGTATATTATTGGCTATTAAACAATAATTTATGGTATATTGCGTCCTGTAAAACTAACTGCGTTACTGACGGATATCTTCCTTCCTGCGGGTCTTTATATATATATATATATATATATATATATATATATATATATATATATATATATATATATATATATATGTATATATATACATACATACATATATATATATATATATATATATATATATATATATATATATATGTGTGTGTGTGTGTGTGTGTGTGTGTGTGTGTGTGTGTGTATCATCAAGCACAAGTAATGTTAGGGACCTCCCATGGAACAGAAAAAACTGGTCCCTCACAATTGGTGGGTCCGTAAACAGGGTCGCTTCCGGCACATACTGGTGAAGTAGAAGAAAGGACATATACAAGTAAGTATACATCACAGTACCTCACCAAACATGTATAAAAGTTTGATATATTTTTACAAAGCGTACATGTTTTGTGTTTGTACAGAAGTGAAAGTTTGTATTAAATTTGTCCTTTCACAGTTTTGAATTTGCCTCTTGACAATAAATGTATTAGGAACACTGTGCCATAATTTTCTTTAGTGTTAATAGTCAATGCTCCAAAGGGACCACTGGGAGCCCAGCACAGGTCAAATGGCTTCTTAAGGACTGATTAAGGGCTCCCTGGAGGCGTGAAGCGGGTGGACCCTTAAGACTGGTAAAATTTATGGAAATACGCTGAGGAAACTGGCATCAGTCGTTTGGGATAGGTGGCCCATTGGCATCAGTCGTTTGGGATAGGTGGCCCATCGGCATCAGTCGTTTGGGATAGGTGGCCCATCGGCATCAGTCGTTTGGGATAGGTGGCCCATCGGCATCAGTCGTTTGGGATAGGTGGCCCATCGGCATCAGTCGTTTGAGATAGGTGGCCCATCGGCATCAGTCGTTTGAGATAGGTGGCCCATCGGCATCAGTCGTTTGAGATAGGTGGCCCATCGGCATCAGTCGTTTGAGATAGGTGGCCCATTGGCAGGTTTGACGGCATGGAGAGGAGTGAAAGAAACATGTCAGAGACGTGCCTCAGTGGATTAAGGAATCTACAAAATACGGCGAATATCATGGAAAACTGGATCTTTCCTGCATACTTTTGCTTCGGCTCATATTTATTCATCTGCTTTTAGTTTCTGTAGTACTAGGCTATCCAGGAGTTGACTCGACTGCGAAGGACTCATCAGAACATTGTAAAGAAAAATATGTATGTTGAAGAGCAGTCACGCTTTCTAAAAGTGAAGCGAAAGGGGAAAAAAGCACTTCAGGCGTTATTTTGGGCAGTTTATCAGTTAGTGATGAAAATGAACACGGGTTGCAAAGTAAAAATTCCGATGACGCGGAATGGACCCATAACTATAACAATATAACTGAATAAGACCTTTTGCAGGGTTGTGGGACCATGTCATACAAACAAAAAACAGTGACATAGTCCGTGTGGATCTGAAGAGAAACCGGCACAGTCCAATCCTTCTACGCTCCATAGGTAAACAAATTCCCTGTGTATGTTTAAACTTATACTTTGTGTCGTTCTACATGAGGCAAAAAAAAGCCAAAAAAAACCCCCAAAAACAAAACAAAAACAAAAAAAAGAAAAAAAAGAAAAAAAGACAAAAAAAACAAACAAACAAACAAACAAACAAACGAAAAAAAACCCCAAATAACCGAAAAAAAAACCCCCAAAACCCCAAAAACAAATAAACAAACAAAAGATCCGTCTCACGACGCCCTCTAGGCAGTAAATTATCAAGATTTTGTGTGTAACCGGCCACATCAATACACAGCAGGTTCAGATCGTAGACTTGTAAACAGTCCGCGATTAATCATCATAGTCACTGTACACGCTTGAAGTCGCGTCAGTGCCACTGCCGACAAACTTGAACTCATTTCGGAACATGAGGCTAATATAACTTCATTCTCTATAAAATTACAGGTGTTGTTTTTATTTACCAACTTAATAAAATAATTGTTTATAATGTAATGCATATGTTGTTTGCATCCTTTAGGTTATTGTGTTTGTGTCTTTTTGCCCAGGACCACTTTCTAGTAGTCATTACCCTATTCCGCAGTCGACTGTTATGTTACTTTCAAATGAACAGCGTCTGTGATCTTCACACGACACTCGTCCTCTGCTGCCCTCTGCCGGCGGCAAAAATTATGAGATCTTTTCCCGTTTTTTTTCTCTTGCATTACAATTCCCTAAGCGTCGCCTGCACAGGAGTAAATCCAGTGATGGCCCATAATGTAAGGTAATGTAATGTAAAGTAATGTAATATAATGTAAAGTGAGTTAATGTAATGTCAGAAAGATGGGTAAATCCAGTGACAGCCCATAATGTTATATAATGCAATGTAATGTAATATAATGTAATGTACTGCAATGTCAGAAGCGTCACCTGCAGATGGGTAAATTTAGTGACGGCCCATAATATTATAAAATGTAATGTAATGTTATATGATATGATATGGTATGATATGATATGATATGATATATGATATGATATGATATGATATGATATGATATGATATGATATGGCGTATTGAAAGTGGAATTGCATTTCATAATACTGGTCACGCTATTGAAAAAGCTCTGTCAGCATAGTTTGTCATATTTGAACGTGGCATTCGGAGTATTAACTGTTCTGACATGCGGGGACTCTAGGTGTTTCTATGGATAAGTTTACAGAGCTATTAGGGGCCCATGTTATGGTAGACCTTATACATGGTAATGGTCAGAACAACTTTGTATTCATCACGTTTATGCACAGTCAGTCAATGTTTTCCCCGTAGAATAAGAGTCATGTGCTCATATTTTCGCCCTCGCTTCAAAAGTCGAGCAGCTGCATTTTCTACAGATTGCTGTTGCTTGAATAGTGTTTTTGGCAGTTCTATGAAGAGGGAGTCACAATGGTCTAATCGAGATGTGATAAATGTCTGAATGAGTGTCTCTGCAGCATCATTTGTTAAACACTTGCAGATCGAGCTGATTTTCCTCAGCTCATAGAAAGATGCTTTGGTTACATTGGAAATATGACAAGCAGGGCTCATGCCAGAATCGAATTGTGCATCTATATTTCTTGCGAATGGACTTGTTACGATTTCATTATCGCCAATGGTCAAGTTCGCGAAATTTACGGGAAGACAACCAAAGCGTGAACTTATCCCAAGCCATTCTCATTTATCATCATTAAGTTTTAACATATTTGATGACATCCATTGTCTTATTTATTCTACAGTCGCTTTGAGGATCCTTTTGGCGTAATCGATGTTTCCATGAAACTTGGGCTACAAAGTCATATGCAGCTGGGTATCATCTGCCTACATATGAAAATTAACATCATGTTTACGCATAATTTCAGCAAAGGGTAAGGTGTTGATAGAAATTAGCAACGGTTCCAAAACTGAACCCCGATGTATCCCACAGGTCAGAGGTCTCTTAGATGATGGTGACTCATTCAAAAGCACTGTCTGTGCCCTGTCCATCAGATAGGAATGACGCCAGGCTAGAGCGTCACCCTTGATGCCTAATGTATCTGACATACGAGTCAGCAAACTTTCATGATCGACCGTGTCAAGAGCCGCCGGCAGATCAAGCATCAAGAGTACAACCTCCCTTTACTATCAATGGCTCTTACGATGTCATTTTGAACTCGGACCAAAGCTGTTTTAGTAGATGGCATATCCTTTTATAGATTGTGTTGATTGAGGTGATCTGTTAAACATACTACCACTGTCTCTATGAGATTGGAAAAAAAGGTCAAGTTTTACCCAGAAAATATTTCATCAGGGTCCATATTTGATTCATTAAAATTGGTGTCAGCAAGGTCTCCTTCTGTATCTCAGGGATGGCAGCAGATGATAACAGAAAATCACGCAAGAGCGTAATGACATTTATGCAACCCCAGCGAATGAGATATCATGACCCAACTTCTCACGGCGGAGTAATACGACACTGACGGATCTCCTTTACCCCCAGCCAACCGGCTGTTGTTCACGATAACGTGCACGGGCTTGCCCAAAGGGAGCGCTGGCTTTGCTCCCTTTGTCTCCATCATCTCGCACGAATTTTCCATTGATTGTTGGGCCGCCAAATTATTCATCTTCTGGACTTTAGCCTGCACAGTTAGTGTTTCGAAAATCCCCCCCCCCCTCCGCCAGTCTCCTCACCTGTTGTTTCTTTGAATATTACTTCTAATCGGTTATTTGGAAAGGTCAGGATGAGTTACAGACATCAGAGTTAAACAGCTGTGTACTATGTTTTCTTTCATGCTTCTTGATTATTGTGTTAATATTTTAGGCTTCATGATTAAGGTGCTTACAATTTTAAGTTTATGCATTGCCTCAAAGTAACACAATCATTGAGTGGTGTTGTGTTTAACGGTAGCAGAAAATCTTCTTTTGTATCGGTATATACAGGTGTGAAAATATGTATTTAAGGGTAACATTAAAACGTCGTGAGGGGGGGGGGGGCGTAATCCCCACTGACCAAATTAATTCAATGAAACAACTTGGTTCGAATGGTTTTTGCAAGAGTGGGGGTTAATGCATAAAGACAGATTGACTATCCTTGTGATAGTAGGGAGCAGTGATGCGAGGCACATTTTTAGGAACCAAGTTGGAAGGGCATCTAACTAGCAGGACTTCCAGGCAGATTCTTTTTTAAGAAACCGTATCTCATCCTCAGTTGCTACGTGGAACTCGTCAACGAAGGTACATAGTCAGCAAAGACATTCTTTAACAGTGATACGGTGGGGTAATCATTTCTGTCGTATTATTATGATTTTCTCCGAGAAGAAATCTGCAACGAGATTGGATAGTTCTTCTACCGAAGTATGGGATGGTAGCGGGGTATCCGATTGGATAATCCTTTTACCGAAGTATGGGATGGTAGCGGGGTATCCGATTGGATAGTCCTTTTACCGAAGTATGGGATGGTAGCAGGGTATCCGATTGGATAGTTCTTCTACCGAAGTATGGGATGGTAGCGGGGTATCCGATTGGATAGTCCTTTTACCGAAGTATGGGATGGTAGCGGGGTATCCGATTGGATAGTTCTACCGAAGTATGGGATGGTGGCGGGGTATCCTACTTCTTATGCAACTGATTTTTAACTGTGCTATACAGCATTTTTTGGCTTGCAGCATTGTCTCTGATTATCTTGATATAGACGCGACACCTTTTTTTCTCCAAAAAGTCTGATACTCAGGTAAACAGGAATCCAGAGTTCTGCTAATCCCAGTCAACTTTTCAAAACAAGTGTAATAATCTTGCATGAAACTTGTGCATATAAAACATTAATCCACGGCTTTGTTTTCACAGAAAGCATCCATATACATCAAGAAATGAACGGGAAGGTCTCGCTAAGACAATTTCCTATCAAAGCAGTTGCTTCAGTTCAATTTAATCCCAGAGCAAGAAAATGTTATAGTGCAATGACCTGTTAATATTACCGTGTAAATGATCTCTCGGCTGTCCATGTTTAAGCATCAGAGGGCCTATTTAGACTGAATAAACGTCTCCAAATTCCCTTGTTGTATGGCTGCGTCCAAAGTGCATCTACGAAAGCTGTTGACCTGGACCATTTTATTTCTCAAAAGCATTTAACCTAGACCTTTTTCTTTCTCAAACGCTGTTGACCTGAGTCACCTTCTTTCTCAAAGGTGTTGACTTCAGCCATTTTCTTTCTCGAACGTTTTGACTTAAGCCATTTTCTTTCTCAAAAGCAGTTGACCTGACCCATTTTCGTTCTCATAGCTGTTGACTTGAGCCACTTCTTTCTCATAAGCTATTGACCTGGACATTTTTTCTTTCCCAAAAATGCTGAATTTAAACCGTGTGTTTTGGTGCTTGAACGAGACGCCTTTGACAGAGGAAATGAGCGTTCCCTGCTGGCGCACTTTGAAATGAACCACTTCGTGTCCATATGATTTCCCCTGTTGTCGTCAAAACATGCGCAAACTTGAACTACGCTTTAAAATCTATAAGCCAATGAAGAATTCATTTACAAGATTGAGAGGACCGGTTTTAAACCACCAGTTGCATTTTATGGGTTGCTGCCTGTCTCAACTCCGGAGTGAAATTTATTTCTTCATATTGGTATTGGAGAATGGATATTGATGTTTTGGTAACTGTCGAGCGTTTACTGCTTGCTCTTTGTTCCTTTGCTCTCCTCGTTGGGTTGACACTTGTGAATACAGGTAATTCTTTCTGAAATATTTGGTGGAGATACAACTGTATCAGAAATTGCAGAAATGTCTCAAAAGATGCATTTTAAAGCACCCCCAAACCTGACAAATTGTTGAGTTACATGCATACCATGCAGATTATGTCTGTTGCTTGCCACATTTTCAGCTATATTAGAATTGATTAACATAATAGCTTTGAAAAGTCTTCAATTGTTTGTTTCGTTTCTTTTTAGATTATACTTATGATGCCAATGTATCTTTCCATCAAAATGGGGAGGAAATTTCCAAAAATGAATTTTTACCAGTCTTGTTTTACTTGACCTAAAACTTCAACTCAGAATCCCTGGAAAGGTTGGGTGATCATAAATCACCAGGACTTCCCGATTTTATTTCCAACACAAAACTCAAAACCAAACGGCGTGTTTTCACGTACTTTTCGTCACTACAGAACAGTGAAAACAATGATACTTTGTAGCCTATATTTTAATGGTGTTGTTACACTAAAGGTGACATGCAACATATAATGCGCAGAGTCCAAAAGACCTCCTGTCATACTGCCTATATTCCAACTTCAAAGGTGCCTTTGTCTACCACAGTTTTCACTCAATTGTGCACATGTGCATTCAGAACGGGGTATACCAACTCAAACAACAGGCGTCTCTCAGGTTATGCCAAACCAAACAACAAGCATACCTCAGGTTATAGCAAACCAAACAACAAGCGTACCTCAGGTTATAGCAAACCAAACAACAAGCATACTTCAGGCTATAGCAAACCAAACAACTAGCGTACTTCAGGTAATAGCAAACCAAACAACAAGCGTACCTCAGGTAATACCAAACCAATTAACAAGCGTACCTCAGGCTACAGCAAACCAAACAACAAGCGTACCTCAGGCGAAACCAAACCAAACAACTAGCGTCTCTCAGGTTATACCAAAACAAACAACGAGCGTACCTCAGGTTATAGCAAACCAAACAACAAGCCTACCTCAGATTGTACCAAAACAAACAACAACCGTACCACTGATTACAGCAACCCAAACAACAAGCGTACCTCAGGTTATAGCAAACCAAACAACAAGCGTACCTTAGGTTATTCCAAACCAAACAACAAGCGTACCTCAGGTTATAGCAAACCAAACAAGCGTACCTCAGGTTATAGTAAACAAAACAACAAGCGTACCTCAGGTTATAGCAAACCAAACAAGCGTACCTCAGGCTATAGTAAACCAAACAACAAGCGTACCTCAGGTTATAGTAAACCAAACAACAAGCGTACCTGAGGTTATAGTAAACCAAACAACAAGCGTACCTCAGGTTATAGTAAACCAAACAACAAGCGTACCTCAGGTTATAGTCAACCAAATAAGCGTACCTCAGGTTATAGTAAACCCAACAACAAGCGTACCTCAGGTTATAGCAAACCAAACAAGCGTACTTCAGGTTATAGCAAACCAAACAACAAGGGTACCACAGGTTATAGCAAACCAAACAACAAGAGTACCTCAGGTTATAGTAAACCAAACAACAAGCGTACCTCAGGTTATAGTAAACCAAACAACAGGAGTACCTCAGGTTATAGCAAACTAAACAACTAGCGTCTCTCAGGTTATACCAAAACAAACAACGAGCGTACCTCAGGTTATAGTAAACCAATCAACAAGCGTACCTCAGGTTATAGCAAACCAAACAAGCGTACCTCAGGTTATAGCAAACCAAACAACAAGCGTACCTCAGGTTATAGCAAACCAAACAACAAGAGTACCTCAGGTTATAGTAAACCAAACAACAAGAGTACCTCAGGTTATAGTAAACCAAGCAACAAGCGTACCTCAGGTTATAGTCAACCAAACAACAAGCGTACCTCAGGTTATAGCAAACCAAACAAGCGTATCTCAGGTTATAGTAAATCCAACAAGAAGCGTACCTCAGGTTATAGCAAACCAAACAAGCGTACCTCAGGTTATAGCAAACCAAACAACAAGGGTACCTCAGGCTATAGTAAACCAAACAACAAGCGTACCTCAGGTTATAGCAAACCAAACAACAAGAGCACCTCAGGTTATGCTGCCACCACATACGTATCTCCAGTCAAAACAGATTATACTGGAACAATAGGCATTCTTCTTGTGTTCTTTTTAAAGATATTCGTTCTTTTTAAACGGGTTTTACTGGCACCACAGATATTCCTTCCATCAAAACAGGTTATATTGCAACTACAGCTATTCCTCCTTTCCAATCAAGCCACACAATCACCACGTGTATATCTGCATTAAGGCCGTAGCCAAATCTTTGAAAAGGGGAGTCGTTTGTTCGTAAGGAAACTGAAGGTGAGGACCAATGGCGCTGTGCCCGGATGAGGGGGTCCGGGGGCCTGCTTGCCGTGGAAAAAAATCAAAATGTGTGCAAAAATTGCATTTTCTGCATTCTGAGAATGTGTTGTGGTGCTTTCCGTCTCTGCACGGCTGTACTAAAATGTCGCTATATATAAAACAGACTCTTATGTGTAGCAACTGATTGAGGACGAGAGATCATACTTCAAAAGTATTTTTCAGCATTATTTACATTTAGCTACCCATAAACTGGAAGGTGTTGTTGCAAACATATGAAAACTTATCAGTACACATTTTCAAAAGTTAATAATATGATTATTTCAAATGTGGGTTGAAAGTCAATGCAATATACAGGAAAAATCTATAGATAACCACGTATATGTTTACAACATGGTATTTTACATACCAATACAAAACTCAAAATAATAATATCTTTCATCAATTAAGAAATCCTTTCACAGAATTCTCACTTACATGACCTACAAATCGACTCATCAATTATTTGTATTCAGTTCAGAGTCTGTTGAATTTGCTACTACCCGAGAATGGGTCATAATGATTTGAAATTTTACATCTTAATAATTTTAAAGAAAATGCAGATAAGAAAATCCCAGGATAGATTTAATTCATGAATGTCTATATTAATGCAGCAAATACAATTTGAAAATTCCTGTAAAGAGCTAGTTCATCATTTATTTATGTATAATAATCTAATAATAAAGCTCAATAAACACTCATATACATGTAACTAAATATATTTTTTAAGATCTGAAATCTTAAGTAATTTTTCCAATTTCTGCAAATATATTTGTTTTGAGTACATGGACTTCCATTCATATTTTCATGAATTTATAGTGGTCAAAAGGTCATGGTTGACAGAAAATACTTACCATGTGTATTGTGTTTTCATACAGCTACCCTATACTTGGACTAAAAATACTTGAAGGAAACATCTTTACTCTTGGAGATTTCCTATCAACATGTCTTATCAAAGTATTGCTGCTATATGGAAACACGCCCTTGGCAATGGCAGCATCAGCTTGGTTTTACTACTGATAGAAGAAGATGAGTTCACAGGCCCACAGCTTTCCTCAGGCCCGGCGGTGAGTTTTTTTAATGTTGGTTCCGAAAAAGTGCCCGTGATACCAATAATAAACTGTATATTGGTCATTCGCCCGAAGTAATTAACGTTGAATGTACACCACTTTTCAGTCTTCAGTGTAGTTAGCCAGGCCATGACCAAGCAGCCGACGTAATTTGAGGGATATTAACAACTTCACTGACACAATTAAGGTAATGTAATCAACACTCATAATATGCATTAGGGAATAATAAAGACAATGAAATCAACACGGTTCTGTAGTGTGGGACAACTGCATTTTGCAGGGGTCTCAGCAATTAGAAAACCTTCAATCAGATGCAGCTAGAACTATTACTAGAGCGACTTCTGGAACTAGTCACCATCTATTGCATGAAGAAACTGGTTTTGAAAAACTTTCGGTACGACGCGAAAAAGCAAATTGATTCGCTTTTCAAAATTATTCGCGAGGACGCTTCATAATATTCACGTAACATTATTTTGTTTCTGTCAACGAGAGACATAGGTATAATGTAAGATCAGGGAGGAGTCTGTCAACGAGAGAAATAGGTATAATGTAAGATCAGGGAGGAGTCTGTCATTTTGTCGCCCACGAACAAATCTGTTTGATTCGTCCTTCTTTCCTTCAGCCTGCGTTTATGCAACAATGTACCTAATGATGTACGAAATTCTGAGGATATTCCTGAGTTTAAGAAAAAACTAATCGGTATACAAAAGGATTTAACGAATTGTTCCATCGAGGTGAGAGAAGGCTTGCTGTATCGCATGCGCATTTGCGCATGTGGTGCAGCATCCTGAAAGTTGACCTCCTCAAGAGGCGTCTGACAGAAAACTCCACGTTTGCCTGTGCCAATGGTAACGCAGATATTTTTCACTATTTTTGTGAATGCCACTCTTCTTTAACTGCCAGAAATGCACTGTAAACTAGAGTATTTTCTTTTGCAGTCTTCACAGTTTCGACTTTTATGTAAGGCTCCAAAACATAATGTGCGTCTCGAAAAAATGAAACAATTTTTGATGTAATCCACGATTACATTAGAGCAACAGCCACTCTGTTTTTGCACTGTGATGTATTCCTTGCCCGTAATTTTTGTCTCTATGTCAGTGACTTGTTAATTTCTCCCACTTATTATGTCCTAGAGAGATTAATTTCTCCCACTTATTATGTCCTAGAGAGATTAATATAGGGCACTGCCCTGTTTCCCAATTGTGTTTCCTTTCAGAAATAAAAATATGCTTTAATCAATATAATCAACGCAGATGAGATGAATGGGGAAAACGATTAAGATGAAATCAACACAATTGAGATGCATAGGGAAAATAACTGAGACAGTGCAATCAACACAGATAAGATACATAGGGAAAAATAATGTTGTCAACCCATATAAGATGCACAGGCAAAATATAGCTAAGATAAATAAATTATCACAGTTGAGATGCATAAGGAAAATGATTAAGATATAGAGAATCTGGCATTGCCAAGCCATGGTGGATAACGTTAAGATATAGAGAATGTGGCATTGCCAAGCCATGGTGGATAACGTTTGGGGCACAAAATGTTGGATTTTGAAAACAACAAAATCCAACAACGAGTGCCCCAAACTTTATCCAACACGGCACGGCAATGCTAGATTTTGTTTCTCACATACCTCAAATTGACATGATTGGCAAAAACACATTGCTACTTTACTCGCTTTTCACGCTTCGAAATTGCCATCCTTTTTTGATAATTTCTTACGCGCAGTGTGGGCCACTTCATAAACGCAGAGCTGTAAATGCACGTTTCAGTAAAACATAGTTCCATGGTTCTATGGTGAATTTAAAGAGTGACAAAAGACTAACATAAGAACAATTTATTTGTCATAACAAATAATAATAAAGAGTATTTCATATTTTATGGGTAACAGATCATTATCACTTCAGGATCATCGTTGTTCATCAGGCTGACTGAAAACAGCTGATCGGCATGAATATGCAAAACAAAGTAGTCCTCACCACTTTGTAAAATAGACCAATCAGAAATGTCTTGCTACAATGGGTAAAGTTATCCACAAAAACGTTGTGGATAGAAACGGTAATTGCACAGGAACACCCCCTAGGTATGTGAGAAAATGTAAACAACAGAGGAGAGATGCATTGCGAAAACAAGTCAAATATATCAATGTAATGAGCCCAAATAATATATGCAGAGAGTTTTCTTGACAGGGGCGGCGTTAAACGCGTGTACAAACAAGATGATGCAAATTAGTGGAGTAAAATGTTGTAACTTCATTTATTGAGAACAGCTGTAATAAAGATACACATGAACAAGCTATTACTAAATATCGCAAATTGGACAATGTATGTACCAGTGTACAATGATATTTACATTTAAATAACGATCACAGTTTTAATTTACGTTAATTCATCGAGGTACCCATAATTCCATCGTTTTCTCTGACATCATCTACACACTCCTTCATCGTACATGACAAATATGTACATCAGATGTCTGGACGTTCAACAAGTGACCAAGCAACTACAGTTAGACATTTCAGTTTTACTTGGAATAAGACGATGGATAATCGCAAAGACACATCTAAAATAAATCATTGAGTTATAAGTTTGGGTTAAATTAGATATATAACTTAAAATTAAAGCAAACACACACACATCATCTGATACATGTTTGCTGATTTATTTTCTGCACTTACATGCTGTGCAGATTGTCTTACTTGGTTGTCAAAGTGTGTCATTTCAGTGAAAGCAGTAATATACCGGCCATTCTCGCCTTTGGCGATATACGTGTAAACAAAGCTTTAATCCTAGACATGCATATTAATTTCCCGCCACCACCTCATACCTGATCACCTAGTCTCGCTTGACGAGATACGGGTCGGCACCTGTGTGGACAAGCGGGATATTACTAATATTTTGGAAATAAAGAATACTCATTGAAATTTTTTCTTACATATGGCTCGGGAAGTACTAGATGAACACCGGTTTGTCAGTTATGAATTTAAATTATCACACACACACAACCCCCACCCCCCCAAAAAAAAATCAACCCCCCAAAAGCCCCCCCCCAAACCCCCACCCACTAATGTTTTTTAGGAATGAGCATATGGCCCTGTCTGTGACAGTGATGTGACCCGCACATCCCACATTATTGCCAGACGTCAAACCCGTGCTTTGTGACGGGAAATTAATATGCATGCGGCGAAATTGTATATATGTGGAAAATGAAGAGCAGTTTGTTGATTATTCATATAAAAGATGATTTTTTTCTTGACAATATTTGGGAACAAGACAATAACTTTCTTGATCCTATATATTAAGCTTGAAGACTATTTTTAAATTATATCTTTCGAAAGTGAACAGCGTTCAGCTAAGTATGTGTGTTGTAGAACATGAGGCATGGCTATTTCACGCTAGACATGCGAGAACTGGATATAATATTACTGATTTTGCAAGAAAGATCCGTGAAATAGCGAGATATGCGAGAACTGGATATAATAGTACTGATTTTGCAAGAAGGTTCATACATAGCAAGGCCTTGCTACCCTATTGTCTTTGACACGGAATATGTTGAAACCAACGCAAAGTGCATGTCGTTCACTGGTTCATTATATATTCATAAGATTGCGTGGAATTTGTTAATTATGTATTTAGAACATTAAAAATGACACTCTCACTGAGATATCATGACAAAAACGGGATTTAATATTGACGATTTTCGTCCAGAGTACCACAGTCAAGGACAATTTGTTTCTGGTGGGTCTAACTTGTCTATGCATATCTTATATCAGTTACACCAAATGTACACACCCAACCACTTATTAACCTGTTGCCTCTATATAGAAATTTTATCACATTTTAACTTTTTGATATCCAGTTATCCCTAGATTACATAATACACACAAACACATACATTTCAGACATTGTAGAGTTTGGTTGCCACTGAATAACGATGAGGATAGTTTTCTTTTTACACATGTATGACCTGTCAAATATACAGTAAACGTAAAAATCCGAACACTGACTAGTTTTTAAAATTTGATAAAACACATTTAACTACATATGATTACATGGGAATTATATAATATGCGCACTGAATCAATATTACTCAAATAGAAATCAGGGTTGTTCGTTCAGCCCCTCCCTTGGTATTCTGTTGGTACTAAAGACATAAAAATCTCCAGTTTAATACTGGAAAGCCATCTTTGGTTTAGTATGCAAAGAATAGCCTTTATATCGAAGGACGTGCTTATTATGTCGCACCAGAGACTGTGACGGAGAATAAAGTACCTTAGTCCAATGTCAAAATTGGCTGAGCAACAAAATTATTTTCTTCCAGAAATACTGATGGGCACGCTTAAACATTGTTTAATACGTGAACCAACCATTATCTCAAATCGGAAGTGAAAACGTCAATTTATTTGCACACCAAATGGTGGTCAACGGTTGATTCTTTGTCACAGATTGACGTCAAACGCACATCCGATGAACCTACGTGACAAACTGTTTTTATCCCCTTTGGACCTGACGCCGATATATCGGCAGACATATTTCGTACATTAACGCAACCAGAGCATGTCTGGTGTCATAAATGTTATCTGTATCTTATCATGAATAACAACTCAGCAGTCAAAAGCTTCTTCCGTCCCTGGTGATTAAATGCCGTTAGCTGAGTCGAACAGGACCCAGTTATTTTCGGCCGTCAGCTTTCAGTGCCTGTTGTATGTCATAAACCATGTTTACAGCTTACGAATACGACGGTGCACTATAAACATCCGTCTTCTTTGTGACAAATAGTTCATCAACTTGAAACATGAAGAATGTCAGAAAAATCGGGTGTATTTGTATAAATGTGACGATGATAGAAGTGTGTGTACATACATTGTGTTGACATCAGCAGTAATTTTTAAGCACTTGGCAGCAACGGGCCGTGGCGTGCAAAACATAACTCGGGTCAATTTTTCTGCCACTGGCTGACTTATCCGAGCCCGCTTGTAAATTGTCCTCTGCCGAAATTCCACCGATGTTATGCCACTACGTTGTGTGTAGATTTTAAGTATCCGTGCTCTCCAAACCAAGAAAATCTTATGAATGATGTAGGAGAGATAATATGTAGTTAGTCCATATACTCATGCGTAGCAAGTCACGTACTTACGTGATTTCACTAACGCAAAAAGACAGTGTCACTTGATACAATACCCACGGCACAAATTTAGTCTGAGAAGAGTATTGAATGAGTGGATAAGGTCATCATATCACAGATTATAGAGCTATAGGCACATCTGTATAGATACAGCTATGGCACAGGGAACCATTGAACAGTGATAACTCTTTATCTTACCCGGAACTGTCAAAGGTTTTCGGATAAAAGTACTCATGAAGGGTAATGCAATGCACGGTATACATTTCACGTTCTGACTGGTCCAATGACCCCAAACTTGCCATATCAGACTCTTCCAATGCACACTATCACATTTATTGCGTTTAGTCTGTCCTCAGATCGCCAGCTTCAGCAATTACATTATCATGTCTGCCTTTGAGCAAAAATAAAGTGATGCCCGCAGATACAATTCTTATACACGCCGTATATAAGTCCAGGAAAATGGCCAGGCATCAATAACAGTGACTTACTCTTTTGGTCAAATATATCCGATACACAAACGTCTTTTCCAAAAACAGGACCATGGTCATGTTTTTGATATCACAACGTTAAATAACCCAATTGCATCTATCTTGTTTAGTTTGATGTGCATCGAATTTTTATTCATAGGGATATAACAAAGTTTTATTACTTAAGGACAATGCTGTTTGTATACCATGTCAGACATTGAATTCATGTTGTCTTGTATATCCTTCTACTGTTGTAATAATGCACGCTGTTTGAATTCAATGCCGACCACCAGGGGATTAAGTGTCGTTTTTAGATGACCGATTTCTAGTTACATTATAGCCTATTAAAGGCCATACTTCTTGCACTAAAATATTGTATGATTCAATATTAACTTCCCAGTGATTATGAAAAGGCTGCAATGTCCTTTCATCAATGCAATATATATATATATATATATATATATATATATATATATATATATATATATATATATATATATATATATATATGATACTCGGCTTGTGATTGGTAGTTTGCTATCCCGGCCGTTCCGTCTATATGAAATGCTTTCCGTGAGATGTGGAGTCCTGCTGGGTGCGCATGTTAGTGTTCCCTTTAAAATGGAGGCCTGTCATTCCAATTAAAAATGCGATAATGTAGTCGGGCAGTGGTTTGGAGTAGATACAAGACATAGCTCACGGCTAGAAAGCTGTATCCCATTCCGAGCCATTGAATAATATATATATATATATATATATATATATATATATATATATATATATATATATATATATATATATATATATATATATATATATACACATATTTATTTATATTCATATATCAGGCTTAATTCGTTAGGAGCTGAATATCTTGTTCTTTTTGCAGTTTTTTTGCATCATACTTGCTTTATCTGACACTGCTACTTTTCTGGGCAAGCATGTTGGTTTTTTTAAATCAAAGCTCTGTACGGACACATGTGGACCTGTAATTGTGGTGTTATTCCAACAGTGTGTATGGGCCACAGAAGTAATAAATGTATAAGTTATGGCAGTGAGGAAGTCACTGTTGATTGCAGTCGTAATGGCTTGCCAGCTATTGTTTCTTGCGAAGTTTCAAGGTCCACTATGCAGTGTCAAGTGGAGAAATCAGCCTTTTCAAGTGTAAAGGCCACAATATGTAACGGGATGCTACATACTTTTTATTCCAATTGGCGACATTTGTATTGGATATTTGGCGTAGTTGTATTATAGCAGCTGAAAAGACAGGCAACCATGCAATTTATTCCCATGAAAAATATCCGCAAGCAGTCTATTTAGGATGCTTGAAAATTTCAAGAGTTGAGTTAACTTTCACTGATGAATCAATACGTCGTCTCGTATGGGGCCGTCTTTAAAATAGAAAACCTTGCAATAACGTTGATTGACCACACCGTTCCACGTTTGCATTGGTGGCCGTAGATTTGCTTCAAAGTTATAACTTAAGCATCTGCAGTGTCCATCTGACCAAAAGATAAAAATGACAGCCATACTTAGGCTGTGACATTAAATTAAGGTATCTCCGTAGGATATATCGATAAAATCCTGAACACTGGAGCTCTGGTAAATACAATGCTTGCCACCTTAGTCTGCGTGAAATCAATCTTGAAAGCAGCGCCGAATGGTGAGTACCTTGTAGGTGTCATGTCGTTTGGTTCTAACCCCTGATAACATACATAAATGCCTTGTGATATTGAAGCAATTCCCTAGACGTTTTTCTTTTCCTCTTGGGATAATAGCACAGAGTTGCCGGTATCTGAGTCATCGTCGCTCCTTTCAACACTATCTTGGTTATCCAGATAATCAAAAGCAGGAGGTGGTTCCTCGTACGGCGGAGGGTCATCAGCGGGGTATTGGTAAAACCCGAATGCCCCGCCTGATCCTTGCTCCGCCCAATTCTCTGCCGTGTGTTCAGGGACTTCATATCCGTCTACCAGTAGTATGTAGGTCATTTCCTTGCCCATTAAAATCCGTTGTATTCTGGACTTGTGTTCTATAGGTCCCGGACGGAGAGCAAAATCGACCGTGCCTCCACTGTTGTCCATGTCTGCAAACCCGTTCTGCAAAAGGGAGGAAAGCAAGGTTGCCACACGTTACTAAAACATTACATGTACATAAGAAGCAAATATAGGGATCCCTTTAAGTTTGGTGAAAGACGTTTGTTGCAGGAAGGTTGGGTGAACGGTAAATTGTATTGAATCAACAGGCACAGGATGAAATGACTTCATACAATAGCAAAATGACGTCCTCAATCAAGTGAGGATAACCCCAGCAGCTGGAATCCTTGTTACACGTATACCACGTTGCACAAAAGAATGAAGCACGTTATTTTTTATATTATCAATGCTAAATTTACAACAAATGATTGCTTTAAGTTTGAAACATATGCAATAGAAGACCTAAACAATTCTTGCGATGAATGTCTTTCGCACACAATGCAAAATCAATTTACCGCTAAATAAACTTTCAAACATATCCTATTCATCTAAACACATATATATTTTATATAGAAGCATGGTATACAAAAATATGATGACTGCAATGCATTACACAGACATTTTAATAATATTCACTGATAAAAATGACTATGTGGGGTGCAAAACTAAAATACAAGTAAATACACTTTTGCCCCATTCTACTCAGATTACTCCAGCTCTGTCTTTGGATGTTGGTCTTCAGATGTTCTTCCTGGTAATGCAGCTTTTGGTAAGTGAAATGCAACCGCAGAAAGGTATTACCCCACGTTTATATCGAAGATAAATTCCTCACAGCAAAGAGACTAGTAAAACACTATATATTCTGCAATGATTATATATCGTGTTCTATGAAAACTTATGTACTGATTACAGGAGACCTCCATACATACCATATGATCCAGATATACCCCGTTGCACCACAACTCGTCTTTATCTGGTGCTAAAGAAAAAGTAAGCAAATATAAGTTCAGTATATTGATTGTAAGTACGGAATATGGCACAGTTAGGTTGTGGTTGTGTTAACAACTGCTCTTTGCAAAAAATTTGCTATATTGATACTGCATAAATATTGAGAAGGAATGTTAATCAATTTACCAGCAACTGGACTAAAACATGCTTTACACAATAAACCTATAAATAGGCTGACCATATGTTAAATAAACCAGCGATTTTTAACAAAGTGTTTATGCTGCTCAAGTATTGTCTGCAACAGAACAGATTAAATGATTGCAGAGTTCAATGTATGAGATTTGAGTTGACTGTGGGCAGCTATGTGTCTTCATTTGTTGTCTGTACAAAAGGGATATCATACATGTGACTTTTTTCCCGGAAAAATATTTGAGACGCCAGTATTAATGGGCACTGGTTACACAGGGCAGTGAACTCTAGGGTCAACTTGCTAAGGCCAGGACAGTAGGACAAACTACCTGAAACAAATCCCAGATTAGGTTAATTTAGTGGAAAGCTGTAGGCCCAATGAGAAATGCCCCAACCTACAGACGCTATCAGATCAAAAGCACCAAAATATTCTATTGTTGGTGAATACTCTGATGGGATCTGGAAAGTATAACAGACAAGTATTGGAATCTAAGCAAAGACGTCTGTGACACCTGCAAAATTGAACATACCCTCCTCTAGCACGATCATGTCAGGCAAATAGTTCTCTGTGAAAGTTGTGAACGATTGCCATCTGCAAACTGACAGAATGTTGACAACTGTGACATTCTGTAGGGCACACCAGGAGGCATTAAAGGCTGGTACCTCATCAGCTGTGAATGAGACAAGCTGTAAGGCACCAGGGCTTTCCATGGTCTCATAGGCCTTAAGGATAGTCTGCTTAATCCACCAAGAAATCATGTTTCTACAAACTTGCTCCTTATGAAGGTTATCAAGGGATAGGAATAGGGCAGGCCTGTGTGTCCTGAAACCCTCCATGCACATGAAGTACCAGCGAAGGGCTCTCACAGGACACAGTGCTCTTTCCTCTAGGGAAAGAGCAGTAACCATAGCATGGAGGGTGAAACCCTTAAAGGCTGTAGCCAGATATCAGGCCACTTGCGTCTTTGCAAGGAAGCCCAAGTGAAATGTCAGTGTCACCTGAGACTGGTCAGGAGACTGTTGCAGTCGGTCATGATCCAGAGTGTGGATCTCACTTTTTTGAGTCCAGAAGTGTGTGTTAATAGAAAATAAGTTTTTCACATCCAGTACTTGAGGGCCAACTATTTGGGGTGCTCAAAGCACCACTTCTTCAACATGACTATGACCAGCACTAGGTCCTAACAAGGTAGGACCTGACTCACTGCTGGTCTGTCAGTGTAGAAGGATGTGTCAATGAGTGCCAACAGATAGGAATCACTCCCAATGCGAATGTCAAGGATGTTCGCAAGGGTCGAGGAGATGGCTGATATGAAACTTCCACTGTTCTGTAGCTGACGGCAAGGACTTCCCACTGATAAAGCAGGAAGTCTGCAATGTCCACAATGTGCAGAGACCAAGAGACAATTCAATTAATAGTGCACCAGTCAGAAAACACCGTCCAACGAGCTGAGTAAACAGTTAGAGAAGATCTACGCCTGCCTCTGGCAATTGTATCTGCGACCGATTCCGAGAAACATTTGTTGTCCTGATCAGACAACCAGCAACAGTGCAAGTTGAGCACCTGAGGATTTCTGTGGAACACACTCATCCAAGGCTGCATCAGAAGTAAATATAGCGAAGGCTGTACACCTAATTCTACTGACCAATTCACCCATGGCCACCAGGGGATGACCGGGATCAGACTGCAGTTATGAGACCTAACCTTGCACACCACCCTTGGAAGGATCTGTGGAGGTGAAAATGTGTATGCCCGAAGGTTGCACCTGTCCATGGCTAGAGTGTCCACTGCCAGGGCCTGGGGGTCCAGGACAGGTGAGATGTGAAACCTGCAGTTGTATTCTTGTGAGTCATAGATAGGTCCACATGTTGAGTTCCCGATCTGGTCCACATGGCCTGAATGACCTGTGGGTAGACTGACCACTCCATCCCTACTGGCTGACCTCTTCTTGAGAGTCGGTTGGCCAGGACATTTGGTTGTCCCAGGACATGCCTGGCATGTGTGCCGATGCGGTGTTTGAAGCACCATTGAGTGATGCATCCAACTAATTCTGTCAGCCTGAAAAGGAGCCAGCATCTGTCCTGACATGATGTTCTTCCAAATGTTATCACCAAGGAAGGTGCAGACAGTCCTCAGAGAGGACTGGCAGCAAGGCTTGATAGCCTTGGTCCCTGGACCATCTGACCCACAGAGTGTGCTGCTAGGGGTGAGGATGAAGGTTACTGAGTGAGACCTGGGAGTCCATTGATGGCAGGGACCACAACAGGGCTTGCCATTGTTGCACTGAGTAAACTGTGCAACTCAGAAAGGCTCTGTGAAGGGACTAAAGTCTCTCTCAACTGTCCTCCAAGGGGTAACAGATGTAGGCAACCACGTCAAACTGGATACCGAGAAGTCTGTTGTGGCCTCAGACTGGACTTGCTTGATTCATTATCAGGCCCAATGATTGGGAATGGTCCATGTGTGATGTGGCGAATCCAGGGGCCAAAGCACAGGAATAAGCCAATTGTCCAGGTGAAGATGAATGCAGATGACTGACTGGTGAAGGTGAGCAGCAATTGACTGCAAGAACCAGGTAGACACCAGCAGTGCTGCGGCAAGGCCAAACGGAAGGTCCCTGAACTGGTAAACTTGGCCTGAGAATGCAACCCATAGAAACTTCTGTGAAGTCTCTGTGATTGGCATGTGGAAAAAAGCATCATGGAGAGCCAGCAACGTTGTCCACTCCCTTGGTCACAGGGCTGCTACCACCAACTTTGGGGTCTACATTTTGAAAGACAGGACTACTAGGAATGTGTTAAGCATTGACAGGTCTATCCCTAGATGCCATCCCCCATCCTACCTGGGAACCAGGAAAGGTAAGATATAAAAGCAGGGAGAACTTTGATTCTGCACTGCCTCCATGGCGCACTTGCTGCATAGTGTCTGCCTCTAGAAACATTGATGCTTTGGGTTATGTAGCAGGGAGTGCCAACCACAAGGGATGGCAGCTTAACCGAGGCCTGAGTTCAACAAAAGGCAGTGTGTAGCCACATCTCAGGTGCTCTAGGACGAAAGGATTATCCGTAATCAACTCACATTGCATGTGAAAGGTGGAGAGGCAGCTACCCACCGGGTACTTCTTGTCTTTGCTGGAACACTTTCCCCTCTCTGAATGCTGCACACCCTTTCCAGGGTATCATGCCCCACAGTGGGTACAAGCAAAGGGGTGAGTAGGCACAGTCTGACAACTTGCCATGCTTTGGGGTGGAGGCAGCCAGAGTGGCAAGGTCCGTAGACTCAGGACTTATGAGAGGAGTGGTGAGGCCCAAAGCCAAATCAAACAGTGGATTGTTCATGGGTGATGCGTCTACTGGTGACAGCAGGAGGTTTGTCACCATGCCAGGCATAGGGGTAGCAAGGACTTCAGAAGTCTTCACAGCCTCATGCGCCAACTCCCACTGCTCAGCCCATGTGGGGCTTGAGAGGGGAGTTCCTGGCAGACCGGTAGCAGGGGAGACTATGGCCACTGACAGGGGAGTCTGCTAGCTGGAGGGAACCTGCTGGGTCTCCGGGACTAAAAGCTGATTGTTGCAGAGGCCGACCGTCTGAGCTCTTGGAACCAGGGGCTCAGGAAGTTTGTCCTCACTTTGGTGGTTTCTCTGGACACTTGGATGTGAGCACTTGGACTTGGCCAAGGTTCCAGAATACCCAGACAGCAACCCATAGGACTTGCCAAGGTTCCAGATTACCCAGACAGCAACCCATAGGACTTGCCAAGGTTCCAGAATACCCAGACAGCAACCCATAGGACTTGCCAAGGTTCCAGAATACCCAGACAGCAACCCATAGGACTTGCCAAGGTTCCAGAATACCCAGACAGCAACCCATAGGACTTGCCAAGGTTCCAGAATACCCAGACAGCAACCCATAGGACTTGCCAAGGTTCCAGAATACCCAGACAGCAACCCATAGGACTTGCCAAGGTTCCACAATACCCAGACAGCAACCCATAGGACTTGCCAAGGTTCCAGAATACCCAGACAGCAACCCATAGGACTTGCCAAGGTTCCAGAATACCCAGACAGCAACCCATAGGACTTGCCAAGGTTCCAGAATACCCAGACAGCAACCCATAGGACTTGCCAAGGTTCCAGAATACCCAGACAGCAACCCATAGGACTTGCCAAGGTTCCAGAATACCCAGACAGCAACCCATAGGACTTGCCAAGGTTCCAGAATACCCAGACAGGAACCCATAGGTTTCCATTCCTGATGCACCAGTTTGCATGACTTCTGTTCTGAGCATTTGGACCATGAGGACCCAGATCACTACAACTTCATTCTATACTTGGCTGACTTCCTTGAAGGGGTCAACAAACAGCCTGAGACTCAAAGGGGGCCATCAGTGCCACAATATATCAGCCTGCATCTGTGTACTCTTAGCCATAGACTCCAAGGCAAGGCCAGCCCTTGGGTCGGTGACTGGAGAAGCAGCATGGTTCATGGACCAGCTTGGTGCCGGTGACCTCCCAAAGACTTTCAGTGCCCAACTCGCCACCATGACATCTTTTCTTCTTACTCCCCTGGGAGGGTGTGTGTGTGTGTGTGTGTGTGTGTGTGTGTGTGTGTGTGTGTGTGTGTGTGGATACATCTGCCACTTGAGCCTGCAGACAAAGCACCTGGGTACACCTATGCTTCTCATGTGGAGTCCCTGGTAAGGAGTAACAGAGTCAGATCCAACAGCTCAGCATTTGACAGCTATGGCCAGCTGCCTATGCCTTGTATGGACACTCTACCTTTGTGCCTGCTCAAAGAGCAGTCAAGTGACCTTCCCCAATCCTCCCAGCAGTTGCAAGTTTGCTTATGAGAACAAACCTGACCCAAATGGAGCCGACAACCATGGAAATGCTGATGATGTTACCAGGCTGCCATAAAGTGGTTTCTTGAGTCCAGCTTCTGTGCAGAATCCAACAAAGAAGTAGGTGAATTGGGCTCTTGATCCACCTACAGGCTGGCTGCCACAAGGTAGCAGTTGCCTTCTGTGCACTGCCTTTTCAATCTCTCTGATTTGAACATTGAGACATCTTGAAAATCTAGGTTTTAAGCCAATTGGCCAGCTCTACTCCCAATTATTTCAGAGGTATCCGCAGGATAGATATCAGCTATCTAGGTCTCTGAGGAGTCAGGGATCACTAAAAGTGATCTTCTGCAGAAGTGAGCGTGCATAAAGTACTAAAGCAGTGAGCCTGAACAACAGATGCCAGAGCTTCAACTCGAAAGAGCAAGCCAGTAATGGTGCCCAAACGAGAAAGGATGATACAGGGAGCATGCGCACTGGGAGCAGCACCAGATCCATAGGAATTTAAAGATACGGCTGCGGGACCATCAGGTTTTTGGAGTCAAGTGAGTGAACTCAACTCACTTTCATTCGCGTACTGCCCAGACACAGAGGTCTTGGCTAATGGTGGCCGAGAGGCAATGTATTGATATTGTATTGGTTTATGTTTACAACCATCTATTGAATAGTGGCACAAGGCACTGCCTTCATGCCCCTCCTCATCAATTCTATTCCATGTACATTATTTTTTCTATTACTATGAAAATAAACAATACGTTACATTAACAAGATGAAAATATGAATTGTTGATGAATGGACGGACGCCGATGACAGACGCAGGAAAAGCCTAAAACCTCAGCTGAGTGACATGTCAGTAGTGGCACAAGTTATATACTTACTGAACATAACGGTGGTATCCACATAATCAAGGGGCCAGTACCAAACTTTAGTTTTAGGGTTGGAGAATGGCGGCACACTGTTGAAAGGCTGTGGCTTTTTATGCCTGCAACAGAAATTTTCAGATCGGACTTACACACAGGAATTCTTAATGGCATGTGACCTTTTCTAAGAGCATTTTCCCAAAATCATTTTCACATTTCAATCATTGGTTCCCGGTTATAAAGTACAGCAGACTCAAATATGATTATATTTTAAAACTAGTGAGGTAATTAGTTTGATGAACATATAACTCAGTGGAGAACATGTCAACTATCAAACCCTTATGCACATGTGAACTTAACTCGCATGCTTACTTCAACTTTCAAACTTTGCTTCAAGGAAATTATGAACACTGCTGTTGTTCAAAGATTGCCAGGGACATTTAATATCTTGTTTTGTTTTCCAAATATGTGCTTTCAAAATAGAGGGAGTCCAAAATATGGACACTTCCATTCTGGACAAACAACCACAAATGAAAAATCTATCCTTGACACGTTTGAACCACATGAATTCTGTGAAAAAAAGCATGATTGAACCAGTAAACTGTTATTATTACATTTGTATAGGAGTCTGATATTTGACACAGAGCAGGTCCTTTATTTAACAATTAGATGCCAAGGTTATACTTATATGAGGATGTTTTAGTATGTCCATTCCAACAGTATATACTTTTTACATGTTGTTATTTATATGTATTTTTTAAACTCAGTGAACTTTGATATGTAGTGTGTTACCCAAAGTGCCTTTGTCGCTTACATGTATTTAAAAGTTCGATCATATCAATAAATCCAACCACGACTGATATGATGAAATCATCAACGTATTACCAAATCTTTATGACGCCATGATTAATAGTTTTTGTTTGAACATACAATTAATCAATTGGGTCACATGACTAAATGCTGTTTAGCATATATGCATCAATTTACGATATTGAATCAAATCTTTAAATTGATTCAATGATATAATAAAGTACATTTGATGATATGTTATTTAACGATTTGATCACACGATTACACAAACTGCAAAGTGGTTCATCGAAACATGTTTTCATTTCATGATACGATAACTTTTAATGTTAAACTACATCTTTTGTATACGTATTATCTAACGCCATCATAAAATCGATATAATCATGATAAAATTTTAATGACACATAAAAATCTAAATGCATGTTATGTTCATATAATATATATATGTATATATATATATATATATATATATATATATATATATACATATATATATATATATGTGTGTGTGTGTGTGTGTGTGTGTGTGTTTTGGTCTTTACATTCAGGTACTCGTGTTACTAGATAATTTAAATTCTCTGCTCGATATTAAGCAAATATAGACCAATTATAATTATCGTGTCACAGAACTCTCTCTATTTCTGTCTCTCTCTCGCTCCCTCCCTCTGTTTGTCTATTTGTTTGTCTCTCTTTCTCTCTCTCTCTCTCTCTCTATATATATATATATAACGTACATTATCATTTTAAAATGTTGTTATATTCATACGGGAAATTTACTTACAAGCTATGACGTGATGGGTCTTACTTCATCCTCCACGAATTACATGCATGTGCATCTCGGGATTTCATACGGGTTAACCTGGGATTGTGTTAATTCCCCGTCATTTTCTTATATCATGTCGGGACTTAGACGAAATGACATGCGTATCAGGCAATTGATAATTATTTTATGATATTTACGTCTAAAGCATTGTAGGAATTACAAGTGTTAGCAAATCCCCTTGGTTCCTTGGTGTGCCTTTCCAGGCCACTTATTACTGAACAATAAAAAGGTTACCATCATTGTAATGCCATATGGTTGTGTGCTGGGATTTTTTCATTCATTAAAATCAACATGTCCTAACATCCACGTTGTGCGACATTTCTATTGCAAATACAGTTATCAATTTCCATTTATAGCCTTTCTTTCCGTCTTCCTGTCTCTCTCTTTATATATATATATATATATGTATATATATATGTATATATATATGTATATATATATATATATATATATATATATATATATATATATATATATATATATATATATATATATATATATATATATATATATATATATATATGAATGAGTACATGCATGTCCATTGCTTAAATCCTTGGTGTTAGTCGCCAGTTTTCACCACATAGACAATGCCGACAAAGCAAGAGTGTCCATAAACTATTAATTTCAGTAGGTTTTATTACTGAACTTCAAACGCTTGATTGCTGCTTGTCCATGATGCATGTGGCATTCGGATATATGCTGAGTTGGAACAATCATATAAATTTATAGGAAAAGACAACGGGCAGATCAACGGGGAGACAGAAAGAGAGCCAGATGGATAGGTATGGTATTGGACAACAGGAGTAGACTGGTGGCTCCTTGCAGACCCTGTTGGGCGTTTTCTTTGTAACGCAAGGTCGGTGCACAACCACTCGTCAGACAATTCATTAAAAGCGCGTGGCCATCATTAAATTCGTCGTGTACATATCGTCCTTTTTGAGACGGAAAAAAAGGATCCAAAAACTGGCCGACCGAGGCAATATATGGTTGCATGTAAAATAAAAGCAACAGAATATTTTTTCGTTCTAAGGCATTCGGGGAGAGTTGGTGAAACTGACGAGAGATTAAGTGACAATTAAAATGTGACGGATGACACCCTATAATACAATGCCCATACAGATCTACTATTTAAAAGCCTTAAATTACTCAAACTAGCAGACATTTTCACCTTATCCAAATTTAAATTCTATCATAAATATATAAAAGTGGAACTTCCAGAAAATCTACAAAGTTTGCCCTTCCAAACAAGTCAAGATATGCATATATATAATGCAAGACAAGCTGGTAACATTTATATACCTAAATACAAGCACAGTTATGCTAAAGACTGGTTACGTTGTGATGTGCCTGAGACTATTAACAAATCTCCAGGCAATTTACGTGAAAAACTATATACGCATAGTTATAATGGACTAGCAAATTACATAAAAAAATTCTATATTGAAAATTATAAGGAAAATTGCGTAATTGAGAACTGCTACATTTGTTCCCGAGAAGGTTTACGTTGAAGATTATTTTAGAATTATTATTGCCTTCACCAGAGTGTATGTGTAAGTACTTCATATTATTATAATTTATTATTTCTTCGTGGCTGAACATTTTATTTTTTCCCTTCATTCTGAAAATACAGTCGCCATGAAATATTTAGTTAATTTGTACCTGGTAGCCCCATGAGAGCGACAGTTGTCTCTGTCTTAATGGGAGTCTCCCTGACCACACAATATGTCCATTGATTATTAAATTTTATTTCCGTAACTTTTTGGTCGAGTAAAACTGTCCTGAGTCCTGAGTCCTTATCTATTAAATTGAATCTGCCTAGATTCACATTTCACATTTATAGCTTGCCCAGACTGTTCACTTGGAAGTAATGGGGTACCAGGACTTTAGTAATAAAGTGACTATAATTGGTTCTCAGTCAAGTCACCCTTCCTATCTCTCAAGGTAATATTACTCGGCCTGCCAAACATTATCTTAGCAAGCAATCGGTCCATCCCAAACCTATAAATTTGGTGTCAGATGGTAGATAATTAATCTGTTTAGGCTCTCATCAAAGGTGATGGATGACCATACCATTGCCAGTTGCAGTGGAAAACGGCAATAAAGAGTGGCAAATTTTGCCACGCCCCCTACCGATGACCCAGGTTGTATCTGTAAGGTCATATGACGTGTCAACATGTTGTGGTATGAGATTTCTGCGAGATATGGTCATAATTATCATGTGTACATGGATTTTTTGTCTTGAATGATCCAGCTGTAATTACGATATAAACAGCCTGGTCTGCTTTGAACTGGAGCCGTGGGCGCAGCACTCATTGCCAAATATCAGCTTATCATTCATGGTTAGAACGCGATTTGGATCCGATAATATCAATTTTAGCATTTGTGACAATTTCAAATCAACTATCATACGTTCAAAAAGGTATAAACATTTTCCCAAACTTAAGATACGTGATTCTTGACATATTTACAAGAGAGCTTCTTTGAGCCTCATGAATGGACCGTGGCTTATTCCCATCGCGGTCTTTGGCAGGCCAAAGGCAAGGAAGACACGGCAGAGAGGCTATAAAAGATTGAAAGGTAATTACTAATACTGAAAGGTAGTTACTTATACTGAAAGGTAATTACGAATACTGAAAGGTAATTACGAATACTGAAAGGTAATTATTAGCACTGAAAGTCGCGCAATAGCCTATAAACTTTGTTGCTCAGAACATTCTCTAAGTGCAGTTATGAAGTTAAAATAAAGCTATTCAGTTCTTTTTTATTCAACAATGTACTGTGCCCATCTCGGAACTAAATAATGTAGACAAACAGATACTAAACAAGGTTCGAGTCGGTCATAATAATGCTTTCAAGAACCTAAGAGATTGCAATGCCAGTAGTATGTTTGTAAAAATATGCTCAATACTTTTGACTCAGTGTGGCGTCACCATATAAACACTTTTTGTAAACAGTTAGAAAATTCATAGATATGGTAGTACATGTTATTCTATCATCAGACTTGTAATTCAGTTCTTCAATTTGGACATCCTGGCAAAATCTAGTGTAGGTCTAACTGTGGGTCACGTACAAGTGTAGGCCTAACCTCTCACACTATGCTTGTATGTGGATTGTATGTATGGACAGTTTGTCTTAAATAAAACTCTATCTATCTATCTATCTATCTATCTATCTATCTATCTATCTATCTATCTATCTATCTATCTGTCTGTCTGTCTGTCTGTCTGTCTGTCTGTCTGTCTGTCTGTCTTTCTGTCTATCTATCTATCTATCCACCTGCCTACCTATCTATCTATCTATCTATCTATCTATCTATCTATCTATCTATCGAAGGCTGTGGCACATTGATTTAGTGAACTAATGCCTGCTTCGAGACACGTCATGCCTTGCATGGCCATGCTGCCTGTAAAGCTGTGATTTATAATTTTATTCGGAAATCTATCGCTTAACAACCGGGCACGGATGGTAGTGGTGGTGGTGGTTGGGGTGGGGGCAAATCCATGGATGGTCCAGAACTTTACAGTGATTTATGCCGACAAAAAGTGAAACGGTGGTAAGCCGCCCATTTGTGAGTGATTATTTCTGTCCACGGCAATGGATGGTCAAGGAAATCAATTTATCTACTACTTGATCCTCAGACTAATCGAAAAAGATCAGAAATCTCAAACATGGTCCCTTTTTGTATTTTAATTATGACGTCGCACTATCAGCAAAATCTCAAAATTTTAATTTAACAGAAGTTTTAGAGAGCATCCATTATTTTGATATGCTTCTACTCAACGGCTGAACCTTACACACCACAGGCTTATCCAATGGCCATGAATGCCGGGTACAGCGGTTTAACATACCACTCGTATGACCATACAACAGCTTTGTAATATTAACCTCGGTATACTCCTTTCATGGATTATTTCGTATACGTTGCAATGAAATAATAATCTCAATGTCAAAGTTTGCACTGAAATCAATTTACATGATCTCCACTGATGGCACACAAAGTCACAACTCAATTCCAAGCGATAACAGCACATTTCACAAAAGGAAATGTGTATATTTTCAGACAATCAAAGTTAAGGGCGACACAAAATTAAAACATCTTGAAGTGCGTTATAACGTGAAAGAGAAACACACACACACACACACACACACACACACACACACACACACACACACACACATATATATATATATATATATATATATATATATATATATATATATATATATATATATATATATATATATATATATATATATATATATTAGCTTAGACAAGGAGCGCCTACTCCGAAACATGTTCTGAGTAGTTACCCGCTAAAGATCTTTAATTTATTTGCGCTAATACAGCTTATGTAAAAATTTTTGCAGAGGTGCGTGTGCAATATGGACAGTGGTACTTCCATATGTATATCGGTTAGACAGGGCCAGGTTAGCTTATGGAGAGTGAAAAAAAGGACTGCCGAAAATGGTTATGACTACCAGGTAACGTTGCTATCCATTTACAAATAAAACAGTAGGTAGGCTGTTCATGGACGTCAATAAGAGCATGGCTTTTATCGACATGTACCTTTTAAAACATAACATCCCAGTCTCAGGCAATGCGGATTCAGTATCATGTTGTCACAAATGTTCCACCATTTGAGGAGGATGAGCCAATACAGCGCCTACCACTGCCAAAAAGGATCTGGGGCCACAACAACAAAATGGGCCTATAACTAGCTGCTATTGGGACACAAGTCACCATAACAACATCTGAGAACAAACAGTAGGCCAAACATGCCATTATGAATCCGGTGATGTTAAGACAAACATTGTACTTGTTCAATGTAGCTTTTGGTCGATACGAACCTGCCGGTGCTACATAGATGCAGTGGTATTCTTTGGCGGTAACCTGGAGTTGAGTGCAGGCTTACATTTCATTGAGGGTATTCAATTTTCATAGCTACACGTAGATAAGGGAACAAAAATTCTGCAGCACAATGTATTATGGGTACATGTCACCAATGTATTATATTACAATTATACATATGCTCTGTGAAAATTGTATACAATTTTATAGTTTTGGTGAATCTGAGACGAAGCACAACGTTTCTATGCAGAACGGACAAAAGAAAAAAATATCTGCTTAATATAAACAGGGAAAACAGCAGGTCAACAACCGCTCTGACGTCTACCCAAGTGCCTTCGATGAATAATTTGAGCGCTGTCCTCACTCTTTCGTGCTCAAGATGAAAGAAACACTTCGGCATTAAACCTATCTACTTGAATATTAGTATTTAATAAAGTTCCTTAAAAGAAAATTTTGAAACGAAAATTTCGGTGATACATATGATGAGAGTATCCTGCAGGCCAACAACTTTCCTTGGTGTAGGTTGGCCACACACTGCATCAAGGTCAGTTTGGTCATTCAGTTTCATGTGTATTCCTTGGCATTTTCTGAATAGCGATCGGGAGTATTCCTCGCCATTCTCTGGATGCCTACTTTCGGAAAAATGTTGCCTCAGTCACTTAACATACCGTTCCCGTTCAGCGGCTACGGATTATGGCTTGTGGCAATGGCAAGGTCCCATGTAATTCTACCTTCATAAGCCGGCACGGCTGCCTCACTCGCAACGACAAACGTTTGGGAATACTACCATTACTTATTGAACAGCATGTTATCTGAGAGAAGCACCATTCAGTATTATAGCAAGACCAACAACTTCCGGAGCGTTTCTGGTATTGTTCTGGCTAATTGTACTGTCTTTCTACCTTACGTTTACTTATACTGTCTTAGACTTTCCAACTTAGGTTTTATTATACTCTCTTAGACTTTCCGCCTTAGATTTAATTATACTGTCTTAGACTTTCCACTTAGGTTTAATTTTACTGTCTGAGACTTTCTGCCTAAGGTTTAATTATACTGTCTCACACTTTCCGCTTAGGTTTAATTGTACTGTCTTAGACTGTCTACTTAGGTTTAATTCTACTGTCTGAGACTTTCTGCCTTTGGTTTAATTATACTGTCTTAGACTTTCCGCTTAGGTTTAATAGTACTGTCTTCCTATCTTAGGTTTAATTGTACTGTCTTTCTATTTTAGGTTTAATTGTACAGTCTTTATATCTTAGGTTTAATTGTAATGTCTTTCTATCTTAGGTTTAATTATACTGTCTTTCTATCTTAGGTTTAACTGTACTGTCTTTCTATCTTACGTTTAATTGTACTCTCTTTCTATCTTAGGTTTAATTGTACTGTATTTCTATTTTAGATTTAATTGTACTGTCTTTCTATCTTAGGTTTAATTGTACTGTCTTTCTACCTTAGGTTTAATTATACTGTATTTCAACTTTCCGCCGTAGGTTTAACTATAGTGTCTTAGACTTTCCGCCTTAGGTTTAAACATTCTGTCTTAGTCTCTCCGCCTTAGGTTAAATTATACTGTCTTAAACTTTCCGCCTTAGGTTTAATTATACTGTCTTAGACTTTCCGCTTATGTTTAATTGTACTGTCTTTCTATCTTAGGTTTAATTAGGTTTAATTACACTGTCTTTAAACTTTCCGCCTTAGGTTTTGTTGTACTGTCTGAAGCTCCCGCCTTATTTTGCAATATTTTCGGCGAATTCCCTAATGCAAAGCATGTCATTGTCTGGCACTGGAGGGTCCTCTTAAATGAATGAGAACTAGAAAAGTATACAGAATACACGGGCTGTGTTGCTTGCTGGCACTTTAAATAAATCAACTGTAGTCACGTGAATTTAAAGCCAAAGTCAAAGCACTATACATTATTACATGCTTTCACTTGAATTCCACCAAAACAGAAATATTATCATGTCAACCAAAACCTTACCGAATCATGAAACAAATGTTTTTACTAAAACACCTTACAAGGCAAACTGGAGCATTTCTGCCAAATATTTAGTCCACAATGGCATTCTGGCAACGGGTTATAGTGTTGTACTGGTGGTACCTGGCCATGGATATGTATTGTTGTATTGGTGGTACCTTGCCAAGGATACGTATTGTTGTATTGGTGGTACCTGGCCAAGGATACGTCTTGTTGTATTGGTGGTACCTGGCCGAGGATACGTATTATTGTATTGGTGGTACCTGGCCGAGGATACGTATTGTTGTGTTGGTGGTACCTGGCCAAGGATACGTATTGTTGTATTGGTGGTACCTGGCCAAGGATACGTACTGTTGTATTGGTGGTACCTGGCCGACGATACGTATTGTTGTGTTGGTGGTACCTGGCCAAGGATACGTATTATTGTAAAGGTGGTACCTGGCCAAGGATACGTATTGTTGTAACATGACAATGGTTTGCAATCTATGCATATAAAAAACGCGACAGATTCAGAAAGACAACAAAATCCCATGTTTTTCAGTTCTATTTGTAAAGGGGACACGTGGATGAGTGTCAGAAGGAAGAGATACAATAGGCAAGAAAAACAGGTAAAACACACTCAAACATCGATTCAACTACATCTTAAATTTTTAATGAACATTTCTCATGATTGTCATTACACTTTTGTCTCAAAATGATTCGCCCTGCAGTGCTTCCTCGCTTTCATTTCTGTAATAATGCTTTCATCTAAGTCATATACTTTTGGTGGCATAAAGGCTATTGTGATCATAGTTCGTTTTATCACGCTGAAGTCAAAGTGCTCCTATGAGCGAAATTTTATGTTTTGTTTCAAATGTAGGGTTATTTCTAGTTTCCTAGATATCTGAGAATCTTTTCGACCATGTATGTAAATGGTTGATTGTAAGAAGTTCATTTTGTATAAGGGAAAATTAAGATTAATATATTTTTAACAGGAGGTCACAGATGCGGGTAGGCTTTTGATTAGCCGAAACCTTATGGTTGGGGATATCGAACGTCCGTTGCACCTGCCTGCATGGACCTTTTTGTGTCCTTTCACGTGATAGGAATACTGTATGTTAACAATTATTCACGCAACCAAGATCAACCAATATCGACTTACTAGCCAGTTACACACTGGTCAGAAAACAAGCACTCGTGTAACTTTGTTAGTGAACATTCCACTGTGCTTTTGTATATATGTAGAATACATTTGAGAGAAGGGGACCGGAACCGTCACTGCTTTTCCCAGTCAGTGTCAGTCATTTTTCAGTTGTGCCTATCTTCGATCGCGAGTCCCTGCTGCTGTGCAGTTTGTGATGTTGCGTTCCTTTCCTGGGAGATATTTTTTTGGCTATCGTTATCAGTAGCACAAATGGCTTCCTTCACTTATTTCTATTGAAATATGTTGAGAGTGAAATAAAACTGAGCACTTGAGCATGGTACTAAGATGGTGAACAGCGCCAGTGACAGGAGAAGCAGTCAGCAGTCAGTGGTCGCCATGCCTTCCAATCGCTGGCTTTGTTTACAGCATGTGCAGTGGCAGGCGGTATACCAATAGAAGCACGGACATTTTGTCGATATCCACCATGGGGTGACACTTTCTCTTGTGGGCTTCCTTCCATTAACATTGTAGCTTCCTCGCTCACTGAAGTGTAGTTTCAGGCTTTGCCTCATTTGCTTAGAGCATTCACATCCCCAAACATTTGTAAATGTTATTTCCTGTCCGTGTTAGCAAGCTGAAAAATTCAGAGGCGGCATTTGTCTGCTGATGAGATACAGGGCAGCCTGGAGGCCAGAACGAATAAAAACATTTTTATAAAAACGTGAACTCAGAACTCAGAACTGAGAAACATTTTATTTGACAATGAAAAATCAAAATACAAGAAAATTAACATCAGTACTGTACATTCATTAATAACAAAAGCTTTTGAGAAGTCTGTCAGGATGACCCAGCTAAGGATTGAAATCCGCTATCGCTGGGGCCACCTTTAACGGGTAAATAGTTTACAGCATCTTGCACATGGATTGCTTAACTGAAATTAAAGAACTACTGGGCAGTCAAAACTTTGGATGATGAGGAAAAATAAATACAATACATTCTATTATCTGTTACATACAAAACAATCTGGCAGGGTACAGAACTCTTGGTATTCATTTATGTAGATTTTTTTTTTTTTATATAACTAGAAAACTAGAGACGTATTAGCATTTGTATGTAGCACTTTGACATCACGCAAAGGCACGGAAGAGCAATGAACTATCTCAAATTTATAGCAGCATGTCGAATTTTAATTGCTTTTCTAATTATTGCTCCAAAATCGGCATGTCTCAGCAAGGGCTGAAATGTAAACCAACCATATCATATACATTGCTACAATGTAAACCAACCATATCATATACATTGCTACAATGTAAACCAACCATATCATATACATTGCTACAATGTAAACCAACCATATCATATACATTGCTACAATGTAAACCAACCATATCATATACATTGCTACAATGTATTTGGAAACATATGTCGGTCTGTGTACACATGCATTAGTCTAATTTCTCTGCTTAGCACTGTAAGTGCAGAACCCTCCATAGAGCCCATCTCTGGAGAGATCACTTGTTCACTCTGATTGCTTACTGGTACCTTTGACAATGTGGTTTTTTGTCATATTTTGCACGTCACTAAACAAAACACCCCTCCCCCCAAATGGATAAAGGGTGCTTAAGGTTGTTGCATCCTTCCCCTTCAGTGCCAAATAAGAGTCCAAAGTAAGTCAATTTTGTGTGATAAATTACACGTCTTTGTATTGGAAAAATGCAAAATACATGTGGTCATGTATGGGAGAGAGATGCTATCTTTATGCATACATGAGTTTTGTAAATGTGGATTTGATTAGATTTTGAAATACAGACTAGATGTGTTATTGCCCTTTATTCTGCCTTTCAACATCAGTCCCATAAAGAGCCGCAAAACAATTAACTGCTCCGCAGGCAACTGGAACGGGGTCAAATTTAAATTACTTTCTTTGGATTGTGTTTTAAGGTCTTTCAGAGATTTCAAATTCATTTAAAGAGATACACTCTTTCTCTGCTTGGAGTTTTCATTATATAAAACGTCATAGGAAGAGTCCACTTTACACCAGCAAGGGGTAAAGGTTTGCTCTAAAGTAGCACAACGTCCACATGCCATGTTGATGTATATCCGTGGAGTGTAGGACGTGTATGGAACATTTCTTTCATGAAGCAAGCCAGCTGCAGATACCTGCCAAAAGTAATAACATTTGCTGTCATGATAACACTATATATGCTGAGTTGGCTGTGTCGAGTGCAATAAAACTCAGGGTATGATTGAAAAACATGGGCAGATAATTAAATCCAGTGCCAACTGAGGCATAAAGTAATCCACATTTTGATTGCTACAAAACTCTTTGAGACATTTCATGTAGTGGGCATACCATGTTCAAGTATTGTCTGGGTATAAAGCCTCGATAATTGACACTGTCGCCTCATCCAGTTGAATGCCAGACCATGAGTTCAGATCAGAGCAGCCCTAATAGCTGCCAGGGTTGCAACCATCAGCTTTCGGAATAATGGGTGTACCTGTTGTGTATCTGTCACTTGTGTCAAGGTGTCTCTCCTTGCCAGCAACCTCGCAGGCAGGCTTGTTGCATCTGACAAAACATTGCATACCAAGCCTAGGTCTTCCAACAGGGGGCTATCGCGAATACATTGGCCCAGTCCTCCTTCAGTTTCTGGAGAATTTTCGGCAGTGAGCTGAATAGTGAAAAATGTGTCCATTATAATGGGACCAATTAAGGCTAAAGGCATGTATTGCATTGCCTCTGGATCTGACTGAACACTGAAATAAGGTTTTAGCTGCAAATTTGGTTCAGATACAAACAAGTCCACATTGGCACTGAATTTTGTGGATCTCACGATGAAGTCGAATATTGGTTTGCCTAACATGCCTACTATAATGATCTGCTTCATTGAGAAACCCTGGCACATGGGAGCAGTTTAGCCAAACACTTCTGTAGTTTGCGCAAGGCCAAATTTCTCATTCAATCTCATTACAAGCAAGTGATTTGAGCCACATATTTCTCCAGTGTTGGCAACTGCTGTGACATTATCTAACTCAATCCTACTTGAATATGTGACCTTTGCCAATTGATTGCAGGGGTATGAAAGCCTCTTTTAACTATGGAATATTTATGTGAGACTCTGACTCATATGGGGTCCATTGGCCTCTCCCTGACTGTGTATTGTTGAGACACGAAAATCACCCACCAAGGATGCATCACTTTGGATTATCAGCTTAGGTTCCCCATGGGAAACAGGTTTAACCCTTTCCCCCTCATACCGGCCAAAACAGGGCTGGTGGTCAAATGTCGTCTGCTCCAGTGTTTTCAACTAATTTCAACAGTTATGAAAAACAATTTGAATGAGAAATGTACATGATAATTATCACGATCACATGCCCCAGGTCAACAGCTTTCCTTGGCATGGGGTGGGCACTTAGTGCCCAACCCATGCCAAGGAAAGCTGTTGACTCAGTCTTAATTCGAGGGGGAAAGGGTTAACAGCTGAATCTGTAATGGCAACAAAACACTGCAAGTCATAGCAGGAACAGCTGCTCTGTCTTTTTGCATCAAAGTTCTTAGGGCTTTTTTTCAAAGCCCAGTGTTTTTATCATGTTCCTGTGCCTGATAGTACATTGGCCCGTGCAGCATTCATGGAGAAGGTGACACCAGAAATCCAATCTCTCCTCTGACTTTCCTTATGATGAACCATCTTACAGACATCAGTCTGCTGGGGATAGAAACAAGCGATCAGCTTTATCTCTTGGCAGATAAACTGTCATAAGTTCATAGTCTAAAATGAAGGCTGGGAAGTGCAACTGTCACGCTGGTGTGAGTGCAGATTGGGCAGATAGAACTATGCATCCAGTTTATTCAATACGTTTGCTGTATATAGTACTTGTTCAATTAAATTTGTATAATTCGAATATAATGTACACAGACAATACCCCTTCATCAGGGATGAGCGAATACTAGGTTTAACATTTTGGTGAAGGCTCTACAGCCACAGCTGATACCTTGTGCCGAAAGAGCAAGTGAATAGAAATAAATGGCCATTCCAAATAAACTTCAAGTATGTTTTGCATGATGGTGCCACTTTCACTCAGAAATAGTTATCTTGTAGGTCAATAGAAGCCATATAGCATTTTGTAGTTATTAAAGCTATGGCATTGGTCACAGTCTCCATTCTAAAATGTTGGCATTCATTAACTTTCAATTTTTTCACATTGAAAATGATCCCCCCCCCCACTTTTTTTTCTCTGGTTCAAAGTTTGCTATAAATTAACCTTGCCCGTGGTGGCTCTCCTCAATTACACCTTTTTGTACCAGTTCCTTGAGTTCTGTATCAAAAATGCTTTTGTCATATTCGCAGCTTGACTATAGTTCTGGTGTCATATCTTGGCATGGTTCAACTGTGAATGGAATTTCATATCCCATGACCCAGTAACCCAGGATTTCTTTGTAGGTAGTCCCTTTTCCCAATTTTGCAAAACTAAAATCAATTCTGTTAGCTTGAAATTGAGTGGGCGGGGGGTGGGGTGGGACATCAGACTCTTCCGTAAGCCATTTTCAAGTCCATGTAGGTTGTTATGAGATTCATTTGATATTTAACATAAATGTTCACGTATACATTTTGATTCAGTTGCTCAAATGGCCAGTTCACCTTTTTGCCGTTGGATTGTCGATTGACCACCTCTTTTGGTTGATATTTTTCATTTTTTTCTGTTTGTTGAATGTTTTGGTTCCGATTCTTGTGGCCTTGGGATTATTTGAGTAATTAAGTGATCTGTAGCCACTTGTAGTTGCCGTGTTGTCAAGAGCTGTCATCTGTTTTGCATTCCTTAGAAACTTGTGCAAGTTATCACCAAACAAAAAGATAATCAGTGGTATTTCAATGTTGTCATACAGAGCTCTGGAAGCTTTTTTCAGCACAAGCCTTAAATTGTTCCTCCAAATTAACAGCATGATTGGCGCTTCTTAGGCAGCTTAATGCATCAGTGCCTTTTTACAGATGTTTATTTGTGTTGATATTAGACAATGCAGGGATGTCTCGAGCAGGCTAGTGTGCTTTATGACTGGCTTCCGGGATGTCTCGTGCAGGCTAGTGTGCTTTATGACTGGCTTCCGGGATGTCTCGTGCAGGCTAGTGTGCTTTATGGCTGGCATCCGGGATGTCTCGAGCAGGCTAGTGCGCTTTATGACTGGCATTCGGGATGTCTCGTGCAGGCTAGTGTGCTTTATGACTGGCTTCCGGGATGTCTCGTGCAGGCTAGTGTGCTTTATGGCTGGCTTCCGGGATGTCTCGAGCAGGCTAGTGCGCTTTATGACTGGCATTCGGGATGTCTCGTGCAGGCTAGTGTGCTTTATGGCTGGCTTCCAGGATGTCTCGTAAAGGCTAGTGTGCTTTATGAATGGCTTCCGGGATGTCTCCCGCAGGCACGAGTGCTTTATGAATGGCACTCAGACAGCCACATTAGTGTTTCTGCCAAGCTTGCTGCCTCGGATTGAGCTTGTTTTTTTTTTCAATCGTGCAACGGTGTTCCTCGCCTGTTTACCTTTCAGTCTTTTCAACTGTTTCTAATGGAGACTTTATAGATGAATACCGATGCATAGCCTTGCGGGTGGGAAAGTAAATACTCCAAGCAATAATGAAAACCCAAAGGGAACCCCTTGTTGTGTTCCTGATAACAGTGTTATTGTTGCCGGCAACCTCCAGCCCTACACATGTTGGCAGGCCTGGAAAGTTCAATGTGATTATAGCTCAGGCTATGAACAATATGGGCCAGGTTTGGCATTAGCTGGCAAAAAACGAAGTGTCAAGTCCAGATGCAAAGAGACCAAAGGGACCAAAGGGACCAAAGGACCAGGTGGACTTAGTGTCTCAAGCTGTGGCTCCTGATGTTGATGTTGATGACGATGATAATGATGATGAAACATCACATCACTATAAAATGGATACCGAGCATGAGGATAATGAGACTGATGACAATGATTGTAATGGTTAGTTAGGAAAAAAGCCTTTATATCACTTAGCCTGGATGTGATGAACTGGGGCATCAGGTCGACCTGGCTACTACGGTGGAAAGCATTCACAGTCTCATCAGGAATGGAGGCGATGCGTTGAAATTTAACAATAAACAAGATTTCCAGCCTGAAAACTGTGATGAACTGAAAGTGCCACCTGTCAACCGTGAGATATGGTGGAATGCCAGGGTTTGTCCAGCAAAGACACAAGAAGTGGCGACCTTTGCTAGTGGACAACAGTAAAGCAGCAGTAACACAAGTGACTTAGGAGATCCTGGACATTAGAAAGATGGGAAGGAACACTAGTGTGGGCTGTCCGGAAGCCAGTCATAAAGCACACAAGCCTGCACAAGACATACCGGAAGCCAGTCATAAAGCACACAAGCCTGCACGAGACGTACCGGAAGCCAGTCATAAATCACACAAGCCTGCACGAGACATACCGGAAGCCAGTCATAAAATGAGGTGTCAGAAAGCTGTCGCTATCTCCTGTTAATCATCAGTGACTTATGTATATGTAAAGTTAACAGAATTGTGCGTCTCAGTTGAGACTGATGAGTTCATCTCAAGGAAAGTTTTACCTGTATGACCTTAAAACTACAATTCACGTTAGTGATTCTATAAGATTATGTCAGATATATGCCATTTATGTATATCAAAGCTTCATAGCAGTGAATAAAAGGAACGAAAATGTTTCATATAATACATTGTGTCAGATGTCAACAAAGAACCAGTTTTTGATTCATGTTTTAGGTTTTTTGTCGATGAGCCTATTTTCAAAATGTTTAGGTTCATCTAGTCTGTGTCATATTAACAACAACAACAATGTAGATATATAGCAGAGAAAACTGGGTTCTGCATCCAAAAGTTATATTTAAAAGTAAGCAACACATTACTCTTTAGAAACTGCAAAAAAAGCAAAAAGCTATACAATGTCCTTCTGGAGCGACGCATGCTAATGCCATAAAGCCTAACTGGCAATTGGTATCATAACATTTGCATTTTCAATTATTCAAATGCATTTCCTGTATTTGAGTCAGAGAGCCATCGAAGGCACACAGATTGAACGAGATTTTATCATTTATATGCCATTCTTATCGAAGGGACACATTGATTGGACGATATTTGTATCATGCGCATTCTCCTCAATAATGGAGACCAGAAGATCGGGCTTTTTTGCCACTTAACTCATGTGTTACTGGCTTAATTGTCTGTATTGAGATTATTCTTTCTTCTATAACATTGGTCGAGTAATGATCTCAATATACGCTCATCTATATTTATGCAGCAATAAATGTAGTACAGTGTTAGTTAATGAAAATATATTGCGTCGATATTTGCATAACTATAAATAAAATAATTTTCAGCCCTCAAACATGTTTGTAAATGTCGGCCTTTTATGATGCAATTGGTATCGTTGCATTCAATCAATACACATTATAATTGAATTCACTTCTAGTTTCGACAGATTCGCAGTTCGGCGTGTAAAGCGATACAGCATCAAATCATTTTGCATTGCACTTATGTTGACAAGGTCAACAGGGTTTAAAGAGGGAAACAAAATATAGAATAAATTATTAGTTGCTGATACAACCTACCAAGCATACATTCACATACCATAAATTTCATACTTCTTGTTGAGCTTTATCTTATCACGAGGCTAGTGACTTTTATCATGGACTATTCAGAACAATATGAGCATTGAAATAAAACTGTTTTGTGCATGGTTCATTACCAAAACATCCGATACTACCACAACTAGGTAAATGCTGTACACTTACAAATCAACTCTTTGCAGGTAAATGTGACACGATTGATTATAACCACATTTGAATAAAAAAAAATCTGGTATACTTTTGTCAATTTTTATAGAGCAACACAATCATCTATTTAAGACATTTTTTAATCATTTTAAAAACCATTTTCTGTTCCTCACGTCTTTTAAGTATAGATAAGGGAAGACATGTTGCTGATAAAACCAATTTTTGGTTGTTTGTATGGATCTTCTTCTGATTCTGCGACATGATTCATGCAAGGAGAAATATGTAGCTGGAGAAACCAGTTTATCTCGCTTGTTTACCCAGACCTTCCTTCTAGCTCTCCAATGTCATTTATGCAAGGAGATATATGTTGCTGGAGAAACAAGTTTATCTCGCATTTCTTCCCAGACCTTCGTTCTGGCTCTCCAATGGTATTTTTGCAAGGAGATTATGTCGCTGGAGAGACCAGTTTATCCCTTTTGTTCACCCAAACCTTCCTTCTACCTCTCCAATGTTATTCATGCAAGGAGAAATATGTCGCTGGAGAAACCAGTTTATCTCGCTTGTTTACTCAGACCTTCGTTTTGGCTCTCCAATGTTATTAATGGAAGGAAAGAGATGTGGCTCATAAAGCCAGATTCTTTCTTTTGCTTGTTCGGCTCATGGTTCTAGCTCGTAAGTCACAGGTGAAAATGTAAATCCGGTTGAGACCTAATCGTTTATCGATATGAAGTATGTTTCAAACGGGTTCAAATGCCCATGACGTCATCAAAAGAATGGTTTCACAATTAAAGGCCAAACGTCACGATATTTAGAGAATTAAAACAGATGCAAAATATCGTGGAATCTGGCATATACTGGATACATGTACACATAGAATATACGGTACAAACTGTATGATATGGAGTCCCGTCAAGTCACACCTGGACGTGGAAAAATTTGATGTATCACGGAGACAGTCACATCAACCAGGTGCGCAACAAGGACGTTCTGCGTGAAATCCCATCTAGGAAATTCACCGTCCTTGTTCTGGATCGGTCTCTACTGAGTGTATTTCCATTCAAGCCACTTGACATTAACATGTCAGTCAAATGGCTCCTGTGTGATTAATGACACCACTCATCAAATCATATTTGTCAGCTCTTATAATATGAACCCACAGATAAAAAGTATTGATGTATGTCTACGAGATATATTTGCATAAGGGGAAATCTATACATTAAACTTGACACTGACACGTGCTTGGCTTCAGCCTGACCTTTCTTAGTCGTTTGCTTCGGCAATACGCTTGAAATAAAATCTTTTTACGGGTGTCGCTAAATTTTGGCACTCCATCAAAAAATCATACCCAAATTTGGGGTTGCAAAAATGTATTTGGATTATTCCATATTTAGGAATATGGTATTCCTTCTGTTAGCACTGCATTGAATGGTCTTCATTCGGTACGTCAAGGGCCTACTCACTCAGGCAATGTCCCACAGGTGTTGAGCAGGTTTGTTCATTTTACGATTTTGAAACATTTTTGTACCCATATACGTTGTCTATCAGTCGTTCAAATGGTTGTTCTAGTCCCAATAGAATGTGAAGCAACTAAGAAAATAGCTTTAACTCTAACATGGTATTTACAGATCACAGATAATCTGTATATGCATTAAGATATCCAGTCCATGTGGATATTTCTCTAAGCTAATGATCTGATTTTGATCACATAAAAACTAATTTGTCTCAAGAATAGTTGGAACAATAAGTGTCAGCAAATTTCTTAGACATAGACAGTTGTTTTTAAATGTGCATCAGAATGAAACGTCCGCCACACTTTATGAATATTGAAAGAAACAGTCATTTTGCATGTTCCTGTTACCCACTATAAAAAAGATATGTAGCTATGAAAAATCTCTGATACGTTTCTATGTAGCTGCATATTTTGAGATCATAACAGCAAAAATTTTCCCTTTGTATCTTGAATATATCTGAAGAAGGAGCCAACTTTTTTACGAAAATACTTTTTTTTATCCAAAATGCTTGTGTACGCATAACAACCTTGAATGCAGAGTTCCAATTTTAGTGCAGAGAGATTTTGTAAAGCCTTGTGGTGAATTAACGATGTAGGTTTATGTACGTATAAATATTTCTGTGATATGCTTAGAATTTTAGCCAGTTTGCTTGGTTGAACATCAACTAAACGAAGCACATATGTTAATGGCAGAAAGTGTGCATTGTTTATCCGATTCTGCTGTGTGCTATATGTGATCGGTTACAATGTCTTCGTTTTAATAAGAAATAAGTGCATTGTGCATGAAAACTGGTTTGGTTCTGCCTGCTCGCGATAGATTTTGTGCTGCGTATAATTTGCACGTTAAATATAAGTCGATATTGCCAGGCAACCGGCTGCTTGATATAGTGGTATTCGCGCAGGATGCTGGTACCACATGTAGCTGACAATTGTTTGTAGTGTATATCCCATACTTTGTCACCATCTCCAACAAAGATATTTTTTAAATCCTTTAACCCTCAACTTGTAAACATAGCCTGTCGCATTATCGAACCATGCAAGATAACACGTGGAGGCGTTTTTAAATAAGTGGCGGCTCAACACGAAGCAGATTGTTGGCAAGAAAATTATCTCACATTTGATATAATTATTATCGGGGGGAAGTCTGTGTCAGCTTCCTATAAATATTAGGGGCTCTTTGGGGGGCAGATATGTGGCCTTTCAGCGGGAGCCCTGAGTCAGGGGCTATGCTTGGACACACAGGCAGTAGGAGGAGGAGGGAGAGGTTGAAGGGACCAGTTTGCGCTCAACTCTACCCCGGGTCCTACACCTCATCGAAAAAAATCACATAAAGTGTAAGCTTATACTGCTTTATTTAGTGTCGCTTGATAAATCGATTGGAAAATGCTAACCCGTCTTTCAGCTAAGTATAAACTATTCATACGAAAGCCTGCATATTCATCGCTCGCAAGTCTGTTTACCGCCGGTGCCTCATCATCGAAAAAGAACCTGTCGAAAAAATACGCCAACAACAGCTACCATACATGTCTTATCATCTTGTCAATTTGAAGGATAATCCCTTTCGTAGTTTGAAGAGGACTGCGTCAACAGTTTGGCTTGGGGGTGAGTCAAATCTGCGCCAAGGAAAGCTGCAAAACTGGGGCATGGTATCATGTTAGACCTTATCTACAGTTCTCATCACACAGTTTTCCTATTCTTCACGAGAAATTAAATTGAAACATAAGCAGATGACAATTTACAGCGCGGCACTTTAGGGCGATCCAAGCGAGAAAAGTTTACTGAAGGATCATGCATTCTAGGCAATCTTGAGCGTTCATACCAATACTTACATGCTCAATGATTGCTGTTTACGACATGTATTGATGCTTGCCTTAACAAGTCAATAAGCTAAATAGCCATGTCAGCTGAGCATGCTCACCTTAACAAGTCAATAAGCTAAATAGCCATCTCAGCTGAGCATGCTCGCCTTAACAAGTCAATAAGCTAAATAGCCATCTCAGCTGAGCATGCTCAATGAGGTGTGTAGTAATAATAATAATAATTTATTGGAAAACTACCCCTTTACACCGGGGGCACCACCGGGGCGGGTAAACCCGTGGTGCGTCAGGATAAAACTTATATCGATGAAATGGACAAGACTTACACTCATTGTCACCGTAATATGCCCACAAGGGCTCACAACATTGACTAAAAGTACAAGTGTGTTCCTTTGATAAGCTCACGGGCCATTCAATACAAACTTCACCCGCTTAACATAGAAATGTACAGACGTAAAACATAAAGCTTCTGAAAGGATGGAAACTTCATTAATTAAGAAGTTTGCTGGTGTTTTCCATCAACTATAGGCTATGTAATTTTAACACAACCATGAAAATAGTCCAAGAAATTGAAGTGAAAAGTTTCTTTTTGGTTACCAGGATAACTTAACAAGTTGAATAGGGAAAGGCCACTTCCTGTGTTGAATGACGCCTGACCTCAGTCAGTCTGTAGCTGGGCTGGGCGGGGCTGGACCGAGATAGCGATTTGCCTTCTGAACAATACTCATAAAGGTGACCATTAAACAGCTCTGAATTAAAAACAAATGGGCAAACTTCCGAAACTGCACTACCTATTGGTGAAATATGGCTTAGCCAACATCTTCTGTTCCACTGGAGCTCTGCGGGGCGAAAAATCATCTTGTGATTTTTATAGCAGCCCAAGGTTCCACTAGATGATTATGACTGGACACTGATCGTCAGGTGCAAGCGTATACGCCAGCACCTACCATTGATTGGATTAAATATGTAGTAATTCTAGTGAGCCCTTTAGTACAAATAGGTGACTAATATAATGGGTTCTCCAGACACGGAGAAACACGCAGTATTTATACAAACGAACGGGAAATACAAACTATGTTTCCCGTTTACATATTATTAAAGATTTTTCAGATCAGACCTTAGCTGAACATTGTAGCCCCTTCCCATAACAACCCACGACGTGCTCGTTCCTTGACGTGGGGGGGGGGGGATCTTAAAATGTTGTCCATAGTAGATCGATAAACCATACTTGCTTGACAATAATTATTGACTATCACACTTAAGGAAATGCTATCTATTCTTAATACTATATGAACCTAAACTTCAGCGACATTGAAAGGGTCCTTTAGAATGGCATACTGTATCTCGTTGTCTGTCTCTCTCTCTCGCCCTCTGTCTGTCTGTCTGTCTGTCTGTTACTCTGTCTCACTAGCTCTTTCTTTTCAACCAGTCTACAAACATGTCTACAGTAGCTTCGTAATCTCATGACAGTTTACTACAACTCATCAGCAAGTCTCATTGTAAACACACCAACTATTACTTCACTGCAAGTCTCATTGTAAACGCACAAATCGACGTAAAATGAAATGACTCTTAAAGAAGAACATCTGTTAGCATAATATTTTCTTGACTTCCATAGCAAAGCCATTGCTAGAGTCATTGAAGAGTCTGCCAAGATCCGTAAAATATACAAGAAAATGGCGGGGCACACGTAGTGTGTTAAACAGAATGAGGTTGCCTGGTGTGGAATTTATTATATCCACGTCCCCCAGTGGGCGCCACTGTCACCAGCATGACGAGTACATGTCATGGGCCGTCGGCCACAGTTTCTCTCTGACCGGTCGATACTCTGCTACCATCCATCATGACATGTCAATATTGGATCGGGGAACATGAGCTCGGCTGACAAACAGTCCTTCTATGCGCAGAATAAACACACGAGCCAACAGTTTAGATTGAATGGAACAATGTTATTGAATATAATTTATTGACTTAGCTGTGTTTTGATATTTAATCATGGAAGTCATTTGGAAGATTTATGCCTTATATTTAAAAGATACGTCAGTTTCAATGGAAGAAAAGCTGTTCAGATCATGGTATAAAATTGGAGCTCAATTAATTTTTCATTCAGCTAATTGAACCGAGAAAAATATTATTCTCTGTATTTTCCACAGCAATGGTAACGATGCGTCGCCGAGTCCGGTCAACATGACATGTAATCCAAGTACAAGCGACAGGTGAAACAGTGTCATAGAGCAGTCCTATTATGTCACGTGGTACTTTTTAAGTACCCAACGAGAACTGACCATCATCATGCATAAGGAGCAAGGTTCGTATCCAGGTGCTTCCATATAAACACCCACATTCAAACACATACAGTTTAAATTAGATTTTTATATATTCAGCAAAGTACAAGTATAATACATACAATTGCAAAGTTGAAACGCTATTGGGCTTATTGACTCTGCTGGGTAAACATGAACATAAATTATAGAACATTAGTCACCAAAAGATCATGGGAACATAATTAAGTCACATGACTTAAAAGTAAGTTCAGAGACATTTCGTAATATAATCCTATTAAAAATCACATGTAAAGGTATTTAAGCTTACTTTTCAATATATGAAACGGTGGTAATTGACCTAACTTCAGAGGTATCTGATTCCTAATCCTTGAACCATGACATTCAATTGAAAATTGCGAAAGATTAATACGATAAGGAAAGACATGTAGGTAAAGTTTCTCTCTTGTATTGTAAGTGTGTATACCCGTATTAAGAGCAAAGGTGTCAAAATAAATTGCCAGAGAAAGACCTTTGTTAATTTTAAATATGAATAAACCAGTTAAGAATGTATTTACAGAATCTGATTCAATTTTTATAATACTCAAATCACGAAACAGTGGCTCAGTATGTGCATTTAATTCTGAGAACAGTAGATGGCGCTGCCAATATGACAGAAGGAGGGAGGGGGGAGTCTGCACCTCTAATTTTGCCATTTCTGTGTAATTCAGTAACTTTTCACCAGGCTAAAACTACTGACATTGTTGGTTGGATGCCTGAATCCATGCAGAATACTCGACAGAGTAACATATGCAGCCAGTTGGTGGAATTTGATAGGAGTCTGTTTCCAGCTTTTTATCTGAGAGGGTAATGTATGTGACACTGTGACAAGGTCTTTATTGAGTGTCAATGAAGAAAGTGCTACCTACAATATTTTGAGCCTGGTAGCAGCTGTCTCAACCTGGGTTTATAGACTCATTTTGACATTTAGTGGTTAAACACAAAGTATTTCAGTCCTCCCATGATATTATTTCCATATTTTTTGAGAATGTATTCTGCATCAAACAGTGGGTATATCTACCTGTGTTATATTATCTAAAGCTGAAATATGATGTAACAAGGTCCTTTGGGCTTGCTTGGTGACGCACTCACAGTTCCTGTCATTGCAGTGCTGGTGGACATCTTGTCCTGTCAACACTCGTTGTGTACTTATATATTCTTTGAACAGTCACAACAGAAACATGGCAAACAAAATAAAATCCAAAGAACCTACTCGATCTAAAATCTGAATCTTCTAAAGATGAAACTTCACTGGATGAGTCAGATGAAAGTGAATTGACGCTTGGTATTATTGAAGTACTTCAAAATCCACATGTACATCGCACTGCAAAGAAACTCGTCGCAACTGACCCGGATGAGATCAGCAACAAAATCAGCTCTGTGATTGGGCACCACTTCAAAACATTGTAAGTTGAACTGACCGAACCCCCCCCAAAAAAAAAGAAAAAAAAAAAAAAAAAAAAAAAAACAATGCTAAAGTGTTCCTCACTCTCACGGTTCAATGCTTATGTTCCTCACTCTCACGGCTCAATGCTTATGTTCCTCACTCTCACAGCTCAATGCTTAAGTGTTCCTCACTCTCACGGCTCAATGCTTATGTTCCTCACTCTCACAGCTCAATGCTTAAGTGTTCCTCACTCTCACGGCTCAATGCTAAAGTGTTCCTCACTCTCACGGCTCAATGCTAAAGTGTCCCTCACTCTCACGGCTCAATGCTTATGTTCATCACTCTCACGGCTCAATGCTTATGTGTTCCTCACTCTCACGGCTCAATGCTAAAGTGTTCCTCACTCTCACGGCTCAATGCTAAAGTGTTCCTCACTCTCACGGCTCAATGCTAAAGTGTTCCTCACTCTCACGGCTCAATGCTAAAGTGTTCCTCACTCTCACGGCTCAATGCTTATGTTCCTCACTCTCACGGCTCAATGCTAAAGTGTTCCTCACTCTCTTGGCTCAATGCCAAAGTGTTCCTCACTCTCTCGGCTCAATGCTAAAGTGTTCCTCACTCTCACGGCTCAATGCTTATGTTCCTCACTCTCACGGCTCAATGCTAAAGTGTTCCTCACTCTCTTGGCTCAATGCCAAAGTGTTCCTCACTCTCTCGGCTCAATGCTAAAGTGTTCCTCACTCTCACGGCTCAATGTTTATGCTCCTCACTCTCACGGCTCAATGCTAAAGTGTTCCTCACTCTCACGGCTCAATGCTTGTTTGTTCAAAGTCCTCTTTATTACCCGCATCAGGTAAGATCCTTTTCATTTTGCTTCATCCTCATCTTAACATTACATCTTAAAGTTTTCTCACAAATTTTCAATATATTTTACAATGTTTTCTACACAAAAAATGTTACATATAGAATACCCTGCATCATATTTCAACTATCTAATGTATAACTGTGCTCGTGTGTTGTGTACAAATGCATCACATTATTCTTGCATCACTTTGTAATTATAACTGTTTGTGTGGAACATTATGCAATCCATAAAATTATTTTCGTATCTGAATATTTCAAATTTTTTGTATAATTTGATAGTGTTGATTTATATTTCGAAACATACTTACGTCAAGGATTGTGAGTGTTGTTGGCAAATGTATAACTTTGTATATTCACCCTTGTGACTGCTTATGTATGCTTAAGTTCAATTGTTATGACTGAGCAAGATTTTCACCTTTTCTCTCAATCACACTTTATGAATGATGACTGCAACCTATTGGCCGAAATGAACATTTTGATTAATGATATGGGAATTCTACAAACTGAACAGTACATGCATTGCGCGGTAAGACGATACCTGGGTCACATTGTGCACAATTAAATCAGGAACCAAAAAACATTACGAAAGACTATGGAATTGAACCCATTGGTTTTGGACATAATAAGTACACAAAGGCCACACCACTTAGATTACTATTCGAAGGCTGATTCTCCGAAATAAAGGATTTAATTAGGTCTGGCCAAATCAGGCACTACCCGATTCCATAGATAACAGTGAAGATTTTGCTAGATTGACATATTTTCATACGTGTCAAAGCAAAAAAGTGTGGTTTTTTTTATTAAATCTGGAATGATAACGATAACGATAATGATAAAGGTAAAAAAAAAATAGATTTTTTAGAGCATAGAAAGATACAAATAGAGTTTAAAATATTTAGACCAAAATTTAGAATTACAAATACAGGTGTGGTTTTACCCGTATGTGAGATGAAATGAACATAATCTGAGAGTTGAATCGGGTCTTAATCACCAGGATCCGATGCGCACATGTTATTTCCAGTTCTTACCTTTGCAAACATAAAGTGGGTTGGCTTTACAAAATATAACGTAAAGACAAACGGCGACCATCAGAAAAAGCGTATCCGCGAATATAAGGCTGCAAAGCATGCTTGATGATTTCCCACTGATGACCCATTTATAAATTCATTTGGCTGTTGAAACTTTAAACTAAAAAACTACATCGAACGTGATAATATTGATTAATTAAAGTATAGATTGAGACGTAGACAGTGAATGGATTGGCTATTGAAAGTGGGATTCTGATTTTTTCGGGGGAGGAAGTCAGAACTACACGGATGCTGTGCCACTGCTGCTCCGTTTGAGTAGTTAGCAAGACCATAGGTTTGTCCCCCACCTATATTTCATGATGACAACACGCACAGGTGTGCGCGACCGCCTTGCCAGGAGAAATATTGTGATTATTGATGCTACTAACCAGATATAGGAAGTTGTAGTATGTAATATTCATAAATTTGCTCCTGGCTTTCTTGGAAATACAAAGAATTATCAGAATGTACGTCGTTAAAAATAATCTGGTTGCTGGAGTTTTGTCGTTCAGCAGAACCCTATATTCTAGTAAACAAAAAGACACTAGAAACAACGTGACAGAAACATATATATATATATATATATATATATATATATATATATATATATATATATATATATATATATATATATATATATATATATGTGTGTGTGTGTATGTGTGTGTGTATGTGTGTGTGTGTATGTGTGTGTGTGTGTGTGTGTGTGTGTGTGTGTGTGTGTGTGTGTGTGTGTGTGTGTGTGTGTGTGTGATTTTCAAAAGTGCGGCTAGAAAACTACATAAAACTGTTCCCAAGGTGAGGTTAGAAAGCTACGGAAAAAGCTTCAAAAGTAAAGTTGGAAAGCTACCAGTCAAAATGCTGAGACATAAATGAGATTGATTGGCTACCAGCAAGCCTCGGTTCCAGGCTAAGCCTTAGGCTGTGACGTCACCATGATACACAAAATCCAACATGTCGGCCATGATATTAATTGGTATCACATACAAATAAGAATTTTTTTAAAAAGTGGTACAAAAGATGTGTTATGATCTCTTACTTTTATATGTCCTCTTTCCACAGATATAAATCCACATTATGGTATTATTCCAGTCTAATAATAGGGCCATGGTAACCCAATATGTCCATTTCATTTCTGATCTGTCAGCCATTGCTGACCCAAATATCCAGAAGTCATGTACATGTAATTTGATCAAATTTTGTACAAGCAATGTGATGACCAAATATTTTGCCATCTACTGCAAAAATACTTTCCTGATGCAAGCAGTAAGATACAGGTCCAAATTAGAAAGAAATAATCTTATGACCTGACTTTGAATTTCAATCTCTAAAATCCGCCATTTTGCCAAAAAAATCCACGTTTTCTACAAAGCTCCACTTTTATAACATAGGGTCTATTCCCGGCAGTTTGCACCTAGAATGCACTGCCAAAGCATACAGATCCATAATCCAATGGGGGTGCTGGGATAGTAACAACCCTGTGTCCACCTTTTCAGCAAAAAACACTCATATTTGCTACACGAACTGAAATGTTGAGCTGCCTATCTTAAACCAATGGGGTGCCCGTTTTTAGGCCCAGGGATACAGATGAATTCGTGTCGTTTGATTGGTCCCAGGAAAATGATGTGAATTTAACTCTACAATTTGGACAAGTTGACATAATCTGTCTTAGACAGACAGTGGCTCAAACATTTGTTGCAGATTGTGAAAAGAATTTATCACATCAAGCGTGTTACTGCCAGCACCACATTGTATGCATGTATGTGTGTGTGTGTGTGTGTGTGTGTGTGTGTGTGTATGTATGTATGTATGTATGTGTGTGTATTTATGTGTGTGTATGTATGTGTGTGTATTTATGTGTGTGTATGTATGTGTGTTTGTATTTATGTGTGTGTGTATGTATGTGTGTGTATGTATGTATGTATGTGTGCGTGTGAGTGGGGCGGGTGTGTGTGTGTGTGTGTGTGTGTGTGTGTGTATGTGTGTTACAAGAATAAAGTCTACTGGGTATCCCAGAACTTGACAATTATGTAAACTTATACCAATGTATGTTGATCATGACAATTAGCGCGCCAAACAATGTTAATCACGTCATGTAGGGCGGGAACCTCAACCCAGTTCCTTATAAGGATTTCCATTGAGGCTACCATGAATTGTATCAGATATCATAGGGACTGTATCCTTCTGAAAACTGTCAGATATCATAGGGACTGTATCCTTCTGAACACTGTCAGATATCATAGGGACTGTATCCTTCTGAACACTGTCAGATATCATAGGGACTGTATCCTTCTGAACACTGTCAGATATCATAGGGACTGTATCCTTCTGAACACTGTCAGATATCATAGGGACTGTATCCTTCTGAACACTGTGCCAACCCGTGTCCTGTAGGACGGAACAACCAAAGTGGCTACCGTGTTCCTACACTAAACGCATGGTCGTTATATAACTCATGTCTAATATCTACCCATCAAGACGTACGGACCACTTTAACTAATATTCTCCTGAGTTGACTATCCTATTTTGACTTGGTACTGAAAAGTTTAAACATCATTTGCACCCAAATTCTGGACACAATTCTTTACCTTATCTCAAGTTCAGGCCAAATTTATTTCTACTGTCTCCGGACGTAGCGTCCAGGGACAAAATACAAGATATCTGGTAGGAAACAGTTCAAGCCTTAGCAACTGCTTGCTTGTGTCTTAAGTGTTCTCGTTTCAAAAATTCACATATCATTTTCATCATATGATATACTATTATATAAGGACTCGTATGTACTTACCAATGGTCATATTTATCTTTTTGAAAGTACGAGCAATGCTGCTAGGACATACCGAATTTTTATCACTAACTTTGTCGACTTCCTGCCACAAAATCTCTACTTCTTATCGAATGGAATAGCTTTCACCATTTTAGCCACTACCAGATCTGTATTATTTTTCGCAAAGTACACATGATGTGATTGTTGCCCTTGTGAATATGTGCAGTTCAACAATTATCCCAACGTGGGGTGAATTCTTCTCTTTCCAAATGTTGTGCCGATGTATGGAGCGTCGGCGATGCATCTCAATGAAATCGTTCCAGGCGTGTATAAAGGTGTGTCCAGACGCTAGAAAGGGGCATGGTTTGGTCACCCTGGGATATAAAGGCTTTGCCTATTTCATTTGAATATTTAAGACAGAAATTTGTCTTAAATATATTTTATTTGCAGTAGAGACGTAGGCTAAGCCCTATACAGATCTCTTTTACAGAAAAGACAAGTAGCCGACCACAAAACATTACAAGAGAAACACCGGCAGGTATACAGCACTGCAAAATGTAGACTTACATGGTGATATGCATCCTAATAACACGAATAACCCTAAAACAAGATGACCCAAGAACAAAAACAAGACAGACGGTTGGCAAAAGACATCAACACATTAAGAATCGTAAAACTTGGATGGTAATTTTCTGGAAAATATTTGATCCGGCGATAACTGCTGAAATTTGAATCAGGTTTTTTTGCACTGTTTTGTATCAAATGCTAGGAAAGTAATTTTGAACCGCTCAAAATATGCGCCAAATAATCAGTTGTATCGTCTATACAGCACATCTTATACGTGTGACGTGTGAGCACAAGCCATGTTGCAATTTGTTGACGTCATTTTCTGTCATACCAGCACCGGTCTGACAAACTTCATGATTGCAAGTTTATGGCAAGTATAGGTATACTTTTGTAGGTTTAGTTAATATGCGACCTGGTGGTGAACTGGGCTACAAGAATACCGTCACATTACTATAACCTGGGCTTTGGAGCAAGTTATACATTTTCAAGGACAAGAATCTAAATCATATCTACAAGGTGAACTACAAATATTAAACGTCGTGCGAAACATATAGATAGATCAATTTTCAGATGGACTGAAAGACGGACTATCACTGATATGGAAAGTTAGCTCTATTGCATCACAGGCTGACCAAGTACATTACCCTCACAAAAGTCACTGATGCTTCTAGAAGTAAACTGTGAGGACTTGCTTTCTAATTGCCCGAGTGCAAACAATTTGCTTACAAAATAGGTTACAGCGAGGTAAAAAGACTTACATTTTAAATTCACCTTCGTGCTCTCCTCTGTGCTTTCTAAAAATTATCCTACAGGTTCAACCATGCAGGTTTGTGCAGTCTTGAAGTTGTGTGTGGAGGGCATATGCCATAGATATATTTTACAGGCACTTTGAGAGATACCAAGCCAGTTACCTGTCTTCAAGGTCAAATATTTGAATAAGTTGCATCTCTGCAGGAGCCTATTACCTGGGAAGCATCTTGTAATGTGGAGCTTGTAAGCTATGAGGCATTTCATCTTTTAACTTGCACATTCCACGACTAAATATCTTTTGTTAATCTGTCCAAGCAAGTACACACAGCTGGTAATTATTAAAGAATGAAAAATGCTAAAATACATTTAGTCATGGTGCTGAGCTAAGACATTAAATGCCCAAGCAATAATGACACAGTTGGTCACTATATTGTAAGAAATATAGAAAACTCGATGACCAAGTCACACAGGAGAACCGTATAGTTCCTACACCCAATAGACAACTTTCATGAGCCGACGGCCATAGAAGCACCCCCTCGGTAGACCTTTAAGCAGGCATGCACCACACCCACTTAGGAGGTGGTTTCGCTTGTCTTCAGGGGTAACTATGCCTGTTCTGTAGCCTCGGTCGTCTGTGCTTGCGGCGGCTACCTGTCCCAACTTTGTTGAGAAACTCTTGACAATTACACAAAAAAACACATCAATAATACACACACACACACACAGACACACAAACACACAGACACACAGACACAGACACAGACACACATATATATGTATATATATATGCATATATATATATATATGCATATATATATATATATATATATATATATATATATATATATATATATATATATATGATCTTATATCATTTGCGCCTTGCATTGCTACATAAATACCTTCTGTGCTTTTCAGCAGTTGGCCCTCAAACCGAATTCAATATTCAGTATGCTTTCATTCTATGCTATAATCGCTTGTCCACTTCCACTGGAATGTTACCTTTCCACAAGTGTATATGACCGATATAGTTGATCGAGCTTTGCTAATCGCCCTTTTTATTTATTTATATGCACTTAATGTACACAATGATTATATACGTAATTTTATAGTATATTCTTTGCACATCGGTGCTTTAGATAGATATCAGTACAATAAAGGTTTCTGTTTTGAAATTCTTGTGAGTTTGAACTAAAGCCTGCAGATATGGTTCTTATTTATGCATTCATCCATATTGCTTCCAATGCCTATTGAGATTGTTTTTGCTCATATTTCTTACATTATTTATACCATTATCCGACAGTGGAATGAGATCACCAGGCGACGGCAAAAGGCATTCACAGTTATGTGGGCACTGTAAGCCAAAAGGCATCACTAGTTCTGTGGAGACTGGGCGCCAACCATAGTTCTGTGGGCGCTGGAACCCATCCATAGTTCTGCGGGTGCCGGAAGCCATCCACAGTTTGGAAGCAATTCTCTCCCGTTGGTCAAAAGGCACTCATAGTTCTGTGCAGACTGGAAGCCATTTATAGTTCTGTGGGCGCTAGACGCCATTCATAGTTCTGTGGGCATTGGAAGCCATCTATAGTTCTATGGGCATTGGAAGCCATGCTCTCCCGTCCGTTCCCGTTAAACATGGCAGATATAGACTTTGCAAGAAACTATTTCGAAACTAACTCTGCCCCGTCCTCGCCATATATACTCAGTATCAAAGAAATGAAAATATTCTATGCTAGGCTGCTTTGCTGCACATAAGGTAAACAGGAAAACAAGCAACCATAACTGAAAGAGCAAAGAAAGCAAGTGCAGTCAAACCTTGTTACTTGGGCAAATGACGACAAAGGCTGAGCAGTTGATGGACATGTACATGCTGCTTTACTGTGCCGCGCAAGCTTCACCTCTACCTTAAGCGATATATTCAGTGGACGTGCGGCAGTTTCGCACGTTTTCGTAAATTATATATGCACTTAGATTTTAATATTTAAAAACACATTTAGGGATACAGATCCAGGAACTTCTACGTCCTATTACACAATAGCTGTCAATAAATTGTGCATATTAAATACAACGAACTGTCAGAGCAGGATATACTTCAGTAGTGAGAGGAATTATCGATATTTTTTCCAATGGAGCTTAATTCCAAGTCTCGTTTTTGTCACTCGATACGACAGCATAACTAACGACTGATTCCTTGTCCCTCTCAACACGTATGAAAACAATGCTATGCATGTATATTTGACTCACACCGATTGAAGCGATTGCATGTTAAGTAATTTGATTGGTTTTAATAAGTATTGTTAATCTGAAACGCTCATTGCAAAGCAATAATATCACCCGTACAGACAAAACTACTCACAGGAGCAGTGAAATGTGGTCCGTCACGACCAGTGGCCCCTAAAGACAGATGGAATCGAAATAATGTATGCTCTTGCGGATAAATGAAGCCTGTTTCTTCATTTAAGCAAATGCCCAGCGCATGTGGTCACACAGGTACATTTGACTGCACTACATAATTATGCAAATAAACTAAGATTATTCTTAATCGTGAAATTGAACATGATCTGCCGATATGGATAATCAATATGAGACCATTAATAATGATACTACTACTACTACTACTACTACTACTACTACTACTACTACTACTACTACTACTACTACTACTACTACTAACAATAACAATGACAATGACGATGACGATGACGATGACGATGACGATAATAATAATAATAATAATAATAATAATAATAATAATAATAATAATAATAATAATAATAATAATAATAATTTTTACTAATAACATATAGCAATGAGTACTTCTGGAGGGTTCCTTTCAATTATTCAGTTGTCGATGTGATTGATAAGTTCTGTTCGTGTAATGTCATCCTCGGCGTTCGGTTGGGCATCGTGGCTTTGTGGTTCCAATCAACAGCATAGCCAATGACTACCCATTTATAAGTCATAGTATTGGACAGAATAACCCACCCTCCTCGCCCTCCGCTTTAAGGTAATTAACCTCTTGACTATAGGCATTTAATCCAACTAAAATGTTCCAGAAATTTCCATTTAAAAATTTGAGAAAAATAATATTTAATAAAACAGATGAAGCAGACGACCTTTGAAATTAGTAGTCGTCATACATCGGTTTGATCAGGAAAATGATTTTGTGTTACTTCAAAGGCGCACTAACAGCAAAAATCATCGATTCATGTAAAGAAGTAAGGTCTGAGTGCCTTTTATTTTTTATTTAATTTTTAGTCAGGCTGTGATATTTCATGAAATAAATACTTGCCACTTTTATTTCTCACTTATGGCCGCCCGAACAGCTACTCCTGTTGTTTCACCACGTACGGCTTGTCTGGTCTCTGGCTGTAGTCATACATTCATATATACGGCCTTTAACATGTTTTAGTATAGGTTTCTGTTATACATTCCTTTTTAATCAGTAAGCAGCCACTATCCTCCTTTTTGTTTGCATATTACTCCGTGTGTCTGTATGGTTCTAGACACTTCCATTACTATTTGTTCCCTTTAACCGTCTATGTATGAACATTACGCTGTTGTCCTGTTGTAACATGTTTTTTAGCCTGTACTTCACCTAAAAAATTTTTGTCACAATGAGCATGTCGTATACAATTTTCAAAAGGGTATCGGTTTCTCAGGGTAATAGATGGATAGATGTGTGTATTTATAATTCAAAAGCTATGGTGTTTTGCATAACGACTGGAAATCATAACGGTTTAAAATTGGCTTATGTCTAGGTTCTTGCCAAACCTATGTATCATTCAGATGACCATGATTTATCAATTAACAGAAGTAAAAAAAGGATGACCATATTATTCATCCTAAAGGCCGTAGAAGCCAAAAACACAAACGCCATGCCACAGTCAACTTCAGACATATGGTTTTAATACAGTGACACTATTTTTAGCCCGATATATGATAACCTTGTACCCTATGTTGGTTTTAAGAGGATCAAAGAAAGCGGATGGGGTGCTAAAGAGGACAAGGGTGCTTAGAACGGAAAATAGGGTAAGCAGTATAAGCTGCTGACTAGAGGCAACTTCATATTTTGTAAATACATTTCTTGACCAATATTGAAGGGAAGGAAGATGGAAATTGAACCGATATCAGTGACGTTGTACATATTATGACGTTGTACATATTATGACGTTGTACATATTATGGATATACTTAGAATATTATTTCTGAATATGACGTCAACCAACCAAAGCAATGTGTTATACATAAATAACCTTGAAATCGCCTTAATTTCGCATGCAGAATTTACAAAGTGGCATCCGCTTTCTTTTAAATTGTATTGATCAAGTGGCAATATATCTTTGTAAAAAAATATTGTTGGGGTTACATTCATATTTGTCCAAAATGCATATGCACGATATGGGGAACACTGCAATATTTTGAATTCCTCTTGCTGTAATGACATAAAATGATAAACTCGATGACGTAAATTGGATAAGGATCAAATTGTTCTTGTCATAAGTTTATGGAGCGTATATGATACTATTGAGTAACAAAACATGAGCGGTAAGTATAAACATGAGAGATCAATGTACGTGCAATGTTGGTTTTGGAATAAACCGAAAGTGTATGATACAATTGAGGTATTTGTAAAACCCTGATACTTTAGCCTGTTGATACTTGGGGTGGCCCATGGACCTGAAACTGACAGTACGTTAATGGACAAACATACATGACTGTATCAATTTATTTTCAATGATTTAATTATAAAAGACCACGGTCTAAGGCAAACTATACCAACACCATTTGGAATGAAGACCACGGTCTAAGGCAAACTACACCGCACCATTTGGAATGAAGCCCACGGTCTAAGGCAAACTACACCAACACCATTTGGAATGAGGACCACGGTCTAAGGCAAACTATATCGACACCATTTGGAATGAAGCCCACGGTCTAAGGCAAACTACACCAACACCATTTGGAATGAGGACCACGGTCTAAGGCAAACTACACCGACACCATTTGGAATGAAGACCACGGTCTAAGGCAAACTACATCGACACCATTTGGAATGAAGACCACGGTCTAAGGCAAACTACACCGACACCATTTTGAATGAGGACCACGGTCTAAGGCAAACTACACCAACACCATTTGGAATGAAGACCACGGTCTAAGGCAAACTTCACACTTTGTAAATACATTTCTTGACCAATATTGAAGGGAAGGAAGATGGAAATTGAACCGATATCATGACGTTGTACACATTATGACGTTGTACATATTATGACGTTGTACATATTATGACGTTGTACATATTATGGATATACTTAGAATATTATTTCTGAATATGACGTCAACCAACCAAAGCAATGTGTTATACATAAATAACTTTGAAATCGCCTTAATTTCGCATGCAGAATTTACAAAGTGGCATCCGCTTTCTTTTAAATTGTATTGATCAAGTGGCAATTTATATTTGGAATGAGGTTGAGCTTCCTGATCAGGACGCTGGGAACAGAGACGCCATACATTGCGACAATTATCCCGGGGTTTATTCTCTCTGTAATACCATGTTATGGTAACACAAAAGTCTTAGCGACATTGTGTGAGTTCCTGGCACGCCATATCCCAATCTGTTCTTGTCGCAAACAAAGTAAAAACATCTGCTTTCATTTTTTATTTAGTACTCCATTTTAAAAAATGCCTGAAATATTTTAATATAAATTGCGTACAAAGTTACCTAAAATCTACGAGATTCTATGGGCCTTGTCTAGTCTTGATGGCATCTGCACCAAAAACTTAAATGTGCTGTTTTTTTGTATTCTAGTACATGGATGTATGCCGAGTGTCATAATTAACGCTATACTGATTCCTCTCATACAGTATAACTGGTAATGTTACAGACCAAGACAATTATTGACCTATCGCCCTAACTGCTGGGTTTTCTAAGTTGCCCGAGAAGGCATTGTTAACTTGCTCGGAATTCTTTCTTGATGCCACTGGTAACCAATTTGGTTTTTTTTAAGTTAATGGCACGAGTGTTCGTATATTTGCTTTAAAAGAAGTGGTGAAGTACTACCTTCCTCATGGAAGTCCCTTACTGGACTGCTTTATCAGCGCAAAGAAAACTGTATATAGTGCAAACCATTGGAATCTATTCTGCAAGCTGCTAGACAGGAATGTACTTACACACACACACGCACACACACATACACACACATACACACACATACACATACACAGACAGACAGACAGACAGACAGACAGACACACACACACACATGTATATATGTTGTAAAGGACTTAGTGGTTTGGTTTTCTATACAACAATTTTGTGAACATTTGGGGTTCTAACTGGTCCCACGTCTCTGATGGAGCTCGTCAGGGTGGTTTGATTTCTCCTCGGCTCCTTAATGTATATATGCATAATTTCAAAGTCAAAGTCAAGAAGAGTAGCGTCGGTTTTAACATTGGTGGTATTTTTCTGCGGTGAAAGGCTCTCCTTTGTTAAGCAGTTCAAATAGTTTGGACACTTTTTGTTAGATAACCTAATGAGCTTGACATTAAGCGATAATACAATAGGTTTTCTTTGTATCAGGGCCAGTACGCACATGAAAAAATTTCACATGAGTACAAAGGAAACGAAGCTTACTCTTGTCAAGTATTATTGCAAGTCACTTTATACCTCAGAGCTGTGGTGTAAGTATACCAAGTCTACAATGTGTAAGTATACCAAGTCTACAATGTGTAAGTATACCAAGTCTACAATGTGTAAGAATACCAAGTCTAAAATGTGTAAGTATACCAAGTCTACAATGTGTAAGTATACCAAGTCTACAATGTGTAAGTATACCAAGTCTACAATGTGTAAGTATACCAAGTCTACAATGTGTAAGTATACCAAGTCTACAATGTGTAAGTATACCAAGTCTACAATGTGTAAGAATACCAAGTCTACAATGTGTAAGTATACCAAGTCTACAATGTGTAAGTATACCAAGTCTACAATGAACATGAACAGATTGGTAGTGCGTTACGGTAGATCACTGACATGGTTCGTGCGTTATTCAAAACTTTTTAGTGCTAGTGCTATGTTTGCCTCAAACGAGATAAAATCTTTTTCGAAGTTCAGAGGACACGTATTTGCAGTTTGACGCCCAGACTGGAGCGCTCATACAATGTATTAATACACTCAGTTTTAAATAGCGCCATCTGCTGGAGCTCGCCGTTGTAGCGCCTCTGGTCGGTATCTTTGTGTACAGTATCGAGTAACTGCTGACAATTTTAACTTAATTCATTTGCTTTGTGCATTGTACTAACCGTGATCAGCTTTGAATTATTATAAACGTTTCTTATCATCCTTTTGTGCACATCATTTGGTGGTATTGTATATGTACCTACATTTTGTGTGTCTAAATTAAAGCATATATAATATTCTCGATCTCATCTCTTATTATAATTGTAACATGTTAGTGGGGACCATAAAGTTACTATTAAAGTCATCTGCAAGGTCCAGACCAAAATATATTCATAGATGTAGTAATTTCCCCTATTGTATATGGGAGTTACAAAGGTATGTGCATTTCTCCACAACATCACTAGCACTGGGACCTTTAGTTGACAGTATGTCAACATTTTTGGCCCAAGAGACGGGTCCGGGATTTTTTAAGAGGCATGCGGGTCATAGAGTCAATCTTTTGTTAAGTGAGAGGTCTTGGGCGCTTTAATCACCAAAAGTTTGAAAATTAGATTGTACAGTAGTCCATTTGAAGCTATTAGAACAAAGATATATATTAATCATTCAAAATGCAATGTGAAGGAAAAATTAGAAATAAAGGCTGGCGATGAAGGGGGGGGGGGTGCAGGAGTTTTGACACCCTTACGCCTAAATTCACCCTGCCTCCTCAGTCGCAATACCTCACCCAGACCTCACAGCAATATTACATGACAGGGTGGTATCAACTTCCTCCTTTTTATGAACATGTGAAAAAATATCGTAGATTATAAGATGAGTCAGTATGATTGCACGAGATTTAAATTTGTTTTTACGTATTTTGGTGCCTTTTTTAAATTTCGTTTACTGTCTTTTTTCTCTTCTGGGCTCTAATCCGTAACTTTACTCACAGGGAAAAGAAGAGGGCTTGAAGGTTCACGTAGCAGACAACTCAGTTATGCCATATTCTTTGTTAAAGGGAAAACAGACAGACATTTAAAGCCGTATACAGAAAGAGTGATAAATTTATTCTTAGATCTTCCTTAAACTTAGACTTCATAGAACGCGTTTACTGAATTAAATTTGCCCGTATGCCAAAATGCGTATCCCGACTTTAATTGAAGACTGAGAACACATGTTTGTCATGTAAAACACAGTAATTGTTGCTGCATCCATTCTGAATAACAGAGCTGTGTTTTGACATGAAGAACATAAACATATCTAGCACCCAGCCCTCCTGCCCCCCTCCTCCACACACTTATCCAAACTATGGACATGTGCAAGATGATAATCTTGTACAACACTAATTCATGTGTTCGTTTCGATGACGTTCACAAGAGTCATTACACTATGAACCTTGATATATGATTGGTATGGGTATTTAGGTTTGTTTTTTTTTAGCTCAACCAAAATATAGACCTACTTAATGCCATGTCAGGTGGCATCTTGGGACTTAGAATGGAAAAGCATGTGATTGTATTACCTAAGGAAAACCATATGTAGCGCATGTTACTTTGCTAGCCAGGTGGGGCCCACTTGTAGGCTAAAATGCAAAATGTATATTAAGTCTGAAACCCAGTTACAGTGTAGGTCTGGAGACTTATATTGGTGTTCAAATTGTATGGCGCTTGATATACAAACTACGATCCTAAGTTATGTTTGCATCAGTCAAAATGTACCCAGAAGGTCATTTAAATTGAGAACGCGTAACAGATTTTCAGCTCTGCTGACTTGTCAGTTAGCAGAGCTTATGGAATCTGCATCAGATTCTGTCGCCCGTGCGTCTGTCTGTCTCTCTATTAAACTAAATACATTTTCGACCTCTTCTCAAAAGCTGTTGCATGACATACTTTAGTTTTTCATGTGGATAGTTCCCAGGTGGTCGTTTACCAAATTTGCAAAGGAGATGATAATACACATTTTTTCTCTCTTTTTCGTGAATGTGTTAATTTACCTTTAGAAAAATCTAAATGTCTTGTTTTTAAGAACCACTTGTTCATTTCTTTGATAAAGCATACATCATCACTGGTGTTTCGGATTTCAAATTTGGTCACCAGATGTTGCTGTTTTTTCTCCTTTTTAAATGATATTTGTCTCAAAGCTTTTTTTGACTTCTCCATCGGAGCTTTAAAAAATTGATCAATATAATTTGACGAAAGAAATAACACTTTTTCAACAATGGGGAGGATATGTTCTTGCTAATTCAAAACTGGGGGATGTACAACTTTGAGACCATGTGTCAGTAAGTATTATGACAGTATATTCATACAGCATTCCAGTGTATGCATTGTCAACATGATTTCATGCAATGCTTTAAATGTATTGCCCAGGTACACTTCTACCACCTATGTAGAGAAGAAAATGACGTGAATTAAAAAATATGTTTTTTTATTATTATAATCATTATTTTTATGTTTCAAAAAATCAAAATGTCTTCTTTTCAAGATTTATAGGGTAAGTTGCTTTGATATTGCATAGAGTGTCCCTTGGAGTCACATTGTTTACATTTTGGCCACCAAGGGGCGCTGTGATTTTTTCAATAATTTAAAATGAATTTTTGTGTTCAGACTTTTGTTGACTTTTACAGAACGGGTGAACCTTACGGTTTTAAATGTTTTGAGGGCAACATGTGACTAAAGGTGATGACGGTTTGCAAAAGTGATAGAGACATGTTACTTTTGACAAAGATATGGAGTATTAAATACCAGGACCATGCATTGGTAAGTGAAACTGCTGTACAAGTATATGGCAGAAATATTGGCTTATATTTTCAGTATCAAACGTGGTTAATTAATTGTTGATAAGCACAAATACAGTACAGCTGTAAGCAGTAAAGCCTGCGCGCGCATAAGTAGCAGATACCAGTCAGCAGAGCATAGGATCATCGTAATCCTTTTGTTTCAATATGATGTGACGTCTTTTAATTTAGAAAAAGAAAGGGTGGTATTATGGTGCTTAGAACAAGCACTGGTACATACGACAGTTGCTTGCAAGTTAATTAGTTGACACTCTTGAGAGACAAATTACTGATACTTTTGTTTGCAGATAAATGAAAGCCAGAAACTGGCGCCGTGCCAAGATATATCAGGTCCAGGCAGAAATCAATTTTTGATGATTTCTAATGTAGATTCAAACATAACATTTTTCAACCATAAATGACTTTTCTCATTTAAGATTAGAGGTGTATCATTATATTTGTAATAAAATCTATGCAGTTAGAATGTGTATCTGCTGAGTGATATTTGGAATTGTTTATGAGAAAACCTCCAAACTGAGATAAAGGTTTCTGTTGCTAGATGTAAAAGAATTAAAACCTGTAATATTAAGTACTGAAAGAAAGCTCGGACCGTTCCTATAGTACTATTGCAAGGGAAGTAAGACACAGAGAAGTGTCTACGTTTGAATAATATAAATGGGTGTAGATTTCATATTTTCTGTAGCCTGTCGGAAACAAAGTAAATTGAGTAATTTAAGAATCATGAAAACAGCTAAAATCTTCATAAACACGCATTTTGAAAATGTGTATTAAAATCTATTTAAAGAAGCTCCATAAATTTAGGTACGGACAACCTTCAAAAACACGCGTATTAACTTCATAAACAGCATTTCAGACAATCTTCACAAACACGCGTCTGGACAATCTTCATATATGAATAGTGGTTTTCACGACGTTAATTTTGAAATTTAAAAAAGTTTTAGGTATAATTTTAAGAAAAGATACATAGTATAGTGCTTTCCTCCATACTCTTCAGGGTCTATATTTATGAATTGTTGACGAGATTGAAAGATTCAAGTTTTGGTTGTCACATTGGAAGTATCTTTGCCCGAGTGGTCGCGTCTATGATGTTATCGCTTTACTTGCCCCTACCCCGACCGCTACATCCATTTCTGAATTACTGTAGTTCTAGAAATTTTCACGCGTGTTTAATTTCGCGCAAACTCATTTTTTCTGAAATTACAGAATTTTCGCGCATTTCAGTTTCGCGCAATCCAATGCCAAACAATGTAGTGAAATACAATGCAACTTATTTTCGCGCATTTTAATTTCGCGCTTTAGGTGGTAGCGCGAAAAGAGCGAAATTAAATCGAGTGCGAAAATTTCTAGAACTACAGTACTTAGGACCTTCACATTATATTCTGAGGAATATAAGATCTATTATAATCCTGATAAGTCAAAATAAGTATCTTTCGATTCTGATAATACCTCACTCCAATCTTCTATTCAATTTTATGGAGAAACATCGAACAAGTTCATTACTTCCAACATTTACTAAGCATAATCGCTATGCATGTTGCTAAAGAAAATATTTGCAGTTACATAAATATTTGTAATAGCAAAGTTATTGTACTAATGCGCTAGTTCGAATATATCTATCCAACGACAAAGTTTTACCTGTCCAAAAACTATTGTATGTTATTATTCGGGTGCCAGTTATAGTATTCTCCGGAAAAGAGAATGAGCTATTTTACACTGTCTGGCGTTAAGCCATCAGGGTTTATGGAAACGACCGCCCCGTTGTCATTATAGTCTTCTTCATTTAATTGTGACGCTCATGATATCGAAGTACAATTGCACATGCGTTCTTTTTAAATATTTATACCGTTTATACCCTACCAGAAACACAATAGTCTGTTCCTTAGCTAAACTGGTAATCGGAGGCAGTCGCTGGTCAGTATGTAAGTCACTTATTTATTTTTCATCTCATTATGGTTTATCGAAACAGAACCTTTATTCCTATGTATTGCCAGAATTACTATTCATGTTGCGTGATTAACATCAGGAGCCAAATTACTTGATCTCAACTGCCAATTTACTTTAGAAAAGCAAAACTAAATGTTGTGATATACCTGATTTGGCCCAGGGGAGGACGGGTAATGGTGCCTCCGGATACACCTACCGTGGTCCCCCAAGAATCCACCCGTAGTCGTTCTCCGTCTTACGGTGCAGAAAGACTGGAGACAAGACCAACAGAGGGGGTGCCCCAGCCCTTACATGAACATTTTTTGATCGCATGGAACATAAATGGATGGACAGATCAAAATCAGTTATTGCGTTTTTTGTTTAATGGAGAATCATAATGTAGTCGTGTTTCTGTGTGTGAAACACATCAGCGGCCGGAGAATACTCACTCTACAAATGTGGAGGGGTGTAAAGGTTTTCGGTTCAATCGGCAACAGCTTCATATTAATGCACCAAAATCTTCCCGTGGAATTGCCATGCTAGTGAAAAATGGGATGTTTGTTACCTATCATATTCAAGTTGTAGATCAATCTTTTAATTGTATACTTGGTGCTCAGTCTCAAAATAAATACAGTGATTATGTGTTTATGGTTTATGTAGTTTACCTGCCACCGGAGAACTCAGTGGAGTAATTCAAGTGACTTTTTTACTCATTTAATATACAAGTGGTATGTAAATAGTTCCGCAGATGCAGTGTATCTATGTAGAAATTTCAGCTGTTGATTGGGCGAACTTTCTGGTGTAGATACATTGACCATATTGTTGATAGACATGGATTGGCTGATGTAAGACCAAACCATTACGAAGAAACTTTTTGTGAATTTTTTAAAGCTATCAAGCTTTGTACGGTTAATGGTCGGGTTAACCAAGAATATGACAATTATACTTTTATTTTAGCCCAGAAAAATCAGTTGTCGGACCTATTTTGACACCACATGATACCTTACAGGACTTTAAAGTATACGTATTTTGATATTATGTCGTATTTTGATGTAACAGAGTTAGAATCTAAAAGTTGTAAACGTTCAAATCATTTTGTTCTTCACTTAATTTTTTATTAGCCAGTGTCGTTGGCCGGGGTGCTAAAGAAAGCTTACTAGATGAACAACTTGAGTGTGATGAAAGTCGTTCCAAGCGGTCGTGTTACAAATATAACTTTGATTGTGTTGATGAGAACTTTTTAAATAACGACAGCTGGCGAGCAGCAACATTAGTCTTGATTAAATTAGGATTTATCATTGCAGTGAGCAATAGAATGATATTGTTGTGGTGTCTAAAACGCTCTGTAATTCATTATTTACTGAAATGGATACTATTATTTTAGTTTCAAAATGTCGGCAAAAATATGCGAATACGGTTTGCGAATCAAAAACCTTTTCGGGATGCAGAATTATCCGCTTTGTGGAAAGATATGCACGCTAATGAATACAAGTCCATGAACTTCAAAAGTGCAGCTTGAGAAAAGAGTAGACTAAGACAAATTTTACATCAATCACAAAGACACTTTGCTAATGCGTTGAGGCAAAAAGAAGGACATTTGATAGAGGTTTATTACTACAAATACAGGAATTGAATACTAAAACTCCGAAAAAAATTGGTATAGTTTTTAAAAATTAGGTCTGAGAAGCAACAAGCAAAAACATATGCAGATATACGATAATAACGGAAATATTTCAGCGAATATTGATTTTGTTTGTGATTTATGGATAAGTATTTTGGAAAATTATATAACCGACCAGGGCATCTCCCAGTTGGATGTGGGTTTAATTTTTTCGTAAGGTTTTGAGTGAGAAATTACATTTAGAAGCTGATTTAAATGATATATTACCAGAAACTGATGCCTTGAATTATGACATTACTTTAAACGAAGTGTAAAAAATTGTTCAGAATCTTCAGAAGAAAAAAGCAGTTGGAATCGATAGAATTCCATATATGATATTATAAAATGAAAATACTAGATGCGTCTTGGTCGCTCTATTAAATAAATGTTTGATATTAAGATTTCTTCCTGATATTTCAGATTAAATCTGTTATTTTACCGTAAGCAGCTGACAAGGATCCTTATGTATCGCTCCATTACACAGGAATTAGTCTTTTATCCGGTCTGTCTAAGGTTTATGCGGGAAGTAAAATGGGCGTCTAACGGATAACTTTAAAACCGTAGACTTGTACGCAGAAGAGCAAAATGGGTTTAGGAGAGGAAGGCCTCGGTTTGAACAAGCTTTAACATATTGTCCGCGTTTGTTCGCAACAGAATTGCAAAAGGTGGATATTCAATTCTAACATTTTAAGACTTCAGAAAAAGCATTCGATTGGATTGATAGGGATTTATTCTTTTATAAGTTAATTTTATGTAATATACATGGTACGCGTTATAGGGCTGTGAAATCTTTAAATACAGATACTCTTGCTACAATGGAGTTAAAAAAATAGTTTAGCAACGTGTTTTGACATGGTTACTGGCGTAAGACGGGGGGGGGGGGGTCTTTATCTCCCACTTTATTCGGTTTATTTATTTACGATTAAGCTAATGATATAGAAATAATCTGCAGTGTCGTGAAAATTTTGACAATCATGATATTTCATTATTATCGTATGTAGACGATGTGTTCATGGAAAGACACTTATACCCGGGTTCCATGGCGATATTGGGAGGCTATTACCTCGTAGTAGACATTATCTTAATATTGTAAGACCCTGGAATCGCATAAGTTTTCTTTATGACTATAGACTCGTGAACAAGTTTTCACATGGGATTTAAATCAGGGGACGGGCTAAACGAATGATAGGTAAAATCTTCTTCCCAAGGCCAAGGTAAGGCAATATGCCAAGTCGAAAATAATGTTTGGATAAAAATCCTAGTTACTTCATTTTCACCAAAACATGAACGTTCTATTTTTGCTAAATTCCGTGAGGGAGTTGTACCCCTCAGAATGAAAACTGGTCGCTTTAGGTGGACCTGTTAAAGCCGATTGTGTATTGGTCGCTTTATGTGGACCTGTTAAAGACGGTTGTGTATTGGTCCTTTATGTGTACCTGTTAAAGCCGATTGTGTATTGGTCGCTTTATGTGGACCTGTTAAAGACGGTTGTGTATTGGTCGCTTTATGTGTACCTGTTGAAGACGGTTGTGTATTGGTCGCTTTATGTGGACCTATTAAAGACGGTTGTGGATTGGTCGCTTTATGTGTACCTGTTAAAGACGGTTGTGTATTGGGGGCTTTATGTGGACCTGTTAAAGCCGATTGTGTATTGGTCGCTTCATGTGGACCTGTTAAAGCCGATTGTGTATTTTGTTGTGACAATTAAGTGCTGGAAGATATTGTTAATTTTCTTTGCTTGAATATAGAACAAAATCTATTTGCAAGTGTGGTGGGCATTAATGGAGATTTACTGATATGAATGTCGATGACAAATGTGTTTCTTTGTTGAGAAATGCAGGCGTCAAACTGGTTTCAACGTTTTTGTTTCACGCTTGGACTAAAAGTTGTAATTTTATGTGTTATGGTCTATAGTTATATTGCGTACTTCATTGTATTTGTTTATTTCATTTATCAGTGACTTATAGGCCCAAGGGGTCTAGGTACTACATTATGTTTGAAAACTGTATATTGTTTTTGACTTTGTATGTACAAGTCACTCTGATAAGAAATACCATACCATACCTATCCTTAGCACCTGCACACACACACACACACACACACACACACACACACACACACACACATATATATATATATATATATATATATATATATATATATATATATATATAAGAAATATTAAAAAAAGTTCCATAGCTACATGTTTATTCAGTTTTCAGCAAAAAAGCATTCAGTTAGTTTGAAGTTTAATCTCCACCTGGGATTAAATTTTTGACCTAAGTCTGGGAAAACAATATTTTGATTTGTGTTAGTTCTCACGATTGGCACTCTTAATTGTAATTACAAACATGCTGGTACTTGAATGAAAGCTGTTGACCCGGACTATTATAATCTCTGTAACTACAGGCATGCTGGGACATGAGTAAAAGCTGTTGACCCGGACTATTCTATTATCTGTAACTACAGGCATGCTGGGACTTGGGTAAAAGCTGTTGATCCGGACTATGTTATATTCTCTGTAACTACAGGCATGCTGGGACATGAGTAAAAGCTGTTGGTCCGGACTATTCTATTCTCTGTAACTACAGGCATGCTGGGACTTGAGTAAAAGCTGTTGATCCGGACTATTCTATTCTCTGTAACTACGGTCATGCTGTTGCCTAAATGAGAGGTCTTTTTGCATGGAATGCGGGTCTAGGATCCTTATCATAACTGAGAGCAGTTCGTCTCAAGCAGTTCGTCTCAAGCAGTTCGTGGCAAGTAGTTCGTGGCAAGTAGTTCGTCTTACGTCCTGGTTTGCATTGAAAGAGCTGTTATCAAGGTCTTCATTATATTGTGATTTCTTCCTAAAACTGTTACAATGTGATGGGACGCAGTAACATATTTTTTCACATGTGCAGATGCTAACAGGACCTACGTCAAATGGTCTTTGGTCATGTTGACAGTACAGCATGTGCAATCTATAATACACGTGGGCAGGAGTATTTTACAGGCTCTAATACATACACCAGAAAAGCCAGGCGACTTTCCTTCCTGCACACTACTTCAAATGTTCTCGTACTAATCCTAGAAACAAATCGGCAACAGCTAGAACATCTTGCAGCTGGCAAGAAGCTATCTGCGCAAAGACTGTCGCCACAAACAGCTGTGACTTTGAGTGTCAACATTTTGGAAATCACCATATGCCTTCAAAGCTAGATGATATTTGAAATGGAAATGCAAAGATTGTTTCCATTTGTAAAGGTTTAATCTCAATTTGGTCCCACTAATCACCGACAATACATCTCTGTTACACCCGCGACCATGCGTCATCAACTTACCGTTAAACACTGTCAATTGATTGAAGCAGCATATACTGCTATTCGTAAACTTCATCATCAGCGCAAAAAACCCATTTTGTAACACAGGTATATTTGTGTGAAAACCCGTGCCATTCCTGAGAACCCACTGACAAAACATGCACTATTTGTGAACCTCGTATGGTATTATCCCATGAGGTCAAAGACGGGTCATTGATTTTAAAAGCCGAATCATGTTTCATTCTGACTGAGAAACCTTTTTCGTTGTTCACAATTTCAACAAAGGTCTTAAAATCAATAAATAAATAAATAAATAAATAAATAAAAAAATAAATGAATAAATAGATAAATAAATAAATAAATAAATAAATGAATGAATAAATAAATAAATAAATAAATAAATAAATAAATAAATAAATAAAGAAAGAAAGAAAGAAATGTAGAAGAACTTAGGGGTAAAGAAGAATCAATTACGAGAGTAATTGCGAAGTAACGTGCTTTTGTTCACCTAACTGAAACTGTTGGGAAGAACGTGCCCCCCCCCCCCCGATGCAAAACAAAACATAATTATTAAATGAGTTACCATGAATCTGTTGTTAAGCATGTCGCCGTCTCATGTACAATTTAATACTTTGCCACTCAACCCGATCTTCAATGGTAGGTAGTTTAAATGTCGTCTGCTTTGTGCATTTTTTCTTAAATGATGTACCTTGATCAAAGGTTTTAAACGAAATCATGAAAAGAAACCAAGTGGCCAACTCGCTTCCTGATCAAGCGCTTTATCTAACGTGCGTTTGGAGAATAAAGGAAATGAGCATCAGCATATGCACATATTTTGAAACGTCCTACACACATGTGGGATCTCTGGTATAAATCAAGAAATCTTGTTTCAACAAGCACATACTATGTATGCACCAGTAATGAATGAATAAAGGAATAATGGATCTGACATATTGCTTGCAGCGATATGGCGGCGTTTTTTGTACCCAAGCAGAAAAGTACCATTGACAGCTTTACGAAGGCCACCCTTTTAAAGCACACAAAATGTACGGTCAATGCCGTAGCATTATTCAGACATTCAGCTGCAGACACACGTTGCTACAACACATCATTCCCAGTTCCCGAGAGTAGCCCTCCCAAATGTCTTTTCTGTGCCGACTTCGTTGAAATAGAACGAAATACAAACACTTGTATGTGTTCCATGTAAATGTTATATAAGAATCAAACAAAGCTCAACCACACAAGCTGATAAATTATCACAATATCAGGCACTTAATGTTCAGTGATTTAATAATATTGATCAGACTGTGTCCCTGTGGTACGCAGCGCGATTTGGCTACAGTCAAATACAATATGAATGTTCCCCCATTACTCCCGTGCAGACGATAGCTTCCATACAGACGTGTAGTTTCTGTCTTTCCACCCGCACCCCGCTTTGGCGAAGATCTGAACTAAGTTAAACTCACCAGCGGTATGGGCTCAGCACATCCCTGTTACCTTTATGGATTAAAGAGATAATATAAAAAGTGAATTGAAAATATAGCATATTTCTTTTTAACAGTCATATGACCTGGATCTTGGAACTATTTAGAAAGATCCTATTTTTTTTACAACGTGCATCTTGTGTCAGGCTGTCCACAAAGCATCGCCTCATGCAAATCAAATGTAACTTTTTGCGTATGTGTAGAAATTGGCCGACCAAATAGAATCCGTCCAAAGGAGAGCTACAAAAATGATACCCCATTTTGGAAATTTGACTTATATTGAAAGACTAAAAAGACTTAAAATCCCAACACTGTTGTACAGAAGACTTAGAGGAGACCTAATTAATACATACAAGTATATGCACGACCTTTGCAAAACAACCAAATGTTTACCCCCAATCAATGAGGACAGTACACAGCAGAACCCGGCTGTGAGCCCATTTCTGCTAAGGGACCACCTGTGCTATAGGACCAGTCTCAACATATTCATTAACAAATTTTAGTTTAAGTTTTCCTGTCTCAAGGGACCACCTGTCAGAAAGGACTATTTTTACAGCTGCTGTACGTGGTCCCTTAAGACGGGTTCCACTACAGCTTCTCGTCCAATTACACTGGCCTATATTTTGTACATAAACTACGTACTTTGAAAATCCATTTTAGATGTAATATGTTCATACCTTTTAGATGCAATACGATAAAACAGTGATATCTAAATTGAGCTTAACGTTTAAAGCTTCGTCATGCCTACATCAAGGAGAAAAAACAACATATTGGTATGTGATAGGCGGAACTGTGACAGAGAATATGGATGAAGCCGATGCGTAGTTATACCAGGCATCCGTTACCGTGAGTTACGCCAAAGACAAGTGTCAGTTATTGGCTGAGATATTGTTCCCATATTCACCGCGGCGTTAAACAAACACGTGTTACAAGAAAAGGATTTGGCAACACGATTTTAAAAAAAATTTACAGTAGGTTCGGTCCTGTGCCTATTTCTATTCAGTAACAAGCTAGTTGTCACGGTCCTCGAAGAGCGTTCATCGTCAATGCACCAAGATGCCAGTCTGACGATCAATGGCATACAGTGTTGTGCCGGCGTGGTCGATAGCGGCGCCTTCGACGCTGCAGACGCCTTGGTACCCGCTATTTGTTTTCTGCCTAAGTCGATAACTGAATAATTTATCCTCTTTTGCGTTTGCCAGGTAGAATGTATTGATTGGTGCAATATTAGCCATAGCCATCCACAGTAATCTATGATGGCTTCACTCAAAACCCCGCAGAAGGTCTCCATGTATTACGGACCTTACAGTACCTCACACTATGCCGTAGGTCAGCCACACAACATGTGTCTGTTGCGCTTGGTTTCAAAAATGGGGATGGATTCTCCAAATGAACACACATATGAGCTGGTAGATAAAGTTGAGTGAAGTCAAAATGTTAAACTTAGCCTGGTATGTTATTGCAAGATATCCCAAACACTATTCTCGGCGTGCATGGCTTTTGCTGGTTTTCAATTTGACGCTTCAATGTGTTTAGGCTGATTGGGGCACCCGAATCAAATAGAAATATGGCACAGCAACATCTACCACAAAATGGCACATTATCTCTTGGAAAGTATGAATTCCATATGCATTCATCATTCATTAATGGGACATGCTTTCTGCACTGGAGTTCCCTCAATATTTCTGAATGCAAAGTATCTATTTGGAATACGAATAAATATAGATGATACTCACTGTTTCTTTTTCTTGGGTTTTGGCTTTGCTTTGACACATTTCTTGCCAGCAGTCAGAATGATCGACATGATTGTTCTGTGTGATCTGCCAATCTTCCCACTGACTGCTCGGAACTACTGGCGCTGTGTGCACCCAGTCCAGGTATTGCCAGGTAGCGCATAAATTATGATTATTAATATCGATAGCGCCTGTATATTGAACACACTTTGTTGAGGCAGGTAAGGGGCCGGTATTGTAACACGATCAGAGTATTTCATGTCTTATTTGGCATATATGATAATGATGTGACAGCAACAAGATGAACTGCACAGACGTCTAGCGCCAACCATAATGAAGACTGAAGGCAAGTCAAGCAAATTCACAATATCAATAAATATGTGAAAGAAGAACAGCACGAGCTACAATAAACACACAACCAATTAATCTCCAAAATAAAATAAATATTGACCAAACGCTTTGCCTGAGGAGACTTGGGGCACTTAAGTAATTGAATTTCATACGTTTTGCGTTTTTTTTTTGTTAAAAAATAATGTTAACTAGCATGTCCAGCTGTCACTTAAAATCCTTAGCTGTAATGTATGTCTGAATGTGGGCTAAAACGGGTCTTTTTTTGTGTGCTTTTTTCTGGGAAGTAGTGCACAATCAGAGTTCACACATGGGAAGTAGCACACGATCACAATTTTGTATTGGAAATAGCGCACAGTCAGAGATTTGTGTGGGAAGTAGCGCACGATCAGAAAGCAGTATGGGAAATAACGCACCATTAGAATTTAGTTTGGGGCAGTCGCGAACAGTCAGAAACTAGTAAAGAAAGTACCGCACTGTCAGAAACTAGTAAAGAAAGTACCGCACTGTCAGAATTTAATACTGGAGCTTATGCAGAGTCAAAATTTAATATGGAATGTAGCCCACATTCAGAATTTAGTATGGGATGTATCGCACAGTCAGAATTTAGTGTGAGAAGTAGTGTACGATCAGAATTTAGTGTGAGAAGTAGTGCACAATCAGAATTTTATATGGGAACTAGTGCACAGTCAGAATTTAGAACGTGAGATAGCGCATAGATATATAGTTTAGTAAGGGAGTTAGTGCACAATCAGAATTCAGCATGGCAAGCAGCGCACAATCATAATTTAGTATGGAATGTAGGACACAATCAGATTTTATATAGGAAGTAGGGCACCATGGGAATTTAGTACAGATAGTAGTGCACAATCATAATTTAGATGAAATGCATTTGGCAATTTGTTATTTTGGATTTTTTTAAATGACATCCAAGTTAGTGCCACTTCAAACTAAATTCAAAATGTCGTACATGTTGAACAGTACTGGTCATATTGACAGCGAAGAGGATAGGATTCACATTAAAAGACTCTTCATTGAACCATTTAGAATAGGAGAATATAGTAGCAGCAATTACTTTGCCGTGCAATAATGTATTCATGATGTTGCTTTAACGTGTGGGCTGAATTAAATACCAATGATCAGATCAATAACCAATTAATGCAGCAGTGATCAATACGTACCAAAGTGTAAATTTTTTTTGTCTCCACTTTTAACCGCGGGATGTTCAATATTTTAATGCAGGGCTTTATGTCCAGGCAGATCGTCCTGGTCCAATTGCACCCTACTTTTTATGCTGAGCACAGTTGAACTGTGGAGTTTTTCTATTAACACATCTGATGCAGACTTAAGGCTTAACTGTTTTTAATGGACAAACTAAATTCGCCCGTTGAAAGGAAAACGACTTTTTTCCGCCACTTGTTATGGTGGCAAATATGAGAACGTCATCAAGTAATATCTCAATAACGTGCATACTAGTCTTCACTGGTTTATATAACTTTTCAGTAACGTAGACATTAAAGTATGCCGGTTTATAAAATAAGATTTCAGAATCTACATCAATCTCAAAAGGTTTATAAGTAACATTTCAGTGACATATATATCAATCTCTACTGGTTTAAAAAGGAACATTGCAGCAACATATTTATCGATTTGTACTGGTCTAACGTACCATTTTAGTAAAGCAGACATCACTATGTAATGGTTTATAAAGAAACCTTCAAGTAACACAGACATCAATCCCGACTGGTTTGAAGAAAGTGAAAATAAAGCATACAAGTTTTGGAGCCTGCAGTATTTAATCTATGTTTTTCAGAGACTACTCACTACATACCTTTTTATTTACAATTTTATTGTTTATTTTATTCCATCGTATGACCCCACGTGTCACAGAAATATGTCGAAGGCAGCAAAAAGTACCATGTAACATCAAACATACGGCTGACATTGCTTAAGTAATTTATTTTAACTGTAAATACACATTCAAAGAGGAAAATCCGTCCAATGAGGTATACCTGCTCTGCTAGGAAACTCTCAACATAAAGCAATACTTGATACATGTTTGCCGCGACGTAGATTCTGGCTACTCACGTTGTCTTGGTGTGGAAGTATAGATTCAACAATAAGTTTATCTATCAAATAACAATAAATATCCAAAAGATTGTAGACTTTCAGGTCTGAAACATGCAAGCAAGAAGGCCCAAAAAGTAAACATCAGTACCATACGCACCAGTTTTTTTACGTCATCACTTAGTGTTGCTCCAATGCAAAATAAAATGGAAACTGTCCCGCTATGGGGGAAGTCAAATTTTGTACTTCTGTAGACAAGTATATTGCGGAACTAATTGACGTTATATGTGCAAACTGTTACTCAGCTATCGTTATTGAACCTGCCAGGGAAAAGAAATGTACCAGAGTGTGAATAAAATTAGAAAGCTAGAAAAATCTCAAATAATTATATCAATTAATTCAGTTGCAGAGACGGGGACGTGCCTATTCTCTGTGCTGCCTTTAAGCAGGAATATTAGCAATGTGGTATACACCAGGAATATTAGCAATGTGTTATACACCAGGAATATTAGCAATGTGGTAGACACCAGGAATATTAGCAATGTGGTACACACCAGGAATATTAGCAATGTGGTACACACCAGGAATATTAGCAATGTGGTACACACTAGGAATGTTAGCAATGTGGTACACACAAAGAACGGGTCATTCCCACTACCTCCCGTACTCAAATTCAATTCATTCATGTTCGCGGATAACGTTATTTTGAAATGTTCCCAACACAATATGTCTCTATATGACTTAAGCCAAAGTGTAGTTTAGATAATAATTAAGCATATATCAAAGGGTCACGTGTTGGGCACAGTTGCACTTCCCTAACCCATAACCCTTTTGGGTCAAGGACATTGGTGACAAACGCTGCTTGAGTGCAAAATAATATTTGTGAACCAATTTGTGTGAACATTATTACAAATTTTGTCTTTTTGGATAATACCATTTTGAAATTGATATACAAACATTGCTTAGAAAACTAAAGGATACAATGTGACTAACTGGTTAAGACAAATGCAAGGTGAAGCAACAGTTCCTAATACATTAAAGGCATTGTGCGTTAAAGCTCAGTTTTGTCAGAGAAGAATATCTATATCTTAAATTACCACACAAAAACAGAAAAAAACATGCAGCTAAACCTCGTAATAGTACGCACGCGGGACCACCGACAGCAGGCAAATTCGTCAATTGCCGTCGGTCGCCGTCATTCGCCCGCAGTTGTCCGCCGAAGTGTCTGTACGCCGCTAAAAACTGTGGCTGGTGAGTCAATTTACCGGACGCAAAACTCAAGGAATACTGCAGTATCTCCATGAAAGATCAACGTGAACGGCGTCAAAATGTTAGCTATATACATCGATTGTGTAATATTTATAATCAAGGGGGTTCAATGAAAATTTTCATAATCTGTCAGTTAAGATCTAATATGTGCCAGTCGTGTCTAATAATTCGAGTTGAGAAGTATATATGTTTGACAGATTAAATGGATGCTTTTCATACCACCAAAACACGCACAACTCCCTTCACGAGGCAATGTGAAGCTTCGCATGATGGGTTACACGCACGTCTTAATAAATCGATCTTCAACGCAAAAGATGAAGCGATCACTTCAGTGTGGTAATTATTAAAGTTTCGCATACTAGTGGCTACCTATCAGTCAACCTTTGAACGGGAAACACTGTCCTCGATCAAATTACCATTTAAGCACTGCACCTAAAAAAAATATATCGTGTCAGGATCACATCTATATACAAATGTGGAATTTTACATAAAACATAATTCGGAACGCTAGGATGACATGTTATTTGTGAGACACCTCCACCATTATATATAATTTGTTTCATCAGATCTTGCTCACGTTTGTTTTGTTTTACAGAAACGTTAATGCCCATTTATGGATTAACGAAGGTGCTTCCTCTTATATGTTATGTATTTTATGTTTATGCTCTTAAAACAGACAGATTGTGGTTGATATATTGGCCTTTAATCATACATCACTTTCCTTGTTAAACCATCACTTTCAAGGATTCTTAATGTATATTAAGTAATTTTTCTATTCTATTTTATTGACATAATACACCATTATGTGATCATATTCTGTAATTCACCAAACAGCTTCTCAAATATCATATATATATATCGCTCACTCAAGTTCCTATCTTTTATTACCTAACTCTGTTCTATAACAGTTTAATTACGTATATTAGTGCAAATATGTTTTGACCTTGGCTTATGCATCATAATTATTTAAATTAGTTTATATACCCATTAAGACCACCAACCTATTTAGACCACATTTTGCTGTCCCTTAGGTGGTCTTAGTAGGGAGATTCCACTGTATTTGTTATAGAAACCACACCTTATCCCGAATATGCCTGTATCATGTAACACGAACAGGGTACTATTGAACTTAATTAACTGAATCCCACTTAGTGAGGACTGACTAAACTGCCTTCCGTGATGTGGGTTTGACGTTGTTAACCTGTCTCACTCACGTTATCTTACTATATCTCAAGTACATATCTCACGTTCAATTGTTTCTTACTCTTGTTGAAGCAAATCAAAAGCATTTAAGCAGACGACATTTTATTACTAGCTACTTTTGGTCGGTTTAAGGGGTTAAGTGTTTAGTAAGTTCGTTTTGTTTGTCTCCATACAGCAGGTACTTTACAGAAATCAAGTACATATAACCAAAGCTACTAAGGTGATTGTTAAGAGTGTCAAGGAGCACAATATCAACCAATTGTTTTGGTCAAAACATTGCCAACAGGTCATAAAGAATGAACATGTGTGTCAAATGTTTTAATATTTTTACCTTGTCCCATGCAACAAACTTTAAAGTGAGATAGAATGAAAAATGTCATTTGATCAACTGGGACTTGACATATTTCTGAAAAAGACAAAATGTGAAACTGATAATATATATCAAGGTGCTGACTTCAGTAACAGGCAGTAATAGCCATTATAAGGTGGCTTCCATGACAGCGACAATATTTTCTCTTAAAGGCAGCCTCCCTGGTCTTTGCTTATTTCATGTAATATTGTATTATAATATGTGAATTTTTTGACCAAATAAATATAGCCAGAGTCCTGAGTCCTGCGCGTATCGATAGTGAAACTACAGAATATAAGTCGGAGCACTAATTAGTGGACATGTACAAGGTACTGTTTCAGTAAATATCTAGTTAAGGCAGAGTTTCAAATATAAATACAGTAATGCACTTTTTTTCGCTAGAAACACAGCCTTACGGTGCTATGTGACCTGTGTAAAGATTGGGACATACGAAGTAATACATTCTTTACCATTGGTAGGGTATTATTAGCGGGGGCATGGGAAGTCTACAGGTTTCAAGCCCATTCAGGACTGAAGTAGCTGTGTATTGTGAGAACACGCTGTTTGTTATTTCATGTGGCTGTGTGTTGTGAGAACATGCTGTTGGTTATTTCATGTGGCTGTGTATTGTGAGAACACGCTGTTGATTATTTCATATGGCTGTGTATTGTGAGAACACGCTGTTGGTTATTTCATGTGGCTGTGTATTGTGAGAACACGCTGTAGGTTATTTCATGTGGCCACAGCGACGATCTCCAGGTGATTGTGGTTGAATACACCCTTTGTGGAACAATATACCAATGAAAAACCCCGGCTCTGTGGCACACTTCCATTTTGTGCTCGTAATGACTTAAATTATGATGGCAGATGTATGCACAAAGATGCAATACGGAAGAAAGATAAATATTCCAGTTTTGTTGCTAGATACCACAAACATGTATTTACAGTTAATGTGGAAATAATGGGAATTCGGTATTAAAAGAATTGATGAAAAAAGGGACAAAATTTAGGATATGGTTCAAGTTGAACTTTGAAAGTATTTTTCAAGACACATGTAATGCTTTTGATTCCTGCAGATTGAAATGGGCAAAAAAGAAAAGTTAGAATATCAGAAGTTACAAATCCCAGAATAAGAATTCCCGTATGGTCAATTTAAAGCAAATTTAGGTTTCAAAAGTAATCAAAGAACTACAGGAAAGATTTATTATCTCTAACTTTGAGAAGGCAAGTAACAATTTTGGGATCATCTGCAAAAAAACATTATCTGGATGTTCTGAAATATGAACTTGGCACAAACAATATGTCAGACATCAGAGGAAATGATGTATATCAATTACACAAACAATCCATTGATAATTTGATAAATACACACAAAGATGAGATGAAAAGAAATTTTAATATCAAAATTTCTGAAAAGAACTCCTTTATTCTCCTTTTGTTCTGAATACCCAAATTACATAAAAACTCTTTTAAATCAAGATTCATACTGGCAAACAGGCAAAACCATTCCTCAGCCCTCAGTAAATGTATGCGAAAATTGATTACATTATGTGAAAGGTTGTCTCAATTTTGATCTGTTGGAGTAATTGTGCATCTGTGTATTGCTACTTTATTCCTTTAATTAAAACTTTGTTGCAGATTGTGTGAATTTCACCACAAGAAGAGTCCTGGCAGCTATATACCTGAGTTTATGAATACAAAACAAGGGTAACAATTAACTAGTTTGAATTCGAAATGAATGTAAATCTCATCCCATTAACATTTAACATCTAATTGTGTAATTTAATACGAAACTCCCGAGATAAACATCCAATCGATTATTGACATCGATAAACACCCTTGAAGAATAATATGAAGCCAGGAAAAGGTTGTAGGTTGTCTTTCTATTGTCAAAGGGATGTGTACAAAGGTTGTAGGTTGTCTTTATAGTGTCAAAGGGATGTGTAAAAAAGTTGTAGGTTGTCTTTATAGTGTCAAAGGGATGCGTGCAAAGGTTGTAGGTTGTCTTTATAGTGTCAAAGGGATGTGTACAAAGGTTGTAGGTTGTCTTTATAGTGTCCAAGGGATGTGTACAAAGGCTGTAGGTTGTCTTAATAGTGTCAAAGGGATGTGTGCAAAGGCAGTAGGTTGTCTTTATAGTGTCAAAGGGATGTGTACAAAGGTTGTAGGTTGTCTTTATAGTTTCACAGGGATTTGTGCAAAGGTTGTAATTTGTATTTATAGTGTCAAAAGGATGTGCACAAAGGGTGTAGGTTGTCTTAATAGTGTCACAGGGATGTGTGCAAAGGTTGTAGGTTGTCTTTATAGTGTCCAAAGGATGTGTGCAAAGGTTGTAGGTTGTCTTTATAGTGTCAAAGGGACGTATACAAAGGTTGTAGGTTGTCTTTATAGTGTCAATACGATGTTCTCAAAGGTTGTAGGTTGCCTTTATAGTGTCACAGGGATGTATACAAAGGTTGTAGGTTGTCTTTATAGTGTGAAAGGGACGTATACAAAGGTTGTAGGTTGTCTTTATAGTGTCAAAGGGATGTGTACAAAGGTTGTAGGTTTTCTTTACAGTGTCAAAGGGATGTTAGCAAAGGTTGTAGGTTGTCTTTATAGTGTCAATACGATGTTCTCAAAGGTTGTAGGTTGTCTTTATAGTGTCACAGGGATGTGTACAAAGGTTGTAGGTTGTCTTTCTAGTGTCAAAGGGATGTGTACAAAGGTTGTAGGTTGTCTTTATAGTGTCAAAGGGATGTGTGCAAAGGTTGTAGGTTGTCTTTATAGTGTCAAAGGGATGTGTGCAAAGGTTGTAGGTTGTCTTTATAGTGTCAAAGGGATGTGTACAAAGGTTGTAGGTTGTCTTTATAGTGTCAAAGGAATGTGTACAAAGGTTGTAGGTGTCAAATACAGTTGAGTCGTATTTGATTTTTGTTGTTGTTGTCCTCGTTGTGTGACGCAGGTTTCACCCCTGTCTGCTGCTTTTCCCCTTTTTTGTCTCGTTGTGGGTTTACTCTGTACTTGTCCGACCTCGTTGACTGTGACCCAGCTGTTTCCCGCGCGTTCTGGCGCATATATAAAGGCGAAGAATCTTGTTGCGGCCCCCTGCTTGTCAACCGGCGTCGCTGTTCACTGGGAGTGGAAGAATTCTGGTTACGTTACCCGCTTGCGGGCGCCTTGGGACTATGTTCCCCATATATTGTACATAATTAACGGACACATGGGAGCTAATAGTAAGTGCTTGTCCATTTCCCGTCGATTTACTTCCAATTTTTGACGAGTATTCAACTCGTTACTTTTGCCCACGTGAAATTTGATGGAGTTATATCTGGGTTTTTTATTCATGCGGTTCTTTTTTGTAGCTGCACTTGTTACAGGCACGTAGGGTGCGTGCATTTGGCCAATGCACAGTTCACTTCTGTAACTAACATGGGGTGGTTGTAATGCAGACACTGCAATAGTGTTCCTGTAAGTATATTAAGAAGTTAAACTTGATATTGAAAAGTAAATGTACATACTTAAATGAACTCCTAACTAAATGTACGCATCGTTCAAAAAAAGGCGACTCGTGAAAACGCGTTTTACTGGGTCATGCTTTTTGCCGTTAAAATGCGCTTACATGTACGAGTTTATGAAATATATTGAGGTTTTTCAAAGTTCATGTATTGTTTGGTAAAACTTTGGTGAAATACATGTGCGCATTGTATGTTTATAGTAAGACTTGCCAGGACGCGTATATGTCACGCTGTGCCAAGTAAGATGCACGCGTATATGCCACGCTGTGTCAAGTAAAAGCATTATTGTAATTTTATATGATGGTTTCAAACTAGAATTGGAGGGTTTTCTTTTGTAATATACGGTTGTGCCGTTCATTTGCACATAAGAATAAATATTGTTGGTTTTGGTACTTGTGCACGACGTGTTGAAGGTGGCAAAATGCCGGGTAGGTATTCCGTAATATTGTAAGCATAAGTAATTTGCTTTTCACGTCGTAGTTGAAAATGATTGAGTATTTGTTATCATAAAGTACTTTGAAGTTTGACGTAATTGGATCAACTTTGTGTGGTTTACAATTTTTGTTCACGGTAATATGTGACAAAAGGGCCGCGCTTAATGTATACAATTTGGACTTTTCGATTAGATGTAATCATATGAATTTATGTGTGATAAATGAATGTGGCTTGTATATGTGATATACTATGTTAAAGGTTCGATTTTGATATGGAGATACTTAATGTTATGAATATAATTGCAGTTAATGCGATGAGCGATGTACGCTGAGCGGTAAATGGATAAGACCTGGTGAGGTGTAAGCGACCAGCGTCATGTGAAGTGTACAAAAATCAACGTTATTAAAGGCAGCAGTTCTGTGTGTGCACTCGTAGTTGTTCCGAGTCATCAATTAGTCCCGTGTAGTTCACAGTAGGTTGTCTTTATAGTTTCACAGGGATTTGTGCAAAGGTTGTAGGTTGTATTTATAGTGTCAAAGGGATGTGTACAAAGGGTGTAGGTTGTCTTAATAGTGTCACAGGAATGTGTGCAAAGGTTGTAGGTTGTCTCAATAGTGTCCAAGGGATGTGTACAAAGGTTGTAGGTTGTCTTTATAGTGTCGAAGGGACGTATACAAAGGTTGTAGGTTGTCTTTATAGTGTCAATACGATGTTCTCAAAGGTTGTAGGTTGTCTTTATAGTGTCACAGGGATGTATACAAAGGTTGTAGGTTGTCTTTATAGTGTCAAAAGGACGTATGCAAAGGTTGTAGGTTGTCTTTATAGTGTCAAAGGGATGTTAGCAAAGGTTGTAGGTTGTCTTTATAGTGTCAATACGATGTTCTCAAAGGTTGTAGGTTGTCTTAATAGTGTCACAGGGATGTGTACAAAGGTTGTAGGTTGTCTTTCTAGTGTCAAAGGGATGTGTACAAAGGTTGTAGGTTGTCTTTATAGTGTCAATGGGATGTGTGCAAAGGTTGTAGGTTGTCTTTATTGTGTCAAAGGGATGTGTGCAAAGGCTGTAGGTTGTCTTTATAGTGTCAAAGGGATGTGTACAAAGGTTGTAGGTTGTCTTTATAGTGTCAAAGGGATGTGTACAAAGGTTGTAGGTTGTCTTTATTGTGTCCAAGGGATGTGTACAAAGGCTGTAGGTTGTCTTTTTAGTGTCAAAGGGATGTGTGCAAGGGTTGTAGGTTGTCTTTATAGTGTCAAAGGGATGTGTGCAAAGGCTGTAGGTTGTCTTTATAGTGTCAAAGGGATGTGTACAAAGGTTGTAGGTTGTCTTTATAGTGTCAAAGGGATGTGTGCAAAGGTTGTAGGTTGTCTTTATAGTGTCAAAGGGATGTGTACAAAGGTTGTAGGTAGTCTTTATAGTGTCAAAGGGATGTGTACAAAGGTTGTAGGTTGTTTTTCTAGTGTCAAAGGGATGTGTACAAAGGCGGTAGGTTGTCTTTATAGTGTCAAAGGGATGTGTGCAAATGTTGTAGGTTGTCTTTATAGTGTCCAAGGGATGTGTACAAAGGTTGTAGTTTGTCTTTATAGTGTCAAAGGGATGTGTACAAAGGTTGTAGGTTGTCTTTATAGTGTCAAAGGGATGTGTACAAAGGTTGTAGGATGTCTTTATAGTGTCAAGGGGATGTGTGCAAAGGTTGTAGGTTGTCTTTATAGTGTCAAAGGGATGTGTGCATAGGTTTCTTGCCATCTGCGCATTCACACCAAACACTACAATAAGCGGGTCTTGAAACAATGTTTTGAATTATGTTTTTGGAATTCTGTTAATCTTGACTTGTGTTTGAGCCACAGCCAATAGTACAGAAAAAATGGTCGATATTCATTAATTCCAAACCCAACAATGACAGCAAAGAGATTCCAGACTTGCCAAAGCATCAACATTTCTCTTTTAATACTAATGTGAAGAAACAAATTTCACTCCTGATTTGAGACAGGCAGTCACCCATAAAAGGCAACTGGTGGTTAAACCGGTCCTCTCAACCTTAGAAATATTCGTCATTAACTGCAGACACTAGTTCTTTTCCAAAATGCATAGGCCTAACCACACAAAACACAAATTTCATTACTTGTGCCAAAAATGAAAAGACAACTGTTAGGCCATCACCTTTTAGTTCTCTTTGTTGATTTCGTTCAAGGTCTGTGGTTTTTTCTAAATATATAATTGTTACAGGAAATTGTATGAATTATATACGTGTATTGTTCTTGTTGTCCGTGTGTGTGTGTTAACACACGTTACACACGCCATGTCGACTTTGGCAGAGGCCAAAGCGGCACGTAAAGTGTCAAAAGCAAAGGTAACCAGGTTAAGTAATAAGATTTCCCAGTTTATCGCAGAGGATGACAACCTGTCTGAAATTTCAACTTTGGTATCGCAGGTAAAGCTGGCATTCAGTGAATTTACAGCTTCACATGAGCAAGTTGTGAATCTTGACACGGATGAAAATGTAGATCATGATGCGTATTTTGAACAGGTACAAACTAACTACATAAAAGTATTGAGTAGAGCCAAGAGCATAAAACCAGTGCCGGCTCATGAAGGTAAACCAGTTTTGGTTCCTGGTCCAGAGGTGTTTAACCTGTTGAGCTTGCCAAAAGTGGAGCTAGAAGTGTTTAAAGGTGATCCGTTGCAATATCACACATTTATCAAGTCGTTTCAACTGAGTGTTGAGAAATGCTGCGCTGACCCAGACGCGAAGCTAACTAGGCTGCTGCAGTATACTGCTGGTGACGCCAAAGAAGCCATCCGTAGCTCAATATTTCTTGGTGGTGAGAGTGGTTATAAAAATGCCTTAGACACATTACGAAATTTGTACGGGTCCCCACACAGGGTAACACAAGATGTTATAAGAACACTGAGAAATTCTAAATCGGTCAAATCAGCATCTGACATGCGTACCTTGTCTCACGAGTTGCGTAATTCCTTTCAGATTTTGCAAAATATAGATGGTCTGGGTGAGGTTGATTCACAAGTTGTGATTTTTGATATCGTCACTCGTTTGCCAAACTTTGCACAAAATCGGTGGTATAAGGAAGAACTAAAACACAAAAGAACATCAGGTACTTACCTAAAATTCAAGGACTTAGTTGAATTCGTGGAAATGATTAGTGATGAAATGAATGACCCGCTTTGTGGGAATGCCGCCCGGTCTGATCGCTTTCAGCAAAGAAAGCAGGTCACGTCCCATAATGCTCAAACACAATTAAGTGTACATGCAGATCAGAGTGCATGCAGTCACGGGTCAGTCCCTTTTCATGATAACGGTGTAGAGTCCACTTCCACCGATGTCCCGGGGACTAAGTTTGAAATTAATGGGTTCACACATGAACAACGTGCTTCACGTTCAACTCGCCCACACCCTCCTTGTAAACTGTGTACTCAGCCACATTTCATTATGAGGTGTCCCCAGTTCAGAAGCATGAAAGTTCGCGACCGCATAGCTTTTGTGAATGTGCATCAATTATGCAACAATTGCCTGCGTGACAATCATCAAACTTCTGTATGCACAAGCAAGAGCCGATGCTTTGTTTGTGAAGGCAAGCATACAAGTTTTTTGCATACCGACCAAGCGTCTGCGAACTTCGCTACCGACGCTAATAATTGCCTGATGCCCATAGTCAGAGTACAGGTAAATGGAAACGTATGGGTTAATGCCGCTTTAGACACTTTCTCGTCGTCTTCATTTTGTACAGAAAAACTTGCCAATCTGTTGCATTTGAAAGGAGCAAACCAACATTACATGTTAAAGACGATGAGTGGTACAACTCCCATTGTTTCAAAACAGGTGTCTTTGAAGGTCACATCAGGTCACGAGTCCATGGTTTTGTCCGGGGTGAAAGTCATTCCCCATATTCCTGCCTCAACAGGCACTATAGACCTCAATGAGTATTCTCATTTACAAGGAATTGATTTGTCCGCTGGGATAAATTGTCAAGAAATTGACATTTTGATAGGACAGGACTTTTCAGACGCTTTGATCCCACTGGAAGTGCGTAGAGGCTTGCCTGGCCAACCCTATGCCATAAGATACAAGTTTGGATGGACTGTCAGCGGTAGGATTCCCAAAACTGACGTCAGCAATGTCGTCATTTGCAATTTTGTGTCCGCTTGTCCTGTTGAAACAGAACCAAACAATGCAGCTCCAATTGCTGACAGAAACAAATTGTGGAAATTGGAAAATAGGGCTTTTGATCGACCTGGTCTGTCTGTACTTGATAAGAAAGTTATTGACTTGTGGGATGATAGCTGTAAAAAGGTGGATGGTCACTATGAGCTTCCCATTTCTTGGAAGTGCCCTGAGGAGGATCTCCCTAACAGCATCTCCCTTGCTCAGAAACGTTTTGATAGTCTTGGTAAGCGTCCAGAACGGGAAAATTTATTTTCCAGGTATGACACTGAGACAACTAAGTTGCTGGATCCCAATTACGCCGAAATTGTCCCCGATGAAGCAACGCGGGACGCAAAACGCGTATCGTATCTTCCCCAGCATTGTGTTAAAAACCCAAACAAACCAAACAAACTGCGTGTTTTTGATTGTGCTGCCTCGTATGGTGGTCGTTCATTCAATGAGCGTTGTCTTCAAGGCCCAGATCTTGTCAACAAGTTATTGTTTGTACTTGCATTACTCACTCTGCGGCAGTTTGCTGATCTTCCACCAGGTGGCTGCTCAGCTTCAGACGCTTTCAAGTGTCGCTGGAAATATGTTCAGCACTTAGCAAATATGTTCTGGAGCCGCTGGATAAAAGAGTACATTCCTAGTCTAAATGTCAGGTCTAAGTGGAGGGTTGAGTCGTGTGACATTTAAGTCGGAGAGTTGGTCTTTGTTCACGATTCTGGACTACCTCGTAATCTTTGGCCACTTGCTATTGTGCAGCAGGTTTTCACAGGCGATGACGGTAAATTTCGCTCCGTCTTAGTGAAGACACGTGTAACACAGTTACATCGCCCAATAACCCAGCTTGTACGTCTAGAAGCCGATGTGTAAATCTTTATTGAATGATGCAAATTGGTGTATTATAGCATAAAATCTGTTTTCAGAATTTTCATACAGGTATCATGCTCATTTTGCCAGGTTAAAATAAACCAAATGTCGTACAGAGCTAATATAAGTAAATCTTGAGAGGGTCTCAAGTGCTTATCTCTTGTAATTCGATCAATACTGTTAAATAAGTAAATCTTGGGAGGGTCTCAAGTGCTTATTTTTCTTGGAATTCTATAACAACAGAAAAAAAAATAAGTGAATCTTGAGAGGGTCTCAGGTGCTTGTATTCACGTGCTATTTGAAGGTAAAACTGGTTATATGGCAGGTAATGAGTCATACACAAACTTTAATAAAGCAAGGATAAACAATTTCACATTTAAACTGGCAGAGTTGGCCTCTTCATGGTGATAAGGCATCTTCATGGGCCTGTTGTTGTTGTTGTTGTTGTTGTTGCCAGTTTGCTCATCATTGCTCAATAGCATACATCTTTCATACATACATTCAGGATATCAATAGATATCCAGAGTGGGGGGAGTGTCAAATACAGTTGAGTCGTATTTGATTTTTGTTGTTGTTGTCCTCGTTGTGTGACGCAGGTTTCACCCCTGTCTGCTGCTTTTCCCCTTTTTTGTCTCGTTGTGGGTTTACTCTGTACTTGTCCGACCTCGTTGACTGTGACCCAGCTGTTTCCCGCGCGTTCTGGCGCATATATAAAGGCGAAGAATCTTGTTGCGGCCCCCTGCTTGTCAACCGGCGTCGCTGTTCACTGGGAGTGGAAGAATTCTGGTTACGTTACCCGCTTGCGGGCGCCTTGGGACTATGTTCCCCATATATTGTACATAATTAACGGACACATGGGAGCTAATAGTAAGTGCTTGTCCATTTCCCGTCGATTTACTTCCAATTTTTGACGAGTATTCAACTCGTTACTTTTGCCCACGTGAAATTTGATGGAGTTATATCTGGGTTTTTTATTCATGCGGTTCTTTTTTGTAGCTGCACTTGTTACAGGCACGTAGGGTGTGTGCATTTGGCCAATGCACAGTTCACTTCTGTAACTAACATGGGGTGGTTGTAATGCAGACACTGCAATAGTGTTCCTGTAAGTATATTAAGAAGTTAAACTTGATATTGAAAAGTAAATGTACATACTTAAATGAACTCCTAACTAAATGTACGCATCGTTCAAAAAAAGGCGACTCGTGAAAACGCGTTTTACTGGGTCATGCTTTTTGCCGTTAAAATGCGCTTACATGTACGAGTTTATGAAATATATTGAGGTTTTTCAAAGTTCATGTATTGTTTGGTAAAACTTTGGTGAAATACATGTGCGCATTGTATGTTTATAGTAAGACTTGCCAGGACGCGTATATGTCACGCTGTGCCAAGTAAGATGCACGCGTATATGCCACGCTGTGTCAAGTAAAAGCATTATTGTAATTTTATATGATGGTTTCAAACTAGAATTGGAGGGTTTTCTTTTGTAATATACGGTTGTGCCGTTCATTTGCACATAAGAATAAATATTGTTGGTTTTGGTACTTGTGCACGACGTGTTGAAGGTGGCAAAATGCCGGGTAGGTATTCCGTAATATTGTAAGCATAAGTAATTTGCTTTTCACGTCGTAGTTGAAAATGATTGAGTATTTGTTATCATAAAGTACTTTGAAGTTTGACGGTAATTGGATCAACTTTGTGTGGTTTACAATTTTTGTTCACGGTAATATGTGACAAAAGGGCCGCGCTTAATGTATACAATTTGGACTTTTCGATTAGATGTAATCATATGAATTTATGTGTGATAAATGAATGTGGCTTGTATATGTGATATACTATGTTAAAGGTTCGATTTTGATATGGAGATACTTAATGTTATGAATGTAATTGCAGTTAATGCGATGAGCGATGTACGCTGAGCGGTAAATGGATAAGACCTGGTGAGGTGTAAGCGACCAGCGTCATGTGAAGTGTACAAAAATCAACGTTATTAAAGGCAGCAGTTCTGTGTGTGCACTCGTAGTTGTTCCGAGTCATCAATTAGTCCCGTGTAGTTCACAGTAGGTTGTCTTTATAGTTTCACAGGGATTTGTGCAAAGGTTGTAGGTTGTATTTATAGTGTCAAAGGGATGTGTACAAAGGGTGTAGGTTGTCTTAATAGTGTCACAGGAATGTGTGCAAAGGTTGTAGGTTGTCTCAATAGTGTCCAAGGGATGTGTACAAAGGTTGTAGGTTGTCTTTATAGTGTCAAAGGGACGTATACAAAGGTTGTAGGTTGTCTTTATAGTGTCAATACGATGTTCTCAAAGGTTGTAGGTTGTCTTTATAGTGTCACAGGGATGTATACAAAGGTTGTAGGTTGTCTTTATAGTGTCAAAAGGACGTATGCAAAGGTTGTAGGTTGTCTTTATAGTGTCAAAGGGATGTTAGCAAAGGTTGTAGGTTGTCTTTATAGTGTCAATACGATGTTCTCAAAGGTTGTAGGTTGTCTTAATAGTGTCACAGGGATGTGTACAAAGGTTGTAGGTTGTCTTTCTAGTGTCAAAGGGATGTGTACAAAGGTTGTAGGTTGTCTTTATAGTGTCAATGGGATGTGTGCAAAGGTTGTAGGTTGTCTTTATTGTGTCAAAGGGATGTGTGCAAAGGCTGTAGGTTGTCTTTATAGTGTCAAAGGGATGTGTACAAAGGTTGTAGGTTGTCTTTATAGTGTCAAAGGGATGTGTACAAAGGTTGTAGGTTGTCTTTATTGTGTCCAAGGGATGTGTACAAAGGCTGTAGGTTGTCTTTTTAGTGTCAAAGGGATGTGTGCAAGGGTTGTAGGTTGTCTTTATAGTGTCAAAGGGATGTGTGCAAAGGCTGTAGGTTGTCTTTATAGTGGCAAAGGGATGTGTACAAAGGTTGTAGGTTGTCTTTATAGTGTCAAAGGGATGTGTGCAAAGGTTGTAGGTTGTCTTTATAGTGTCAAAGGGATGTGTACAAAGGTTGTAGGTAGTCTTTATAGTGTCAAAGGGATGTGTACAAAGGTTGTAGGTTGTTTTTCTAGTGTCAAAGGGATGTGTACAAAGGCGGTAGGTTGTCTTTATAGTGTCAAAGGGATGTGTGCAAAGGTTGTAGGTTGTCTTTATAGTGTCCAAGGGATGTGTACAAAGGTTGTAGTTTGTCTTTATAGTGTCAAAGGGATGTGTACAAAGGTTGTAGGTTGTCTTTATAGTGTCAAAGGGATGTGTACAAAGGTTGTAGGATGTCTTTATAGTGTCAAGGGGATGTGTGCAAAGGTTGTAGGTTGTCTTTATAGTGTCAAAGGGATGTGTGCATAGGTTTCTTGCCATCTGCGCATTCACACCAAACACTACAATAAGCGGGTCTTGAAACAATGTTTTGAATTATGTTTTTGGAATTCTGTTAATCTTGACTTGTGTTTGAGCCACAGCCAATAGTACAGAAAAAATGGTCGATATTCATTAATTCCAAACCCAACAATGACAGCAAAGAGATTCCAGACTTGCCAAAGCATCAACATTTCTCTTTTAATACTAATGTGAAGAAACAAATTTCACTCCTGATTTGAGACAGGCAGTCACCCATAAAAGGCAACTGGTGGTTAAACCGGTCCTCTCAACCTTAGAAATATTCGTCATTAACTGCAGACACTAGTTCTTTTCCAAAATGCATAGGCCTAACCACACAAAACACAAATTTCATTACTTCTGCCAAAAATGAAAAGACAACTGTTAGGCCATCACCTTTTAGTTCTCCCGACTTGTCAGTCAGCTAAGTTTACAGCAAAAGAGTAAAGTAGGCCTACATCGTTTTTGTGATATTTATGAATCTGGAACATTACAAACACACTATACCGTCACTATAACTATGAGTCAGAGAACAAAGCCCACAGCACAACATAGCCAATGAAGTAATTTTCAAATAGTACAGAAAAAAATGGTCCATATTCATTAATTCCAAACCCAACAATGACAGCAAAGAGATTCCAGACTTGCCAAAGCATCAACATTTCTCTTCCGATACCAATGTGAAGAAACAAATTTCCCTCCTGACTTGAGACAGGCAGTCACCCATAAAAGGCAACTGGTGGTTAAACCAGTGATGATGAATATTCCAGGCATGCAGACATGCCTGGACTTAACAATGCTTGTATTATATAAAACACCGTTACTTTACGAACTAAATAAAATACATTTTAAACTTTTACTCCCTCACGCCTTGTTTGTATCCACATAAGCATGAAATATATGCCTGCCGAAATCTATGGCAAGTTCAGATTGACCTTGAAGACCCGCAAGACGCTGGCAGGTTGACCCTGAAGACCCCTAATACGCTGGCAGGTATGCAGCTTAACTTTACATCCACCAATCAGCTCCTTAGTGGAGCTACAATTAATGGCTTATTTCCAACATTTTGTAATGATCGATAATAAAACATGGATAACACATTAAAATACTATTGTGCATGTATATTTTTCTATAATTTCTCCAAAACTGTACATTAAAGTCACATGCAAATGACAGTGCATGTACTTTGGCAGTATATTAGGAAATTTTTGTCACCAGGCAAGGTATCTGAGTAAAAAAAAAAGAACCTGACAACGTAGCTCACGTTCGCAAATATGAATTTAACCTTTACATTTGTCACATATTTTTGTGAGTAAAATACACGTTCCTTTGAGCCAGCCTATATATTAAGAGTAGTGTTTTTTTGAAATTTGGTCGATAACTTTTATTTCTTAGGCAAAAATTCGTTATTCTGTAAACAGATAATATTGTGCTTGTCTAAGGCTGAGTCATTAAATTATATTACAAAATAAAAGAGTATGATCCGGGTACTTACATTGTACAATGTCTTCTCGATGATCATCTTGTCATCAATAACTTACAATTATGACGTAGTACAAAGTTTGTAAGTTGGGAATTATAACAAATCAATATTTGCATAAGGATGTCATTCAGTCCATATTCCACCATACATTATCTTCAAGCGATGATATAGATAACCACTTTTTACAAAAGTATTAAGGTTTCCTTTTATTGTGGTCATGTGTCGCGTTTATTAACGTCTTGGGGCGCTAATTGACAGCTTCTACGACACACACACACACACACACACACACACACACACACACACACATATATATATATATATATATATATATATATATATATATATATATATATATATATATATATATTTATGTATTTATATCGGTAGTAAAATTGATCATCCCCGAGTACAAGGACTGCTTATACCTTGTATATCAGTCCATATGGATGGAATGGGAGGCTTGCACCTGGTAATTTATAATAATGATGTAATAATTGGTACGTTTACATATTTACTATATCACGAATATAACGCCTCTAATTTGTCTAATATATAAATATGAAAAAATTTATATCCATCAATTAAAAAAAAACAATTGCTTTCATATCATTTTTGAATCTGCCTATTTCACAAGTTGTTTAAAATAAAGAAAAAGTAAATGACTGGAGTCAAAGCAGGTAGTGGATACTCTAGCAAAGGCAATTAACGTTGACACATAGACATCGCAAGCTGGCCCTAGTATTTTTTTATATCCATGCGAGGGTAGTTTACTTAGTTAAATTGAAATTTTCACGTTTGTTATATAATTTAAACTTTAATTCGCTATTATGCATATACATCAATATATATAGCGATGAACATTTCATATCATTCTGTGTAGTTCCCTTCAATTCCAAATCAGCGCGGTACATCTGTAAACAATACATTCTGTAAAGCGTTTATTATTGATGCTGAGTAGGTCATCAATATATCTTAATATCTACTTGGAGCTTTTACCATGAAATTCTTCTCTTTTGACAGTTTTACCAAAACTCATACCCCGGGTTAAATAAATATATATAACCAAAAGAGAACACATTAGGTTACATTGGAAGGCTGATTGTGTGTCTAAAGAGAAGATTTCCAAAACTGACTTATAAGGTATCAATCAAAATGTTCTTAATCTGAACAGACTGATCATATTGAAATATAGATTGACAATCCCTCGCATCATTACAAAGTGTGCGCCTTTATATATTATGCTATTCCTCTGGGAGTTATATTTCGGTTGTGTTTTATATATAACTTATTCGGTAAACACTTCCAAATTGAAATGAGCAATAGCACTATATTAAATGAAGAAGCTCAAAAATTGTTCCAAATAACATCGAATGATTCATTCACTTGTTCATTAGTGGGAACATGAGTTGATCAACAGGCCTTATTCCTCAATGAGAACCTTATAATAAAAGTGTTCGCATTTGAACATTATATTTTTGGATTCTTTATCAGCACGTGCAAAAATATATTTATCGTGCATTTACTGCAGATGCTTTAAAAACTTTTGGATGCTTAAGAAGAGGATACGGTGGTTGACTACTTCCTTTTATGTAATTTTCGTATTCTGTTTGCAACGGTATGCCTTGTTCACGTTGTAGCCACGTAATGAACAAATTAAAGCCGATTTTGAAATAACATGTACAGGCATGTTTTCTGTGAAAAACATCTATCTCTTTGGTGTTGTACAACACTGAGCAGCATGGCCACCATTCCCCGAAAGGCGAGATGCTTCCATGAAATCTATTGTTTGCTCAAGTAGTCGCTGAAGAATGACACAATGCTGGCCTGGGTCATGTACAATTAAAGAATAAAACGCTCTCATTTACCAAAAAAAAAAACAAAAACAAAAACAAAACAAAAAAAACAAAACAAGTATACCTTATGCTCACCTAAAGTATGATTACACAGAAATGAAACCTTTATTTATACCGTGTACATATAATGATTTCTTTGTTACATTGTGAGAAAAATAACACAAACACTGTCGTCGATATACAACACGGTTTGAATTAGTCCAATGTAATAGGCCTAGGAATGCTCTCAGCAGTACCAACCCTTAGCAAAAAATGAAAAATTACATTTAGTAGCGTTTGCACATGCTTTGCATTATAAAACCCTCCATACACATTCCAATCTTATACCATTGTGTGCAAAGTTCTTAATTCTTCTTAGAATGCACGCTAGCTTCAATTTGGAGACATTCTATACTCTTTAGTGGCACTGTTTTTTAATTATTTTTGAACACTGCTTTGAAATAAGTAAAAATCATCACTGATATCCCTTTATGTGTCAATTGAAAATATTAGAGAAAGATAATCAGCTTTTCCTTGCTTTTTATCAGATTTTAAGTATTCAGCAACAGACTTATTCACCAGCCAATGATATGAACTGCATGGTTCATGCACTGCACAAAATAGTGTTAACAATTGCTAGTCTCCCTGCATCAGTGTTGTTTCCATCATATGGGATCAAATACTTTCAATGGCTTATCACATATATATTTGTGACAATTTTTTTTTTGGAAATCATCTTCAGACAGCTTTTGCCTTTTTAATATCAGAAAAAGAAGGCACACACAATAATCTCTTTTAAATAAGATCATTACAAATAGGTTTTTTTTTTTATTTTTTAAAGACTGTAAGCTTCATCAATATAGCCATGTGCACAAAATTATTCAACAGATAGTACGCCAAGTAGGGACCTACCACTGTCTCTGTTATATCCAATCAACAATGTATTCAAACTAGTGATATGTCGAGCTTTCTCAAACACACATTAACCACATTCCTTTCCCTGGTATCTTACAGCAGGTGGATTTATTATCAGAAAGCAGTGGGTACAGATCTGGTTGTCCCAGTCTATCCAAGGATACACATATGCTTTTCATAATGAGCACAACATGTTTTATTGATAACAGTTTCTGCTTGATGTATTCATAAAGCGTGTGTATTCCATCCTTGTAAGTAGCACAGAACAACTTTTGCTGTGTATCCTGCCCTCCATAATATACGTGAATAATAATAATAATAATAATAATAATAATAATAATAATAATAATAATAATAATAATAATGATAATAATAATAATAATGATAATAATAATTACCACCACCACCACCACCACCACCACCACCACCACCACCATCACCATCATCATCATCATCATCATCATCATCATCATCATCATCATCATCATCATCATCATCATCATCATCATCATCATCATCATCATCATCGTATATATCCCACAATGTCCTTCCTTCATGTTGAATGACCAATGCTTATGACGCACAGTTGAAACAAGTTAGCAAATTTCGTGTTTGTTTTATTCCATTATTCTTTCCTCTTCTATGTATTGGCCAGGTAGATATTGGGTAAGAACAAAATCATATTTTAATGTACACCAACCCTAATATTATATAAAACACACCTTTAACAAAATTTACCTACATTCATTCAGCATACTAATTTTAGTCATTGGTGAGTGGTATAGCTTTGGTAAAATATCTGGTGTATATTGCCTCAAATACGGAACAAGATATTAGTGCCAATATACAGCTATAGTTTCGCCCAACAACCATACTGTTTGCTGTCGAAACGCGTCTGACGCATTTTTGTCTCATACTCAAATAAATCCAGATTTCTTTTTCATGGCGAAATATATTTAACTCTAAACGAACAATGGTTCTGTTGGATAAGGAAAAAAACTTCCCATAGCATTGATATTATTGATATATTTATCGTATTAGTGGTGACACAAAGGCTCTTTGTCATTGTGGTTTTAGTATTGAGCACTGTAAAATTATTTTGTGCTGGTGCCAATATTTGCTATTGCACACGTGAAAATGTGGTTGTACTGGCAAGCATATCTGTGTTGCAATCTTCAGTTACTCGTTAAATGCTTATCATTGCCTCAACTACCAAATAACACCATATGGAGATTTCTGGGTGTAGCTACCTCCCTTGGCAAAATCACCTCATGTATAGGGTTTCAGTGTATACCTTCTTGAGATTTGAAGGGTTTTGTTATGTTCGTGTCCATGAATTTTATATTATTTTCCTATCCGTTGACATAAACGTGTTTGTTGCTAAACAAACCCACATACACACAAATAATGAAAACGCATTTGCTAGGCACTTAGTTTCGTTGCAAAAAAAGGATACTATTTTGAGACAAAATAACTCAAGATATGTTCTTGTTTTGAGGTTGACTAAAAAAAATTAAATAACAATATTATGCTTTATATATGTTTTAAACAACAGATCATTTAAAAAAAAATTGACCACTTGGACTGGAGATTGATAATGGTTTCCTTGACCGTGTATCCCTCTGTTCAGCTATTCTGGCTTCACCTTTTAACTATTGAATGAGCACAAGTGACGCGTCTGAGCGTAAAAAAGCCAAATTGGTGGTGGTGATGGGTGGGGGGGGGGGGTAGAGCACATTCAAGGTCAAGTACATTGATTTTTGACATGTTAAAGGTCGTTACGAAGTCACTGCTGTCAGGCCTTTGTCAAACATTTAGCCATTAAAATGCACATGCGTCATGAGTGTTGGACAGTCCCAAAAGTTTATTACATGTACAATGCACGCTTATCTCATTTGGAAAAATTCAGCAGGTAAAAGGTCATTGTTCAACGATGTTATGACTCTGGATCTCGGAAGAATTTAGACAGCTCTCTGGATTGTTCAGGTGTAAAGCATTCATACGGGCAGAGGATTATGGGCCAATTAAAGGTCACGCTCATGATCTGTTTGTCAGTTGTCAAAGGTCAGAAGGATATTGCCACTACATCTCTTGACATGAGGGCATACAGCTGGGTATACGAGATTCACATGAGTTTAATCTCATAAATCCGACCAATGATATTATCAATTACTTTTAGTTTGTCCTCTGACATCCATACTCGAGACTACCAATCTTGTCCAAAAAGCAACCTCTTGAAAATATGGTAATGTTTTCAAGAATGTATATGGTCCATATATCTATGCAGATATAAAATGACCATTCCATGTCAGTGGTTTCAAGCTTGGCATTTCATCATTTTGAACTTCTCAAATACAAATATATGATTATTTCTTTGTAAGTAAATGGCAATGAAGGATGTGAAAGATATTGATTAACCTTGTCTTAGAGCTTGTCACTTAACCTTGTTTACCAGTTGCGTGAATATATGGAATTTTTCTTTTCAATATTTCAATGTAATCATTACAAGGTTGCGAGGACAAAGAGTTTCATTGGGCAGCAGGATCATATAACCAGTGTCAAAGGTCCATGAGAACCGTACCTTACAAAAGTGTTCTGAACTGTTCTGCAGCCAACATGGCATCATTCATATCATGGAGTACCTAATTTGTGATCAACAATGTGAACAACGTGGCACAATGATGATATCTATCTCACACATATGATCAGTAGGCTAAGGTTAAAAACAAAAGACTGGAGATACAACAGAACAAGCCATACTAAAACAACTTCAGTGGCATAATGTGCCTCTTTTTATAAACGAGGTTATTCATGTTCATGAAGAAGACTGGGTCTTTACAGATAAATAATGTCAGTGTGACACTTGAGTGGCATTGGGAAAAATATCCTGATGTAATGTACAAGACGCAGCTGTCTAGCCTATATTCCAGCTCTACCGGGCCAAAAGGACCACACGCATGATGTATGTCCCATGAAGTGGGATGATGTGGTGATAAATATGTTTCAAAAGTCAACGACATGCACTAGTTCGACTTTTGGATGGAAACATTAACCACGTCCTTAGGTTGTACGGAATCATATAGCCCCCAGCAGCTGCCAATGCTGTTGTCTTTACCACTTTTGATCAGTTAGACTGAAAAAAATTGAAAAGCTAAGCTGAAGAATCACTAGTCCAAAGGACTTTGAACACTTGTTAAAGACACTTGTTATGCCCTATTGGACCCAAAAAATGTACACAATATTTTAAAATGAATAATTAAACTCGGATATTTGTGTCACATTCACTGATCACGGATGGTATTAACAGCGTTAAAATGTATCCAAAATGAAGTTTGTCCAGAACTCAGAACTCAGAACGTTTTATTTGACAATGAGGAATCAAAATACAAGAAAATTAACATCAGTACTGTACATTCATTAATAACAAAAGCTTATGAGAAGTCTTGTCAGGATGACCCAGCTAAGGATTGAGATCCGCTATCGCTGGGGCCACCTTTAACGGGTAACTAATTTACAGCATCTTGCACATGGATTGCTTAACTGAAATAAAAGAATCACTGGGCAGTCAAAACTTTGGATGATGAGGAAAAATAAATACAATACATTCTATTATCTGTTACATACAAAACAATCTGGCAGGGTACAGAACTCTTGGTATTCATTTATGTAGATTTTTTTTATATAACTAGAAAAACCGTGGTATGAATGGGAATAAATTTTATTAGTTATACAGGGAGGTGTAATAAGAAGTAAACTTGGGATGTAGTATCTAATGCAATCTTTTGATCTGGTTTTGTTGGGTATTGTGAGGGGAGGCACGACTCTGGTACGAAAGTAATAGGTATGAGTGGGTTGTTTAACTTGATACATGCCTTTGAAATAATAAGGAAGTTCGTCATGTGAATATTTGTAGTAAAATTTCAGTGCTTTCAACTTTCTCAAATCCTCTATTTTTAATAGATTTAGCTGCTTAAAAAGCGGGGCGGTATGTGCATTATAATTAGCATTACAAATTGTGCGGATAGCCTTTTTTTGAAGCATAGAAATGCGCTCATATGAAAATCCCCATACAAGAATACCATAGTTTAAATGTGATAAAAACAGTGAATTATAAATATGCAAAAGGCCACTTTTTGGTACAAATTTGTTGATTTTCTTCAAGATCCCATTTACTTTAGCAAGTTTGTTTCCTATTTTACTTACATGAGCATCCCACTTTAGGTTTTCTTGAATTCGTAAACCCAAAAAGTCAAATTCTTCTGTCTTAGAAATTGGAGTGTTGTCAATCTTTAAGGTTAAACCAAAATCCAGCTTTCGTTGGGGAAAATGAAAGATCATGAACTTTGTTTTCCTTATATTTAAGGATAATTTGTTTGCAGCTAGCCAGTCATACACTTTATTTAGTTCAACATTGATATTGTCTGATGCATTTTGCGCATGTATATTGTTTCCAGAAGGGAAAGTGAAGGAACATAACGAGTTGAGTAATGTGGTGTCATCTGCATAGAGGATTGAATCAAATTTTGATGAGGCAAAATGCATGTCGTTAGTGTAAATTATGAATAGGAGAGGGCCGAGTATTGATCCTTGTGGGACACCTGTGGTTATATGAAGATGCTGAGAACAGACATCATCAACCTGAACATACTGAGTTCTATTTGTAAGGTAACTACGAAACCAATTTAAAGTAATGCCAGTTATGCCATAGTACGCTAATTTTTCGATGAGAATCTGATGGTTTAAAGTGTCGAAGGCTTTTGATAAATCAATAAATATGCTTATTGGTAGTTTCCCAGTGTCAAGGAATTTAATAATACGGTCAACAAATTCTAATGCGGCAGTTTCTGTAGAGTGTAGTTTTTTAAACCCATGCTGACTAGTATAGAACAGAGTTTTGCTAATGAAGTAGTCATATAGTTGTGTGTATACAACTTTTTCAATTATTTTGGACATGGCAGGTAAGATAGAGATGGGTCTGTAATTGTCTGGCAATGTATTATCAGCTTTTTTGTAAATGGGTATGACTTTAGCAATTTTTAGTTTTTGTGGGAAAATACCTGTTGTTAATGATTGATTTATAATAAGTGCTAGTGGTTCGTGAATTGAGGTAATGCCTTTGAGGAGCTTCATGGATAAGTTGTCATGACCTGTGCTGGACTTGGGTTTGAGATTTTTGACGATATTTTTAATGTCCTCAGGGCCGATGTGTGAAAAAGAGAATCTGTTGTGTGTTTTTTCTTTCAGGTAAAAGGAAAAGTTTGGTTTATTTGACACGTTTATGTTAGCAGCTAATTTCGGGCCAATATTTGTGAAAAAAGTATTAAATCTGTTGGCGATAATTTCCTTGTTAGTTGTTTCAGTACCATCTATCATGAAAAATGAGGGAAAGCTTGATTTATTTTTATTTATACCTAAGACTGATCGAATTGTATCCCAGGTCTTTTTCACGTCATTCTTAAATATCTCAAACTGAGAATGGTAATGGTCTTTTTTACATTGATTAATATTTTTTCTTAAAATATTGTTATACACTTTAAGGTTTTGCTTTAACATGTAATATTGAGGGTCATCCTGACGGGTACCTCTTAATTTTTTGTAGAGACTGTCTCGATATTTAATAGAATTCAGAATGCCATTAGTTACCCATGGACATTTTTTATGCTTATATTTATTAAATTTAACCATTTTAGTCGGAAGGTGCTTTTCTTTGACTTGTGTTATCATATTTTCTAATTTTGCATAGTTTTCATTTGGGTTACAATTGGGATCAAGATTTAACTGTTCCAAAATATTTAAACCATTTAACTCGGCATAAAAGTTCTGCATAGATACAGTATCATTTGTGTAAGTTTTTACATACCTAGGTGTACTTTGTGTACTTCTCTGAGTGTCAATGCATGTAAAGCATGGAAGATGATCAGAAATATCTGAGAAAATTATACCAGATGTACATGATTTACTACTGTTTGTCACACGACAGAAAATATTATCAATCAATGTGGCAGATCTATCTGCTAACCTTGTTGGTAGGGTTATTTTTGGAAACAGACCATTGCACAACATAACATCTAAGTATTCGGTGTATTTGTTCCTTGTGTTTAACTTAAGCAAGTTGATGTTGAAGTCTCCTGCAATAATTAAATCATATTTTTCACGTGTAAGAGACTCAATTATAGGGGTAATATCCTTCAAGAAAATATCAATATCATTGTTTTGATCTCTTGGGGGTCTATAAATGTTACACAAATTAATTTTTTGTGTAACACTCTTACCAAAAATCTCAATGAATTGACCTTCCCAATTATGGTTTGGACTGTAAATGTCTCTTTCAGTATACTGGAACTGTTTATGTAAGTAGATAATAAGACCACCATGAGTGCTACATGTTGCAGGCTGTGGAATTAACATGTAGTTGTCAAGATTAAAAATAGAACTGTCCATATTTTCATTCAACCAGGTTTCCTGCAAACAAATAGCACTGAATTCAAAACCATTTTGAGCCAAATCATCAATAAATATTTTAAAAGTATCATACTTAGCATTTATAGATTGAATATTTAAATCTAGAACTGAAAATGTATCTTTCAAAGGCTTGAGGTAATCAACAATTTTTTTGGTTTCGATATATGGAGATTCAGCTACAATAGATATGGAGTTTTCCAAATCTTTTACATTTTCCAACAAGTTATTCAAACAGTTAACAGAAATACCACCAAAATTTGTAAGAACATCCCGTTCTAAAGTATTAGAAGCCATTCAATAAGAAATAATGTAAAGCAATAGACTTTGTATCCCATGTACCACTCAGACAACTCAAATATGTGTATGAAGGCGTAATCATACTCATGTTGAATATCTGAAAAAGTAAGTATAAGAACATATCGATAAACAAATAAATAGCAAAGTAAGTAGGAAAAGAACGAAAAACAAAAGAATTGGGCTGTATCATAAAAGTCATTTGGCACACCATGTAGTGCATGTGTTCCTATGGAAGAGCGTTTACCATTATAATAAAGTGTCATTTTTTTATCTGACACTGTAACAGTTGGTCTGAGAATATTAACCTGTAACAGGAAACTGACAAAACCAAATATGTGTGAAAAAAAAATACATTTGTGATGTTCATCAATCAAAAATTGATTTTTTTTTTATCAGCATGTGGAGGAACAAAGTGTCAAGATGTAATGAAATATGTCATCTGTGACGGTCAGACAGTCAGTTGAATTAAGATTCAATTGTCCTCCTGTTATCTGCACGAATGTGTGCATGTGCGTGAAAAACAGGTTCTCTGGTAACCGAAAAATAGAAGTGTCAGCACTATCTTATTCACGGATGTGGTGCACATGATTCATTTCTAGTATGAGATTAATTTGAGCCTGTAAAAGGCATGCATATCATGTTCACGTCCAAACTGCATATTCACTGGTCTTAGTAAACACCTGCCAAGAGATGGGCCGCTGCTTGTGTGTGGACACAGCTTATTTGTAACATTTTTGAAAGAATACTTATGCCTGGTACAGGCAAATGGAAATTTATTTGTGTAACTAACGTAAAAGCGCTAAATGAATGTGACTTTGGCATTTGTAAGCTTAAAGGGTCAAGAATCGTTAGAAACTAACAAAACCTAGCAGTATGGTTTAGATTACAGTGTTTATATTCCATGGACAGTCTGTGTTTTTTTGTACATGTACAACACACACGTGTACATAAAATGCTAATATTCCATATAAATGGAACTTACTTTTCAAAAAGTCTCCCTGCTGACAAAACAAGCTAACAAAACAGAAAGCTGGGGATCAGTGTGCTCTCAAACCTGCTCTTCACTCCATTCATGCTTGTATAAAAACGTACAAAATGGCACAAACTACATAACAAAATGTGGTCTGTACAGTAGGTGGCTTCATTAAATGGTGGTCTCCCAAGAAGAAAAAAAAACTCTGTTTGGATGTGCTTTTGCTTAAATGTAATACAAAGCCGGTTAAGTATTTCACAAAGTAGATGCCTGGTACCCACTGCTTGAGGCAGACATTCCACAGGGTGCAACCAATTAGTGGCTGATAAGAACCACAAACATGTCTCTGTTTGTATCACATATCTGTTGATGGGAAGCAGCTGGGTTGTTGGAATAGCCAGACAGTTCAAATTCTATCTTTTTGAATGATTTTTCAACAGCAGGAAATTCAATTAAATAAACTATTCATTGCCATGGATTTGATTCGGAGGGGTCCATGTAAGTTCCTGCACGATGCTACTTAAAATTGTTTCCATTGGAGCATTACAGACCAATTTTCTTGAATAGCACTTCAAAACTGGGTGTAATAGTTATGTCAACATATGGGAACCATGCTGTTCCATCAGACTTTATACTCCCCCGACCCTTTAAACTCGCTCTGAAAGACACTAATTTCGTGAGAAAGGGGCTTATAGCCCTGTCTGTGACAGTTATATGCCCGTGTGTCCTAAAAAATATAAAATATCTCAATCACACCAGCACCTCACCACCACTACCACAACCAGGTGACCATAGGTCGTCCTCAAGAAACGTATATCATACAGCCATTTCTTCCATGAGGCCAGTAACGTGGGTTTAGGTACACTGTGTGTTTGTGTTGAATTTAGATCTTTGTGGGTCTGTGTGTGGTCTATGTGGGTCTGCATGCAGGACCACACGGGTCTTGTGTAGATCTACTTGGACTTTGGGTCTGTGCTAACTGTGTGTGGGAAATTGTGTATGTGTGAGTTAGTGCTGTGTAGGGTTATTTGATTTACCGGGCTGATGTTTATTTGAGCGAAATTTATTAGTTTATTGATGTGGCACTTAGTAACTGTCATGTAAGTTCTGCCCAAAAGATAATCTGAAATACCCATTTATCATGGGGAGGCGTAGAAAAGACCTAGTATACATACCTGGTTGTGTGAAGCATGTTTTATAGAGACACATTAGAGATGTACAGGGTATGCACCATGACAGAAATGGTTCAAGAAGGCAGTTCAGTGGTCCTGAAGTCAAGAAGGCATTACAGTGGGACTGAAGTCAAAGTCGATACATATATTTCTGCAGCATCCGAAGATGATAGTCAGAATTTGTTCAGGAGCATTGGGGTGAAGGACAACTGTTTGTTTAGGAGCATTAGGGTGAAGGACAACTGTTTGTTCAGGAGCATTAGGGTAAAGGACAACTGTTTGTTCAGGAGCATTGGGGTGAAGGACAACTGTTTGTTCAGGAGTATTGGGGTGAAGGACAACTGTTTGGGAGCCAACAGCCAGTCGTTAAGATGGACAGCAGCCATAAGCCACAAAAACGTAGAAGAAGACCAGAAGTGGCAGGTAAAAGCCCATCACACTTATTGAGTGGAGACACCAAAGCTAACAGTCACTGTGCGTTGTTCCCGTCTTTCACAGAGCCGAACGAGCAGACATTGTGGTTTTTCTAAACACAAAACTCCTATGATAAGTTTGGTATTCTCTTTGCCGATGGACATGTTTTACACCATTACCATGAAAACTCGTGAAGTGAAGCAAATGAAAATATGGAGACTAGCGTAAACAATGAGCCTGCACCTGAATGAGTCAAAATATATTACATGAAGTAGAGCAATCAGGTAGGGATGAAGACTGCAAAGTGGAAACTAATGATTATGATGCAGATGAATAATTAGTAAGTCCGCTGTTAATGGAAGTACACGCTAACATGCAAGATGATAATGATGAGGTGGAACTTTACCAGTCTGGAGGCTTGGCACCAAGAGGAGCTACATGCTAGGCCAACAGGGACATACTTCTTACAGATACAAATGCCATGCTACAGCTACATATATCAGATGATGGGAACTCCTGTGTGATCTCGTGAAAAAGAGAATCCACAAAACCATCATAGAAAAAGATTATAACAGACCAAAAGCTGTGCATTTTTTTTTTTTTTTTACAGATTCTGGCATCTGGTGGAGTAATTAAATAGATGATTATTGCAAAATGCAGTGCTGCCACTGATAGTCATTTTTGTAATCAAAGTGTAATCTAGGTTCTGTGTTTTACCCTTTCTTGTCACCTGACAGTGACCAAGTGAGACAAGCTCATGTGAGCTCCTACCACCAAGGTCGAAAAGGTAGAGGGATTTATACGCAGTTTAATAATTTTGGTGCTTAAACTGTAGTTTAGTGTCCTAACAGTTCTAGTATGCAAGCTGAGAAAAATTAAGTGTAACTAACTTGTAAGGAGATATATTAGTTTATTAAATTTCAAGAAGTGGTTATACCATACCTTGCCAAAGCCAAATTTCTTATATGTTTCACGAGTAGCAGTTTGTTGAATCGAATTATGTTATGTTGATACATACTGTAATTGGTATTAATCATTTTACAAGTTGGAAGTATATTGATAGCATGGAGAGGTATTTGTGTATTTTATGGTTGCTTCCAATAGGGAAACCCACGAACCCAGTCTACCACATTGGACATGGAAGCACAGGCCTGCTACAGTGCACATTAGCCCAGTATAACCCTAAGGCTGCCTATAGTTACTCACTGCTGTCATTTCCAATGTGGGGTCTTCTCCAGGTAAACAGGATGGAATATACATACATGTAATGGTTGTGAGGCATTGTTGTTCAAACTTGCCACATATCTTATGATGAAATGTTCATGGAAATCATTCGTGTGACATGCATTCGTTACTGTAGTGATAGGGCAATTTCTGTTGTACATGTACATTGTGTGTAAACCTCCACATTTATGGTCATTCCTTTCTGCTTCCCAGGGTAAGTCTGCATGACTATTGTTGTTATTGTTTATAGTTATGTTTCGATCTGTCATCAGTTGGCGTTCCCTATTAAGTTGTGAGAATTATTCTAATCAACTTCTTACTGCTACGGTTGAGTTATAATGGTTCTCTGTTATCTCAGGAAGAACATATGCAGATGTTGTTGCATTTCTAGGACTCATGTGCTGGAAATTGTATTTGTAATTATGCATTCATTATGTCAGGATATATTGATTAACATATTGGTATTTGCTGTTGTATTACAGCATGGCATTATGTATGCTTTGTGTTCAAAAGGGACATTTATAAATGCTAGAAGGGTAATTCCATACACTTTTAGCCGGCAATTTGGCAAACAATACTTTAGCTACTGGTGCAGTGACATGAGTTACAACTGACTCTAAAACGCTGAGGATTTAAAAAAGGACTTGGGTTAAATGTAGGCATGTCAGAGGAAATTTTTTGGTAATTATTTGCAGTTATGGTCTGAGGTGGACTTGTTATGACGCTGTGACTTAATTGTATTCATGATATTTTGAGGGTTATCTATGGTTAATAAACGACCACATTTTCAGCCAGGCCGCCTTTTGTTTTGTACTTCACACATGGATCAGCTAATGGATGATAAGGGCATCAGATGCCAGGAGATTATTAAATAGAAGTCGACCTTCCTGAAGTGCAGTGCTGAAAGTCTCCAGTTACACAGACAAACTCTTCACATCACGGGTTGCATACCACACTCTTTGAACCATATACTGCTTTATGTCTCAGCTCTTTCGGCGAAAGTCTACTGTTTCAATATAAAATCAAAATGTCCACAGGTGTATTACATGAGATCTTTACCATACAATGTGACGGACTCGTCTGCAAGCAATAGAATGTTTCCAGACATACGTCCCAATCAATACAATTCTACAGATATTCGTCCTGCTCCCTGTTTCATAAAAATGCTCAGGAAAGGAATCACGGTGAATCGACAAACATTCCACAAATTAATTTCATTAACCCCTTCTTGCACAATTACAATTGACAGAAACGGAATTGCCTACAATATCATAACCGTATTTCTGGAATAGTACTTTCCACAAAAATACGTCTTTTCCCTGTCGAGCCCATATCTTGCGGCTAACCATATGGATCCGTATCGACAAACCTTGAAAAAACCCATATCCAAGTTAACTCACTACATTGTGGAAAGGGTTAACGTGACCTGGTGTGGCTTCTTCAACCTCCCGTGTCTCTCCTTCAGACAGATTCACCCCAACTGTCAGAATTAACAATTGTACACTTGATCCTCGCATATTCTTGGGTATAATACACAGGGATTTTATGTATAATCCCAGCAATAATCAACCTTGCCTGCCGAGCCAACCATTCACTTAAATACACATCTAAACGTGAAGTCATTCGAGAGACAGAAATGGGTATCCCAACCGCTGGAACACTTATCTCAATATTATGCCAAATATTCCCCACCAAAAACAATATCCCACCTGAACTTATTTGAACTAAAAATGTGGAGGACCGTGGATTCTATCCCTATATCAAAATTAAGCTACCATCCTATTAAAAAAAAACACAGACAAAACAAAACAAAACAAACAAAACAAAAACAAAAACAAAAACAAAAACAAAAACGAACAAACTTGCAGTTGAGCCATGAACAAACGGGCGAGAGAAGCGGCGTATTTTTGTCCCGGAACACAGTGGATCCTAATCTGCCAAATAAGCGGAACAAGTTATTCTACATTTTCATGAATGTACAGAATACCAGACAACCTAACCAATTTCCTTTGGCGTGCTTACTATATCTATGCATATCTATATCTATATATATATATATATATATATAACGGGCTCTTAAGTACACAGGGTTGTACTGTGACTGTAGGCGTACAAATGCACTTCCGGTTCGTGTGATCACATGAGAACTTGGCATTATGATGTACGTAGGAAGCGCACAAGTACGATTGTTTCCCATATCTTTAAATCTTCTTGAAGAGCCTATCTGCCTCAAAAAATCGGTACAACAATAATGTTGCCATCTGTGGTATGATAGCTATTGCAGGTTAACCTGCAAAGGTATTCGCTTGAGAGTATCAATTCTTTTCTTTCAGAAATATGAACTGAAGTTTTATTTGCGCCGTGGATCGAGAATATCATTTCTTTTATTTTTAGAAATATGAATTGAAGTTTCATTTTAACCGTCATCCAGATTGGCTTCAAACTTGTTGGCAATATTTTTGCGTGGATTTCTACCAAGTTTGTTCAAATGGTCACGCCCCAGTGAGTTTGGGATTTTTGTAATATATCTTGTTTTTCTTTTCTTTTCTTTTCTTTTTTTTTTTTGCAAATCTTAAAATGTTTTCTTCGTAACTGCTAACCCAAATTGTTTTAATATCACACAGGAACATTCCTTTGGATTTCTAGTTCTTATTTTTTTCGCCAAGTTGCACTGCATTGTTTTCTTTTTTTCTTATTCTTTTTTTTTTTTACATTTTTGGTGTGTTTTCGCTACTACAGAACCGTCACCCAAATTAAGCCGTAAAAGGGTCAAACAAATTTAATCTCCAGGTGGCATTGCTGCGGATTTCTGATTTTTGACGTTTTTTTTTCAGATTTGGGTATTTGCCAGCAAAGATACTTTTCCTATTTATTGGTATGCCAGTCAGTGGGCATTCTAATGCTTATTCACATTTTATGAATTTTTCTCCTGTAGGCAAATCAGAGAAATAGTTCTGAATGTTATTTTTGGCAGAAGAAATGAAATTTGTGCTTTAGGTGGTTAGGCCTACACATTTTGGAAAAATAACTAGTGTCTGCAGTTAATGATGGATATTTCTAAGGTTGAGAGGACCGGTTTAAAACCACCAGTTGCCTTTTATGGGTGACTGCCTGTCTCAAGTCAGGGGTAAAATTTGTTTCTTCACATTGGTATTGGAAAAGAAATGTTGATGCTTTGGCAAGTCTGAAATCTCTTTGCTGTCATTGTTGGGTTTGGAATTAATGAATATGGATCATGTGTTTCTGTACTATTTGAAAATAACTTCATCGGCTATGTTGTGCTGTGGGCTTTGTTCTTCGACTCATAGTTATAGTGGAGGTAGGGTGTGTTTATAATGTTCCAGATTCATAAATATCACAAAAACGATGTAGGCCTACTTTACTCTTTTACTTTAAACTTAGCTGACTGACAAGTCGGGAGAACTAAAAGGGGATAGGCCAAACAGGTGTCTTTTTATTTTTGGCAGAAGAAATGAAATTTGTGTCTTGGGTGGTTTGGCCTATACATTTTGGAAAAAGAACTAGTGTCTGCAGTTAATGATGAATATTTCTAAGGTTGAGAGGACCGGTTTAAAACCACCAGTTGCCTTTTATGGGTGACTGCCTGTCTCAAGTCAGGAGTGAAATTTGTTTCTTCACAAAGGTATTGGAAAAGAAATGTTGATGCTTTGGCAAGTCTGAAATCTCTTTGCTGTCATTGTTGGGTTTGGAATTAATGAATATGGATCATGTGTTTCTGTACCATGTACAGTTTGTTCAAGCTCAACACAGATATACTCAGTTGAAACTTTGATTTGTGAACAAGCTTAGGTCAGCTGAGCTTGGGCGGTTTACGCAGCCCTCTTGCTAATGCGTTGGTGCTGAAAAACAAAATATTTGACATTGCTTTATATTTTGTTTCAAGTATATATTACATGAAAATACGTCAAAATGCATACAAATAACATTCACTGAATAATATATTACACACTATTGTCAAACAGTAGGTTTCAGAGAGATAGAAAGCTTAATGATAATATATAATGACCCAATTTAAGTATAAGTTTATCACTAATAGGCACAGTTTTCCAGGTATAAGTCATTCTTTAGCTTATATATATATATATATATATATATATATATATATATATATATATATATATATATATATATATATATATATATATATATAGAGAGAGAGAGAGAGAGAGAGAGAGAGAGAGAGAGAGAGAGAGAGAGAGAAGGTGAATATCTGATATTTGACGGAACGTACATCTATTCGTAAGCTCTGTGGTATTTTATTGAAACATTGCACGCGTTTGTTTTTGGATAAACGTACGTATAAATCTTTTCCGTATAAAATATGTCAAGATGTATATTCGATGTGAGTTGAAACAAATAATGAGAAAGGAAAAGGCGCATACTAGTATTCATAGTTTTGATTACAGATAAATTGTAATATGTCTATCTATGTGGTTACATTTTCAAAACACCAAATATTGACGAAAAGAGAAATGTGCGCATTCAGCATTGGTAGCGTAAATCTTATTCCTTTTGTATGTTTACAATTGCATGTCAATAAGATGGGTAATTGGGAGCCTACATAGCAATACAATATAGGTTATATGGGTAGGGTGAGGCATAAATAACTTGAGTGTCGACCCGCTTTTTTGTGTAGTTTTCATCCCATCTTTTTGAAAATGGCATTATTTTTTAAAATTTTATTTACTGGATATATTCAATAGGAGATATTTCCAAATTAACTTACTATCGATCCAAACTTCAGTGAAGCATTTACCACAAAAATGTAGTATTTATGTTAAATAATTAATTATGTATATTTTGTACCTGCCTATATTTACTTTAACTTATTAATTACATAACTCAGTGAAATGGCAATATGTTCACAATATCATGTAATCATTTCTAGTTGACAGTTCGCGTGTTCTATTGAATCGTTATATCTCTTCGACCTAACAAACTTTCTAAAAGGTAAAAAAATGCCCCGCCAAGGCATTCCTTGACCATAATAGTTGGCTTAGTGTCATTGCAAGCGATCAAATAATGTGTGGAATTTCCAAGTACCACAACAAGCCATCATAGAAGAGGTCGCAATTAGTAGTTTTATGCATATTTGGCTGCATACGCAACCAAATACAAACATTTTTTCGGGCCCCTAATAATCTAAAATTCAATGCGTTCCACAGTTTTGCTGGAAAAGTTGTCAAATTGACAGTAGTATCTTAACTATGTAGGAACAACTGTTTACCACAGAAACTTTGGCGTTTCTACGTGCAATAGTTTTGAAGTGACAAACATGCGAATTATAATGTAAACTAACGGAAATACGCATACCTACCCCGCCTGCCCACAGAGCTCTCTACCGAGAACCCACATGAAACAATTGATCTAGACCTTACCTTTTGTGCAAAGTAACACTAGCGGAATACTGTGCAACCAGACAAACACGCGCGAAGTACTGCGTAGAAGTCATTCGACCCCAGTATCCACCTTTCCTCGCCTTGTTTGCTGTTTAGGTGTGCGCATAGCGCACGTGACGAAACAAAAATTAAGCTGTCAAAAACTGATGGCTACCACTGTTCAGCAGAGGACAGGTGAGGAGCATTTAGATGCTAGAAACTGCCAAAGAGTTATGACTTGCCATAATTATGACCGGAGGCAATTGAATTTAGTAATGCGTGTTTACATAGTATAGACAGTTGTGAATGATTTGTGTTCTCTTATGGGGACAATGTTGTTTTATAGAAGTCGTGGTTAGTTTGAACATCGTGGGGATACTGAGGTTGTCTCGAATGCTCTGGAAACTAACTAACGGCAATACTTCGCATCAAAGACATCTATACAATCCCTTTCAAAATCACACCTCTTCCTTGCCGATCCTCTCAAACATAGAACGAATGGCAAACTTTGAAGAAAAATAGGACGAAAAGTGTGTATTTTTATGTAAGTTCCATGTGTGGCTTTTTGCTGACTCACCATAGCATGTTTAAAAAGGCAGTAGGGATATAAAGACTGTTGGGACCACATGATTTAAAATATTCCCTACAGCTAAGAGCAAATTTTGAATATTTAATCAAAATAATTTTATCGGTAAAGTATAAACACAGGACACTTTTCGGGCTGCACGTTGCACGATGTTACACTGAACGCTTACTAGCACCTGACAAGAAAATGACTGTTGTTCAATTTTTATGGCGGTTTACAATTCTCAAAACAAAACAAAAATAAATAAAAAACAGGAATAATAACAAAAGGAAACAAAAGTTAAAAGGTAGATAAAAAAGTATTTTGTTAATGCCTGTGATCAAGCATATTTGTACTCTAAAATTAAATACTGTGAAGTAGACTTAGAAGGGAGGTACAATGCCAAAGGTTCAGGATAATAAAAATCATGAAAATAAATTATGAATCCTTATTAAGCCTCTTGCAAATCTATACTTAATTGAATTGAAAATCACTGACACTGTCACACACGTGGGACAACTAGAAGAGAGATAAGAAGAGACGATATGGGAGAATAAAAAAGGAGATCACAGGCCCACTTTAATCATCTGTTTTTGATTACCCAAGTTGAATAATTTCAAATTCTGTTGTTTGACATACATATATGACAGTTGAAAAATTTGAAACAGAAAAAGGAAAACAGAAATTATCATGAATCTACACTGATAATATGATGACATACTTTTCTGATTCAGCAGCTGTCAGGATTAGCTTTCCTCCATTACACAGATGACAAATATGTACCAGGTCTTTGGCTTTGGTTCATTTAAATCAAATTCATATATATAAGACTTCGTTTGATTGGCTGCAAATATTTGGACAGGTATTGCACTATACAATACTCAAAGCCATCCTGGTAGCAATAGTTCATCAGATTTTCCTAATCTGTAAAACAGCATATGTACTTAAAACAACATGTTTTTTAAGAGACATACTTTTATGATTGAATTGTATTCAATGTCATCATTTTCTGCTCAAAAGCACCATACTTGAGGAAAAATGCTGTTCCATGAACTCTCACTCATGTATTTTAATCTGATAATAGCCCGAGGCTATTGTGAAATAACTATTTCCCTTTAATGTCCGAGACATAAGTTCACATGTTAATCGTACACTTATATTCCAATAGGACATCGATGGTCAGCAGCATGTCATCCTTGACTGGGGCACTGTAAGTTTGCTTGCATAAGGTAAGGGACACACTTGTACTTCTATAGCCATGATGGTGTCTTCGCTTGCTAGCCCCGGGCAGTCTCATTGCCTCTCAATGACTGGATGCTTCACACCTAACTTGGCATGCAGGTGGTCGCTAACCACAGGGACCTGCACCGCTGAGTCAGCAAAAGTTTGAAGAGACAGATCTTCCAAAGCAGGTGGTACCCTCATGTTTGGTCCACCACCCACTGTTTTGAATGTCATCACCCTTAAGAAATCTGACACTTTGATCTGCACTTCCAATCCCTGTGAAAATGCATTATTCATGATCCAGGATAAATGACATTGGTTCAGGGAATTAGATCCAATACGCCTACCATTGGATGATTAAAATGTATTACTAATCGGCGCTCTCATTCCTCTTGTGAATGCATCTCCCATGATCCTTGATGGGTGATACTGGATCAGCAAGTCCAATCCAATCTGCATATCTCAAGATGATTAAGAAATAATTATGATTGGCGATAACTTCCAATCTGAGTCGATGTCTGGCCAACATATCTGACCCCAACGTGTGTGACGCCTGTTCCTTGTCACAAGGAGAAGCTAGCAGTGATGACTGTTTTCATCACACCCTTTGATTCAGTACTCTACATCTAGCACCCATCGCAACACATTCTTTTAATGTCAAATCAGCTTCTTGGGCAGCAGCTAAGTGACACTAATGGACTCTGAGCTTCACTTATTGGGGTGGTCTTTTTAAGGCGACTTGAAATGAGAAATTTCTGGTTGGATTCCACCAGATTTCTCATGATAGCTTGGTTATCCTTCATGACTTGGTCAAACTTTTAAATAAGTTGCATCATTTATGTACAAGATCTTGCTTGCGCATGTTGACTGGTGGTCAAAGAACTGACAGTGGTGCTACTAAGAGGACAGCTATAGACATATTTGCATTAAATGTAACTTTCGAGAGAGCACCCACATTGAGATGATACTTGGAATTAGAATTAATTCTCTGTGCAGACACATTGGGATTGTGTACCATTCCATAATGCTGCTATCATTGGCAGATAATTTGGTGTCACTGGATATGTTTGCAGTTATGTCATTACTGTATATTAAGAATTCTAAAGAGCCCAGAATCAAACCTCGGGGGACACCAGCCTTGATCAGTTCCCAGCCAGAAAACTGTCCCAGAATATTCAAACAAGTCTTACCCGAATGGGTGGCTGCTGAAACCGATTGACAAATGACAGCATACTAATTCATGCAGCGGATCTGGCTACCCCTAATTGTCTTAATTTGTATAGAAGTCCTTCTGGCCAGACACCGTCAACAGATTTCGTAGTATGAAGGAAAGCCCTCGTGGCTTTGTTGTTTAACGATACACTTCTGCTTAGCAGAGGTGGCCAAAAAAAGATGATAAAACACAATAAACTAAAAAATAAGTCCAATGAATTGTATATTTCGGAGAAGTTTAGAGTATGGGGAATCATGTGTTGCTATTATCGTTTTGGTTGCCTGTCTCGTGTTCATACAGCAATTGCTAAAAGGGAATGTATAATTTTTCAAATTTTTCAGTTTGAAATGGATTCAACCTGTCTTTTTTTCCATTTTACATTCAACCTTTGAAATTCTTGTGGCAAAATAAACTGTAAGAAGTGAACACACAGACACAAAAAAACAGTTTGGTTTTGTGTGTGTGTGTATGTGTAAATTATGCATCTTTGGGTTGTAGGATGGTCCGAGTTTCACCACAACCAATAGGCCCCTCGTTGCCTAAGTGAGATGCAATCTGCCAAAATCAAACAGAAGCATTACACAGGGGGAAAACGTCAGGACGGTTATGTTTTATCTCGTTGTCGTTCATTTTGAAAGTAGCAGAGCAGCAAGGTGGCAAAAAGAACGTTAGTTTTAAAGTAGGTGGTGGCGGCAAATTTTTACAGCTGTCATCATATATGAAATTAATCCTTCAGGTCTAGAGGTCATGAGACCGCGTGATGACATGTTTAAATTTTGGTGCGTTTTACAGAGGAAGCCATTTCCTACGATGGCTACCAATATAATATTGGTTGACATAAAGTAAAAAAGAATGGTCGCAAGATGGCGAATTTGGCATCTTTTAGTAGGATTTTAGACAAAGGGAATCTAATGAATATTTTTAAAGTAAATTTTGAGGATGTTTTTTGCCCTTCAAGATTATGATTGGGAAAATTATCTTTTTAATCGCCCAAAATTATCAATAAAATGCCTTTTGTCATATTTTTTATTCGTACCAAACATATATTTGGGGAAATAACAATCGTCATCTTATTTAAACTTAATCTCTTGGATCTGGAGATTCTGGACCCACATAATAACTGTTTCTAAAGTTAGTGTGTTTTACTCAAGAAGTCATTTGCAAGATGGCTTTCTGTAAAGCAATAATTGGCATAAATGAAAAATGACAGGTCGAAAGACATCAGTGATTAATATTGACAAAAGGATAACACTGAGATGTCATCATGCGTGATATTAATCCTTGGGTTCTTCAGATCATGAAACCATGTGATCATATGTGTCAATGTTGGTGCATGTCCCACAGCAAGCCATTTCTAAATTGCATTCAAATAACTATAAAGTGGTATAACGTCAAAAGGAAGGGTCACAAGAGAAAAAAAAATCACCTCTTTCTGGGAAATATGAATCCAAAATGATACATTTGGAAGTTGTCTAGGTGATATTTTTATGATTCGAAACAATGAATGATAATACCACCTGTATCACCTATCAGTTTATTCCGGAAAGTGACAGTTTGTCTATTTTATACTTATCCCATATATTTTGTTTTGGAGAATACAAGAAATTGCTAAATATATTATGAAATATATATTTAGGGTCTGGGATTTCAGAAATGATGTAATTGCATGTTTTCGTGTTAGTGATTTTTTTTTTGCAAAAGAAGCCATTTGCAAGATTGGGGCTTATACACTTATAACTGAAATAACTAAACAAAAGGTCACATCATATCACTTTTGAACAATATTCATAAAATTGTAATATATGTCCAATAGTTTGTTCTAGAACACTGTTATATTCATATCTGTATCCGTGTAAAACATTGTATGTGAGTATGACAATGATTTTTAGATATATAATAGACGCTTGCACTGCTTTGTTGATGTCCCTTTGCCATGTCCTGTTTCAAAGGTATCATTCAATCCTATTACCAGGCCAATCCATCAGATCCAGAAACAATCTATACAACCTAAATGCACCTGAAAGAATCCATGAACATGCTTTGGTAGGCACATGTTCCTGTTTTCTTTAAAATGGGCTTGTTGATGAAGGCACTTGAAATCACATGGGCGCACCCCTATGAGTTGGCTGGTGTAATTCCCTGTGAGGGTGGTATGCACTTTCTTGTGTCTGTTATCTCTGCCATAGGCTATCTTTATGGTCATGCTGGACTGAGGCAGCTGTTGCATGAGTCAGGTGTTTTTGCTGCTGGTAGTGTGCACAGGATTCTGAAAGTTGATCACAGATAAAGGGGAAACTTTGGAATCATTGTTACGCAAGTTTAGGGAATATGGTAGATCCATATCCCCTACTTTCAAGTTTTGGGGTGACTTTGTGTGTAAAGTTCTATACCCAAGAAAGGTATTCATCAGTTCCACCGGGCATGCATCTTGGGACGTGCATGAAGAGCACAACTTCTCCCACTTTTGTTTGCTATAGGCATTCTGTTGCTAAGCTGTCAAGGGAAGGCTCAACGATGCATGGATGGAAAATACTATTGAAGCAACTGAAAACAAAGCACTGAAGGTATCCGATGGAATAATTGCACTGACCCTGAAAGGCCCAGCTCTGCTCAGATGGTGTCTCAGTAGGCAAATCACAGCAGAATTTTCACAACAAATTCTAGATCATTTTTGTTAAGAGCAAAGACAAAGGCCCTGACTACTACCTAGATCCCAAATTGGCTGCAGCAAAACGTTGGTCTTTTGATGTCCAAAGGCTGAGTAAAATATTTCAGGAGTCCTATATAGACCCATTTGATGTATCAGACCCACCAGTGCAGTTAGTAAATGTTACCACAGGAGCATCTATGACCCCTGAAGTACAGGTAGTCTTGTGAATGCTTTGGAAAAGGGCTCTGTCATGGCAGAGAAGTTTGTAGATGAATGGCTAGTTGGCCAGAGCGAGGACAGGAGGAAAAGCTTCTATGTCCCTCTTCCCAGCTCAACACTCAAAACAATGACAAATATGAAACAAACTGTGCAAGTCAAAAGCAAAGTGGTTAGCCTGGGTGCTGAAGCTATGTATCTGCGACTTCCTGATGGTAATTCTAGGAGGAAGGCCCCCCTCAAACGTGTTTTGTCATATGAAAATGCACCTGTGCCATTGAGTCTGTTCACCGAGCACGGGATCATGTTCTCTTGTGTAAGATCAGATTTCATGCAGAAACTTGACGAACTGGTACAGGCAACAAGATCCACAATGTAAGTCTTTGTGATACCCTTATTTTTGATGACTATGCTTTGATTCAAAGACTTTTCCCCTCAACCAGACAATCAAAGATAGTTTTCCATGAAATGGCTGCATGGTTTCTACGATATATAATATGTACAGTTATGGGGGTGACCCAACTATTACAATTGGAATTCATGTCGTATTTGGCAGGTACTTTGACACAAGCATCAAAAGACAGACCAGCCTTAAGCGAGGACATTGTGATGAAATCATATTCTCTTTAACATTCAGCCAAGAGTTGCCATTTTTCCACATTGGAGAAACTTTCTGGCAAATGGTAAAAAGATAGCAAATCTGGATTTGTTATACATAGTACATGATAACCAAGGCAGGTAGTTTTTTGTGTGATGGGCAGTTACCGTGTTTCAGTTGTGGAAATGGGGACACGGCAATTCATATTGGCAAGGCCGGCAATGAGAGTGTAGAAGCTTTGAAGTCAAACCACGAGGAGGCTGATACCCGAATTATTGCACATGCCAAAGCTGCAGTACAAGGTGGGGCAAATCACATTGTTAAAAGCAACCCTGACACAGATGTGCTTGTATTGCTTTTGCATCATTGCTCTGCTATTGGCGCTAAGGAAATATTCCTGTTTGCGGTTAAGGACGACAAACACTCAGACCTTACTCACTATATTCCTGTCCATGCAATTTTTGACAGTGTGAGAAGAAGCAGGTAAACATATTCCTGTCTTATTCCTATTGCTTACCAGGCTGTGACACCGTCAGTTTATTCTGGGGACATAGAAAAAAGCAGCATTGAGGGTGATGATGCAGAAAGCAGATAAGTTGCCAGAACTGGCAGAACTTGGCCAACCCCAAACATTGCAAAAGGCACAAAATGTGGCAGCTACAAATTTTGTGGGTTATCTATGTAGCAAAGCAGAGTGTTAGTCTCTTAATGCACTCAGATGTGGAAAAGCAGGTAGCAAAAGTGTACCTGCAAAGAAGCTCCCACTGACAGAGAATAGCTTTGGGCTACACCTGCTCTGCTGTTTGTACCTAATGTAGATATGGCATGAAGCCTTCATACCGATGTAGGAATACTTGGAGCCCACAGATTTTGGGTATGAGAAGATGACAAATGGGACACTGGGGTCCCCAAATGTGATGAGCCAGTCACTTGCACCACTGGAGCTGCTAAATGATTTTGGTGTGCAATTGTAAACCCAATTTGTGTTTCTCGGAGTGCAGTTGTGTTGAACAGCCATGTACAACAGCATGCTTTTACGAGGCAGCGTGCAATAGTGATTTGTGTGAATCTTCTGTCTGTGCCAATCCATTCACACTTGTATCACAATCTATTATATTAGTGACTCTGATGATAGGCAGGATGTCTCTTTAGTTCATAGTTATTCCAAATTTACCATGAACTGAACCACAAAAGCACACATCATCACAAAATAGCTGCATTTTTAGCAAACATATCCACTATGTTTTCAAGCTCAGCATGTACTTCTAAACAAAATGCTGACCTATATATGTATGAATGAAACAAGATTTTTATCTAAGTTCAGATGCATGTGCAGGAATTCGATTTAAGGTACGACTAGCTTTTGTAAGTTCATGCCTCAAGTTAATTTAAGTGATGCTTCCCTTCTTGTTATACTCTGCTGAAATTGATCATTTTGATGATGTTGATAGCTATTTGATGCAGGTTTACCCTCATGAAGCTGGATTTTGACATTGCTTATTTGATGGCTAATTTTTTTTTAATCATGGGTGGTTCTTGTTTACGCGCCACGTAGGCACACTGTCTGTAACATCAAGTTAAAGTCCGCCATCTTGAAAAATTATATTTCTGTTTCCTTCAGAATAATGATACTATATTTTTAATCTCATCCACCTTCCAAAACATAAGATTTGATGCCTTTTAAGCTTCCTCTGCCTCACGGTGTTGGAGATATCGCATTTCAGTCTAGGATATCTGCCATCTTACAAAATGGCTTCTGGCACTATTTGTATCAACCGTAGACGATGTCATCAGCTGGATTCATGTTCCTGACATCCAAATAAACAACTCTAGATATAATGACAACTGTTAATTTTCTTGCCCGGTGTCCGCCTGAAGTCCCCTCCCTGCTGTTCTACTAAATGAGCACAGATTTGACTTTTCCAAAGACCGAGGGAGTGGGACACAGACACAGCAAGCTTAAACGGTATGTTAAGTGAGTAACAGATAGTTGGGGCAGCATTTTGTAGGGGAATATTACCTATCTCATCCGGACCAGACGCGGAATGTATCTTAAGTATCTCTAAGATCTTATTGACATGTTTTTGAGAACCTTTCACAAATTAAGTCAGTAAGTGAAATCCGGCAAAGGGAGAGGGCTATCCTTTTGAGGCAACTTGCATTCAGTAGTAAAATATATGTTGACGGTTTCATTTTTTCCAAATTACTTCAAACAACCTGGCCATTTTAAATTAGAGGTGATATATTTTTAATGAGGTTAGAATCAATTTGTGTTTTAAGGAGGTTCCATCACCTTTTGGGATCTAGATCATCAGACTTCATCTCAGCCAAGTTTGAGGAGAAACAATCTTGCTTACCTTTTTGATGGCATTTACGGCTATGTTACACTTCCGTTTATGAAGCTGATAAATGCGCTCAATGTTGCGTACTTTAGCCAGGCAAGGGGTATTAAAAGATTGGTATGTACACCTGTATCTGTCCCAGGGTGACTTTGCAGTTGTAATAAGTTCTGTATGGTGTAGGTTATCCAAGGTTTATCGTTTGGCTTAACTAAAACCTCGCAGAATGGAATATATTGTTAACATAGGTTTAAAATAATCAGACCATTAATCAGACCATTGTATGACAATATCATTTATTTTTAAAACAAGTATTGCAAGTGATCGCTAGTATAACTTTGTTCAGGTCTTCAAAAATAGTACCTTTACCCCAAATTTTATATCTAAATGGGTGATATTTTTTCTGCAACAGCGACAATGTACAGAAAATGACCGAATGATCAGAGTTGGGGGAATGCATAATTTCAGTCCGTACCCAGGCGAATCTGTGATTATAAGATCAGGGGGATCTCAGTTAGCTCATTTACATGGTTGGGACGAAAAATAGGTGGAATAAGTTGTTATGAGCTATCATGTTTGCTAGACTCATACCTAATTCTATGTCGGCATATTCAGTGTTCCAGCTCTGTGATTTTTCAGAGAAATCACCCATGATGAGCATAACGTATGCGTTTAACTCAGGGATACTGGTAATCGAGAATTCCAGGTCTTTCATAAATGGATTTCTTTTGCTGGATAGTTGGCCAGGTGTGCGATAAACACCTAAGAATATCAGGCCACAAATCAGCCGAATTTAATGCGTAGGGACTCACTGTTGGGGATTTCCAAAGTCATGACGACTGTTGAAAGGCATACTATCCCCAACACATGGTGGGCCCTGTCTCCATTGCCTATTTCCCTGTCCTAATTTCATGGTGCTTACACACCTTCTGTACACAATATGTATATATATGTATATGATAGGCTATTATTGAGCCGAGTATCAGGCACAGTAATATAATCAAGCTTGGCTGATTCAAGCAAGTGCTTAATTCCATTACATTTACCTGTCGCTTTTATTCTTCCGACACTTGCATTGCAAACTGAAAAATTCTTGCTCACAATTTTGCCAGTCTCGTATCCATGACAATCATCGAGGGAAGTTAAGTTTTGTACAAAATATATGCCAAGTTCCGATACAAAAACATAAGTAAAATTACAAAGGTAAAGAAAGGGTAATATTGTCATGAAAAACGATAACTATGAACAGTTATTTCCAACGAAATTTACAGAGACGAAAAAAACAATCACAGGCATATATTGATTTATGCAAATTTCTGTCATGGTGGATAAGAATGAAAGTTTTAAATCTTACCAGCACGATGCATTTTGTTGTGCAAGGCGTTATTGTACCATGAAACAAGGTCAGTGCAGCATAATGGCCCCAGAAAACACATATATATATATATATATACTATGGTAGCGAACATGAGAATTGCTTGGCTCCAACTGAAGAAGTAGCAAAATTTTGGTATTGACAACTGATAGTTAACGTATTGGCATGGAGTATGTTCCTATCGAATGAAAAAAGGTGAATCAAGAATCTGGCAACATGTGAAGCAGTAAGAGGCAAGTGTCCGCCTGCAAACAAACCTACAAGTGAGAATGTCCATTGTACAGTAAAAAAAAGTCTGAATAGTAAGTTTTCTGGAAAAGAAACATATTATTGGACGCTCCCTAAGTACTACACCCACTCCACATCAATCTATGCCATATCTTTTTCCATATTATCTCTACCTCCCTACCATGTAGTCATCAGTATGGTACTTCTAGAATACAACATTCAGTATAGTTTTTTCTCACATACTTAGGGGGCGTTGCTATGCAATTACCGTTATTATCCACAACGATTTTGTGGATAACTTTAACCATTGTTGCAAGACAACATGATTGGTCTCGTATACAAAGAGGTGAAGACTACTTTCTTTTGCATATTCATGAGGTCAGTGGAATGGATGATGAACTGTTACCCATAAAATATGTAATACTCTTAATTATTATTTGTTGTTACAAATATATTGATCTAATGTTAGTCTTTTGTCACTCTTTGTTTTCAAATTCACCATAAAACCATGGAACTATGTTTAACTGAAATGCACATTTACAGCTCTGAATTTATGCGTGAAGTGGCCCACAGTGCATGTGGGGAATAATCAAAACAAGATGGTGATTTTCAAGCGTTAAAAAGGGTGACAATTTGTAATGTGTTTTGGCTATTTCTGTCAGTTTGAGGTATGTGAGAAACAAAATCTAGCATGGCCAGATCCTCTATATCAACAGGTCCATGGTCATTAGATTATATTACTTATAAGATTTCACTACATGGTGTCAGAAGTAGCGGCCCCATTTGTCTAAATCATTGCTACCACTATGTGATTTTTTTTGGGGGGGGGGGGATTATTTAATGCAAATTCATATAAAAAAGCTTTCCTTCAAAGAGTTTCAGAACAGATCCCAGAAAATGTGGATCAGCCTTGAATCTCTATTTGACGTATATGGTAATTAATAGGAATTTATGCTTCAATCAGTAAGTAGCAACATTGACGAAGTCATTACCAACCAGGAATACGCATGTTTGCCCAGTGAGCGGATGCCAATTTATCCACATGATATGTTTTAATCAAGTTTCACCACAAGGTTACAGACCACAATTGTGATTGGCTGGTTGCGCATCCCGACAGAGATAGTCCGCAAGGGTCCCCACACACTAAGGAGCGAGATTACGCGATTTATGGTCGCATCCCAATCGCGGGTCCAAAAAAAAAATCGCATCATCTCGCCCGCTGGTTTGGGCCATATGCGTGCGATGAAGAGATTTTTTTTCCCATCTCCTCATGATTGCAACAGCATCTCATAGCCATGCGATGGTTTTAGGACTGCAATAAATCATCGCATCATCGCGCTTCGTCGCCGCTTATCTCATACCGATCTCCAGTGGCCCACACCAAGGAGGGCCATGACGCAATGTTTTTTAGTTTCCGCTTTTTGCCAAAGATGGCGCTTTGGTCGTCTAGCAGCTGTTTAAAATTCTGACCCACAGATGTCGCTACATGAACTTCCCGGCCTGTCACTTTCGCAAAACGTGCCTCCGACACATTGTTTGCAGGAACCCGTACTGTTGTGGTCAACTCTGGACAAGCTGGTATGCCACCCAAAAAGGCTGCACGTAGGCCTAAAAAGGCCAAGACGGTCCAGAAGATTCGGAGGGCTGGAAATAGTAAAACACCTGTGAAATCTAGGCCGCAGAAGAAAAGTAGGAGTGGTTCTGAGACTGAATCTGAGCCAGGGAGAGCATCTCCGCCTATTAAGACGCCGGGAAAATTCCGAAAACTGCAGGACACGTATGGTCATGGTAACAAGCAGAAAAATCTACGAAAACATGGACAGATATAAAGGCCTTATCATGTTTAAAAATCATTGAAAACAATTGTCTGTGTGTTTATTTCCATAATCAGGTACATTGGTATATTAAACCAAAGTTCTTTGATTACTAAGTTTTAGCAACGTATTCTGGTGAAAAACAACGTGTAGAATTCATTTTTACTTTATTGTTAGCCATGCCCTATTATTTAATTAAGGATGCACATACAAGCACTAAAAAGGGAGTAACAATCGTATGACATATTTTCAATCCGTGAAAAGTATATACTATAATTTTGACCAGAACTTGGTCAGTTGTCTTGAAAGGGATAGCTGGCCCATTGTTTAATGATGATACTAACGAAAGATAGAGAATGTCGCCCCCCAGTGCCCCACCCCTGCTATGATTATTAATGAAATTTACAGTCAAGAATTCTTTGTAGAGATATAAAATGGTGGTTCTTTGCTGCTCAGGGTCGTCACGCCTTCGCAGCCATTCATGCATCCAAATTCTCTTAGCTCTTGTCTTCTTCCTTAGCTTGGCATTTAATTTATACATGATCAGCAGGCCCATATAGGACGTTGACACTGCAATTAGTTGCGCCGTCTTTAAAGAACGTGTAAATAGGTCGCATACACAATTATAGTGGGTCACCAACAGATGTCACTGTATTCATACAGTTGCAAAACCACCTTGTTTCATTTGCTATACAAATGGGCCTACGTTGTGGTGGACTGCATTCAATCTCGGCTATTGGAGATAATCTCTCGTACCATCGCAATCTCAGTGATGTGGGCAGTTCGCGATGGTTATCTCAGGGCCTATGCGATGAGGAGATTTTTCATGCGATCGCCGTTTCGTTCCACGCGACATCGCATCAAAATCGCGTCGCACTATCGCGTTAGTGTGTGTGTGTGTGGGGGTCTTATTGTGAAATTACTGTGTTTTCAGCATGATGTAGCTTCTGTTTAAATAAAGTTAGCTAAGTCTGGTTTGCTTCATCACATAGTTGCTTCATTGGTGGGTATGTAGGTGCACTGTCTTCCAGGCTAGATGGTAACGTTATGGGGGGGGGGGGGGGAGGACAATGATGTGACCCTTGTAAGTACAGAGCTCATTCACCTGTATTTAGCTGACATTCGGGTGTTGTTTCGTATTCCATTTATCACAAATTAACGAGCTGGGAATTATTTGGCAAAAATCTATCCATGATTTTCTGACATTTTTAGCTGATAAATGCCGTTCACGGAATTAAAAAAAAATAATGCTGATTTTTTAGACTGAAAAATGCTAATATGAAAATTAGAAGGAATTTTTAACTGTAGTCTGTGGACACAATCTGAGATACCCTTTTGGAAAAAAGTCACTTAAAGAAAAACTTGAAGCAATACCTGTTAAACAAATTTAGGCCTGGTGGTACCCAGATGTATCTTTATAGAATTTCAAAGCAATCGGCTTATTGGTTTCGGAGAAATTTTTTTTAAAGATTTTGCCTGGAGATGAAAAAAAATAAAAAAACATAAAAAAATTAAAAATCATTAGAGTGTGCAAAATAAAAACAGTCTTTGTAGAATCTTACCCAAGCTACACCTGTACCAAGTGTGCAGTGAATCCGGATTTGGAAGAAGAAGTTGAAAATGCTATTTTCCGTTCCAAATCATTTACTTAACTGGTAATCAATAGGAGCATATGCAGCCATCCACAGGTACCCAAATAAAGATTGCATTGTATGCCGGTTCTTGGCTGCGCCTGGCATGGAGTACCTTGTCACTTTCTACGAACATAATTTTCACAAAAACCAAGAGGCCCATGACCCTGATGCTCTGCTGACAACCATTACCAAACATCATTTCCTGAAATGCTTTCTCTCCATGGCATCTTTCGCTTTATTCTTTATTAAAAAATGAAATGAAATAACATTCTTTTAGTTGCATATTGACCATGAAAAATTGTGTCAGGGTCACACAATCATTGGGTCCAGCTGACCAAAACGTAAGTCAACAAAGAGAGTTTAATGCATAATAAATTCAAGTGAAATTTCGATCTGTAGGCTCATTTCTCTTTGCCGCTGATGTCCCAGGTACATTCCACCATTATAAAATCATCTATAATAATTTTATAGGCCAACAGAGTAAAGATCTCTTAGAAATCCCGTGTGGGCCAATCAGAACTATTCCCAAACCTGGGTACAATTGGGAAATCGTGAAATCAATAGAAGGCCAGAGTCCTGTCAGCTTTCATATGAATGAGATAGTGGACAGATATATAAATGGTGAAAAACAAAACAAAACAAAAACATAGGTTTAACCCATTCCTGGTCAGAGTAAAACTATATCCATAGCTTAACTTGGCACAGGTCTGCCGCAATGTACGTAATGTGTGCCTAAGAAAGCTATTGACCTTGGGCAGGGCAGGATGAATAGTGTTGCATACAGATCTCTGCAAAAATGTTTTTCCGGTTACAAGAAATTTCAGTAAAAAGCGTTATAGCAAACAACATCTGGCGCCTTTGGTCAATTTGAGCAGAAATAGGTACGTCTAGCTGTGCTGACCGTAGATTGCAGAGCTTATGCGAAGCTTCATGTCTGTCTCTGTGTCTGTCTGTCCTTCCATGTGTCTGTAAGCTTTTGCTTGTGAACGTGATGCAGTCAACAGTGTTCATTTTAGCTGTGTAGAACCTTTAGGACTTATCAAGTGTAGAAAATCTAGACTAAGCTAGACATTGTCGGCACCACCTACAGTATTATATACTTTTGGATCCAAATAGGACAATGTTGAGAATGGATGATAAGGGTTCCTGGGAAAAGTTTTTTTTTTCATAAATTATCTCGTAACTTAGTGGAATATCGATCAGGGAAAAAGAGAGAAGCACGCTAAGTGCAAAGTATTTCTCACAAGTTGAAGTTGAAGTTGAAAAAGCTTTATTTAGTCTAGAACATACATCCACACCATAAAAATACATTTTGAATGGTTAGACCAGGGAGACTCTACACCAAGGCTCCAGAGAGTTGCTGTTATGCAGGTTACCCTAGCCTCATATTAGATTGTGCCACATAATTACGTCATACGCTTGTTGTTAACAATTAACCAAGATGATATCAACGTAGGTAGACCAAATATCAATAGTACCATTACCTTAAATAATTATAATTATGTATTACAGATATTGCAATTTGTGGTATTGCTGCTAGTTTTATAGTTGTTGATGATAAAAAAAACTTAGCATATTGTACAAATGCTTTGACAGAATGTGTGTGAATTTTGGACAGGGCTATCTCAGGCAGGTAGTTTTCATTAATCAAGTCTGCAATTTTGTGTCTTATAGAATAAGGATTAATCTTTGTATTGGTGAATGATATCGGCATCGTAGGAGTTAAAACAGGAATGGTGTGCATCGCTGCATCATATATGTGTGGGGTGATTACATTTCTCCTAGGTCTATCAGTTTGTTGTATAGGGTTATCAGTAATTAAGAAATTATTAAAATAGGCAGGTAATATATTGCTTTTGAATTTGTAATATGTTTTAATACAATATAACTTGACTACATCAGTAAGTTTGAGCAATTTTTTTTTTAAGATTGGAGCTGTATGTGCATTACATTTACTGTAACTAATCAATTTTCCTGCCTTCTTTTGCAGTTGAACAAGTCTGCTACAGGAATAAAATTCCCATGCAGTTATTTCATAATTCATATGTGATAAAAATAAAGCGTTATAGATTATCTTTAAAATACCTTTAGACAATAGATTTTCCAATCAGGAGAGTATACCACATACTAGTGATAATTTGTTGCATATCATATTATCATTCGTAATGTAGGTAATATTTTGGTCAATTAATATTGCTAGGAATTTGAAACTCTCGACTCTTTCAATTAGCTGACCATTAATTATTATATTCGGTTTTTGGTGAGGGGGTAAATATTTCAATTTTGTATGGAATATCATGAATTGAGTTTTATTTACATTCAAGGAGAATACATTCACTGCAGGCCAATCACTAAGCTTTGTTAATTTGTTTTATTTGATATGGAGGTTTAGGATGTATCTTTATTTAGATTGCATAATGTTCTCAACAGGGTGGTATCATCAGCATACATGATTGAAATAAAGTTGCTAGCATTGGATAAATCATTTATGTACATCGAGAATTACAGATGACCCCAAATAGATCCTTGAGGAACTCCAGTTGTAATTGTCTGTAAAGATGATTTTATATTTTCGATTTCAACATACTGGAATCTATTACTGAGGTAGCTATTGAACCACTGCAGGTCTGTATTTAAAATTCTATAGTGTTCAAGTTTTTTAAGGAGTCTTTCGTGATCTATTGTATCAAAGGCTTTAAGGATATCTAAGTAGAGGGCAATTGGATGCTTTCTTCTCATCAAGTTCCGAATGTAATCTGTCAGGAAGTTCTAGCACTGCAGTTTCAGTAGAATGTTTTTTTTTCTTCTTAATTCATAATGATGATTGTAAAATAAACCATTATCTGTGAAATATTGGAATAATTGCATATATATAACTCTTTCAAAAACTTTAGAAATAGAAGGTAGAAGGGATATGGGTCTATAATTGTTCAAGTCATGTTGATCACCTTTTTTTTGAAAAAATTGGCATTACCTTGGCAATTTTTGATTTAACTGAAAAAATACCACTTTTTAAAGACTGGTTTATGATGGCTGTCAGGGGTTCACTTATGGGTCCTGAGCTAAGTTTGCGAAGGACAACCGCTACATTATCTACTCCAGCAACCTTTGGGGATTTAAGTTATGTATCACTTTTTTAATTTGTTCTTCAAATGGGTAAATTTGAAAGTGAAATTAGTGTCTATATTTTGAACATAAGATTGAAGTCTTCTTCTTTTTTTTTTTCGTGCATGTCTATTTTCAGTGCCAGTTTTGGACCGATATTGACAAAGAAATCATTGAATTGAGATGCAATGTCTTGTGTGTCTGAAATTTGTTTGTCGCCAATATTCAAATATTTTGGGACTTCTTTGTTCTTATTCATTTATTAAACACATCTTTACTTGTTTTCGAAGTATTTTGAATATCATATTGTGTTTGTCAAATTCAGTTTGATAGTAGGCATATTTTGCTCCTTTAGTCATAGAGCGGACCTCAATCGAGAATTATTGAAGTGTTCTATGTCGATCATTGTATCTTTCATTTTCAGGTTTTATAGCATGGACCTCTATATATAGAATATCTGTATGTTTCATTTTGTGACAAATACCCTGGATCATCTTTTTTTTTTAGGTTTATATTTTTTTTGTTTGTTTTGAAGGGGGGGGGGGTGTTGTTACTCAAATCCTCCATTTTAATTGCGAATACTTGGGCATACGTTATTTGTGGGTTTGTATTAACATTATGATCAAAGGCAAATTCCCAGTCTGTGTTGTTTAACTCATCAAATGTATATCAAATGTAGAGGTAATATGTTGCATAGTATGCCACACAATGTGTATCATATGTGGAAGTGATGTATCATATGTGGAAGTGATGTATCATATGTGGAAGTGATGTGTCATATGTGGAAGTGATGTATCATATGTGGAAGTGATGTATTGCAGTGCACGGATGGCCAACACGCACACTTTCGAGGTCAAAAGGGGAATGGATTTCAGGATTTTCTTTTTCGTTATGGCCATCACATCTGAGCTGGTGTACATATATCAATATACCAGCACAGACACATTATACAGACTAATGTCTGTGGTGTGTAGCGTCATGATGGCGTCGCTTATGATGTAAAGTGGCACAATCATTACAGGTCTAAAAGTACCTTAAATTCATTATTTTGATTTAGAATTAGTATGCAACTTATGAATTTCCAGAATATACGCATTGGGCCAATTCTCAAAATTATATAATTTTAATGACCTTTGATCTTATTTTTAAGGTGATTAAAGCTTAAGTAAAGGACACTAAACTCTACATTTTGAGAAATAATAAAGTTAGCAATACTTTCTTCACCACGAATATGTACCATATAGGAACATTTGATATTGTAAAATATGGGTAGCCCCAGTACTTTCTCAATGTCATGTCAGAAAATGATGTTTTTGTTATTGTCATTATGTCTTATCTTGTGCACATGTATCAATATACGGTTACAGGAATACAATACAGGCAGTCATGGTCGCCCTATCGGTAGTATTAATGTGGAATTAGCAAAATAAGTGTTCAAAGTGCAGAAATTTACACCCAATATGCACTACTTGATGTTCAAATTTGTAAAATTTGGAGGTACGTTGACCTGTTCTTCAAGGTCATTAAGGATCTAGCAAAGGACACAGAATTCTAGATGTTGGGAAAAAGAAGGCTAATAACAAATTGTTAACAAATGTTTGTTATACATAGTTTCATATGGCACAACATGGTTGCCACTGACCTACTTTCTATACCATGCATATCACAAAACGGTTCAACTGAGATCCCTGTTACATATTAAATAGAGGCGGAAATAAACTTTTGGTGATTGTGAGCTGTGCAATAGGCCCTGAGCCTCTCTCTCTCTCTCTCTTTTTTTTTTTTTTTTTTGATTTTTGTTATTTTGTTGTTGTTCTTTTTTGTTTTTGTTTTTGCTTTTGTTTGTTTTTTTTATTTTTTTTGTTTTTTGTTTTTGTTTTTGCTTTTGTTTTGTTTTTTTATTGTTTTTTTGTTTTTGTTTTTTGTTTTCTTTTTGTGGGGGCTATATTGTTTCTTTTTTTGTTGACACAAAAATAAATTTTTATTTCAACTGAGCAGGTTTAAGATAATTGTAATTCATCCGTTCATAGTCTGCATTGATTTGAATGCCTTCAGTATTTTGTGTGATTTATTCATTTTCTTTTTAGCTGTGCTAAATTGTTGTTCAGCAGAGTTGAGACGATTGGTCAGTGTCCACCTTTTCCACCCTTCCAAGGGTTTGGAATCTTTTCCAGGCAAAAGTTTTCCTTGATTATTTTGTTTTTGGTCATAGATGTTGTCTGGGTGGGGTTTGTTATGTGTTGTGACGGGGCTCATAATGCTGTGAATTTGTATTAAGGTTTTGTCTGGCTCGATTCATTTCACTGCAGGCCACTGGGTGGCATGCAAGCCTGAGCAGTGGTGTTTGTGTATTTGGAGCATAAACGCTGGTATGGAATGGTGTTCTTTTTAGAAAGGAAGAGCGTGATGGATGATATTCCTGCCTTTTTTTTCTTTTTGACGTTCAACATAAAACCTGCATTGACGAAGGTCTGGCGTGGAATGCTTTTCTTCTTTCAGGAAGGACGAATGTGGTGACAGATTACTGCTGTTTTTTAACATTCAATGTCTGTAACACAAGCATAGGATGACTATTTCATAAAAGCGGCTGGGGAATTAATAAGCCACAAAATAATTTTGATGTGTGTTGTCACATACATGCCGTACCCTTGTGTGGGTGGCAAGAATTTCAATCCAAAGCAGACCAAGCTCCTTTCATAAACTCTTCTGATTTACGGTTTTACAGCTCATACAATCACTGATGTTTACCCATCATTCTGTCCGTTAACCTTTTTCCTGTTAAAGGTGAGTCCACATTTTTCGACTCAGCCTCATATAACCTTTAGGAGTTATAAAGTGTATTGAAATCATGGGTCATTAAATATTGGTGGTGCCACCTTCAACATCCTGTTATATATGGGTCAAAATGTGAAAAAAAAAACTTATAACCACTCCAACATCAAAACAGTTCGATAAATCTTCATGACGTGTAATGGGATTGTGGAGGAGTTCAAAATCTCAGTTGCACATGATACCAGTGCGACCACTCATACTTTTAGGGTAATTACGAGCCAAACCTTGCTGAAAGATGTGAATTTCATAACGTAAGAAATAGTCGAATGGGATATTCGAAATTTCCAATGTTGATATATCATGTGATATCGGTGGCCTTGGTGACCTACATTTTGGGTAACCATGACCCAATTATTATATTGGAATTTGCCACTTGCCAAGTTGTTTGTTTTTCTTCAATAACGCTAAACGATATTAACTGATTTGAACAACCAGATCATGTATGAAAATCTGTACTTAGGGTGCGCATTTTAAAAATACGGATTTTTATTCTGAGTTTAAGGTGAAGGCCATAAAGCCAGTTGGAATATGGGGGTCAAAATGCGAAATCTGTCTAAATGCTCTGCACCCCATTGTTTTAGAGTTAGATCCATATAGCTTTTAGAACTTTAAAAGTGTCTGAAAATCGATGTCAGCTTAGATATTAGTATGCCAATCACACTTATACGCAATATATAGGTCAAAGCATGACAATCCGCTACCAGTCTAACATTCTTAATTGTCATTGAATCTTCGTAAAAAAAGTGGAATTGTACAGGAGGTCAAAATCTCAGTGGCACATGTGATACTAATGGTGCCACTTACACGGTCATCAAAATTATGAGTTAATATTATTTGAAAGGTTACAATTGTATGTGTTGTAAAAGAATTGATTTGAATAAAAACATAAATTTGTAGCCTATATAAATTATGTCCACTGCTAAAATGTTTTGTGATACAGTAACCTTGGTATATTTCTCTGAGGTCAGTAGTTATGTAAAGTTGAATGAGGAGATTTTTTGTGCTAAGACATTTTTTTCTTTTTATTCAAAAGCGTCACTTAGATTGTTATTGAACCCAGTGGAAATGGAGCTCGTGGGAAGATTAAACAAACCCTTTACGTGGATGCTGGTACCCTATATTGCTGATGTTGAACGAATGTTTCAAATCGGGTACCTTAAGTTTATTGCATGCATTCTAACTGATTAAAAAGTGAGTCAACGGGTATTTGCAGCACACATTTACTTTTTTTTGCCCTTTCAAAATCTTCAACCCCTAGAGCTGAGAGGTACCGATTTGGGGTTGAATGCGAAGGCCACCTGAGGACGGGCTGTTCACATAGCCTTCTTGTTCAGTGTTTCTGATTGACTTTTTGCTCTTTTCTTTCTTTCTTTTTTGCAAAAATGCTGATATATTAATACAATATATATTATTTTGGCGGAGATGAACTCAATGAAAAGAATTTCTATTTTTCGTTTTTTGCGTAGTTAATGGACGATACACCCATCATATGCATGTCCAAACTGTTTTTGCCCGTTGAATATGTGACAGATGCTACCATTTTTAATCATGATCATCTCCTTCGTACGCAACAGAACTGCCCAAATTCTCATTTTTACCTTGCCCACACTGCCCTCTTGGATGTAGGGGATAGGAGGGCATTAATGATAAAGTAACCTTAATTGGACTTTACCAAGCTAACATATCGTATTCACAATTTACATTTTCTTTTCAACTTTTCCAAGCCCACATGTCATATTTTTGTTCAAACCTGGTGGAGACGTAGCTTGGGTTGGTCTCTATTATGTGTGTTCAAATGGTGAGAGCTATAATTTGAAATCACATCATTACCTTACATAATAATTTAACTTTTACGTAAAATAACTTTTAAATATTTACCAGATCAACATGCATAAATTTTCATCATATGAATATTTTCAGTTTCAATATCTTTGCATCGAAATTATTTCATGCATCCTTCACTTACTTGCACGTTTTAATTTTATGGTTTTGTGAATAACTTCGGGCGCAGTGGCGCAATTTGCGTATAGCCAGCCACCTCAATTTCTCAAATATTACTAGACGCGTGTTTATAATATATATAAAAGCGCCATATATATATATATATATATATATATATATATATATATATATATATATATAAATATATACATATATGTATATATGTATATATATATATATATATATATATATATATATATATATATATATATATATATATATATATATATATATATATACACGTTTATAAACATTCACTGAGTGTTTCAAAAACACGATTATGATTATATAAATTCAACAGCACACATAATTTACGTTGATGCATAAAAAAGCGCGGATTCATATATGGTGTCTGAAACACCTACAGGGTCATTTAGGGCCAGCAAATCCCCGGCAATATAAACTGCAATACTCTCATTAGAAAACTATCAATACAAGGGCAGGTGTGTCCTCTGTAGAACTGTTCGAAAAAGGACAACTGTATGGAAAAGGCCAGGAAAGCAGTTGGAAACGCTCAAATGCTGAACCACTTGCCGCAGGAAATTAACTTAAGGCTCCATGTCGACAACGGCACCCTCGCTTCTTCCAACTGCCCGATACAAGCGTTCAATGCTTTCACATGCGGCAGAAGTGAGCGTGGAATCCTTGGAACAATTCTGGGCCTGAGAAAGATAAAATGACGTATCACGAGACGAAAGTTGGACAAATCCCGTGATGAAGAGGCCACAATTTAACAAGACAAGTATGCGACAAATAAGACAGGCCATAAACAGGCAAGTCGAAGTTCCAATCATTTGCGCATTTTATAACGAATAGTATGTCCATCTGTCCGTCGTCCATCTGTCCGTCTGCCAATGATTAACCTTTTCGACTCCTCCAAATTCGTCAGCCAGATTCACTTCTTAAATTTGGGCAGAATCGTGAAAAATCCTTCCCGAAACTGGTCAGCCGATTGGTTTGAAATTGCATTGGGACAGTATTGGGGACCTACAGACCTGAATTTGTTCAACAGGTGGCGCTGCAACTTGCGACTTATTCCATGGGTGGGTATTTACCCTGTTTTGGATTTTTGCTGCAAAGTGTTAACCCTCTAAAACCCCATTCTTTAGACAAGAGTGGGACTTATGGGTTTCATTTCAAGGTCAGCTGAGAACCGACTGTTCACTCAGCCCTTTCCTGTATAGATGGTCCTCAGTTGAAAGACAAAGAGTTCCAGTATAGAAAAACAATACAGACTAATGTAAAAGAGTTAGGAGGAAATACAATAAAAACAAGTGCAAAATAAAGTGGCAGATTCTCGGTAGAGTTGTAAACGCACCCACCTACCCAAGCCCTAAAAATACCCAAGCTCTCTACGCTCCACATCCAATCCAATCATTGCCTATACCTTAACTATGCTTCAATTATCATAGTATGTTTAAGTTCTATATACAAATATTACTCACTTTTTTACTTTCTTACTTACTTACCTACTTACTTACCTACGTATCTATTTATTTATTTATTTGTTTATTTATTTATTTATTTATTTATTTATTTATTTATTTATTTATTTATTTATCATTATTAATTTCAATCACCAGTAATACTTGGAATACGGACGCTTGTTTAATAAAGTGGTCCCATAGGCAAATTAATTTATCAGCGGTAAAATATCAATAATGTTTTGCAGCTTAGATTTTGTTCGACCTGCTATTGCGATGCCGCCTCCTTGCCTGTACCTTATCGTTAGTTAAACAATCCGCTTAAATTTAAATGATGTATGATTATGAGAAATATGACAAAACTTTGTTCTGTAATAATAGGTAAAGGCAGCAAACACGGAATGTATCAACATTCGGTTCTAAAGCGTTCATAATTGGACAGAAGAACAAAGTCACATCACTACATCCAGCACCTCTGAAAAGTTGCTATTTACATGTCCCTTTCTTTGTTAAAAAATACTACACGGAGATGCAAAAATCTATCTGGAATATAGTTTTATTTATTTATTTACTTGCTTACTTACTTTTTTACGACGACCAAAATAATAGGTCACGAAGTACAGTTTTGCGTACAATGTAATTAGGTGCAATTTAAATTTGGAAGCCTAACCCTCTTTGCATTTGATATAAAAGCTAAATCCTGGCATTGCAAAATCACCTCTTCCAACTTTACATGCACGATGACTTCGCAAAATAAGTCAAGGTCACTGGTATTATATAACATATTACGACTGGATATAGCTAACATATCCTACACATTTGGCTAGTCCAATTGCTTCGAGATATGAATTTAATGTCTGAAGGCACATTTCGGCTTATACTTCTCGTCAAATTATAGGTGACACCACTAATATCATAAACAAGCTAGACGTTGATTTCTCCACAATCCCACTGAATTTCATGAAGATGTATCAACTATTAGGGATGCTAGAGCAGTCGCGAAATCTTTATATTTTGACTCATACTTTACATAATACTGCAGGTGGTGCCACCTATATCGAAGTCGACATATATTTTTATACACCTGACAAGTCCTGTAAAGTATATGGGGCTATTTAAAAACTGTGGATTGTATTGCATTGACATGCAAAAGGTTTACGGAAGGACCGAAGGCTGGACGGACAGACATAAGTGATTGCCTAAGCTTTGCAAAGATTGGTCGGCAGAGCTAATGAAACTATGCACACAATAGAAATCGTGAATTCAGTTTGATAAGGTTCAATAATTTTGACAAGTCCAATAGATTGTAGACCACAGTTGTTATTGGCTTGTTGTACATCCCAGCAGAGAGAGTACGTTATTATTGTGGGGTTTTTTTTAATACTGTCTTTTAACAATGCTGTAGCTGCTGTGTAAATAAACTTAGCTGAGTCACGTTTCATGCATCCCAGACTTGCTTCATGGTTCATACAGGTCCACTGTGTACCTTACCAAGCCAAGTCAAAAGTGTAAGCTGAGGAAGGAATATAGTGTGACCCGGTACGGAGATGAAAATATAAGCTAAGACAGGACGATTCATATATACATGATTAAAGCCGGCATCCACGTGCATCAGTGTTTTGTGTTTCAACTGTTACCAATTAACGAGCAAAGAGTTATATAAAATAAATTTATCCGTGTATTGGTGACATTTTTACCTATTCAATGATGTTTATTAATTTTTTCAATAGGAGAATGTTGATTTTCCGACTGAAAAATGTTAATATGAAAAAATGGAAGGATTTTAACTGTACTCAAAAAAGTTTTGCTTCATGTTTTGCTCCCCCCCCCCTCCCCTGGGCGTGAATAGCGAGTAAAAGTCTTTGCTTCTTGTCAAACGTTTTGACGCATATATGGCTTGAAAGAAAAAAAGTTAAAACCAGACGAATTTAAAAATAACAAGCCATTCTTGCCACTTTCAACAGAAAACTGCCTTTAGAAATTTTTTTTTTTCAAAATCAAAATTAATTTCTCTATATTGATTTTTGCCATAGCTTGGACCTTGAATCCCGGGGCTAAACCTTCACCTCGTGGGAACTACGTTTAGGGCATTTGGCACGTACTGTCACTTGTTAGCTCTACCATGGGGTTTAACATGTCTGTCCGCATTCAGACTCGAAATATGAGATGTGTGTTCTTAATATTTCGGGGTTGTGGGAAAATGTCTGTCCGCATTCAGACTGGTAATATGTGATGTGTGTTCTTAATATTTCGCGGTTGTGGGAACATGTCTGTCTGCATTCATACCAGTAATATGTGATGTGTGTTCTTAATATGTCGTGGTTGTGGGAACTTGTCCGTCCGCCTTAACACTGGTAATATGTGATGAGTGTTCTTAATATTTCGTGGTTGTGGGAACATGTCTGTCCGCATTAAGACTAGTAATATGCGATTTGTGTTCTTAATATTTCGTGGTTGTGGGAAACATGTCTGTCCGTATTCAGACTAATAATATGTGATGTGTGCTCTTAATATTTCGTAGTTGTGGGGAACATGTCTGTCCGCATTCAGACTGGTAATATGTGATGTGTGTTCTTAATATTTCGTGGTTGTGGGAACATGTCTGTCCGCATTCAGACTTGTAATATGTGATGTGTGTTCTTAATATTTCGTGGTTGTGGGAACATGTCTGTCCGCATTCAGACTAGTAATATTTGATGTGTGTTCTTAATATTTCGTGGTTGTGGGAACATGTCTGCCCGCATTCATACTGGTAATATGTGATGTGTGTTCTTAATATTTCGTGGTTGACGGAACATGTCTGTCCGCATTCAGACTGGTAATATGTGATGTGTGTTCTTAATGTTTCGTGGTTGTGGGAACATGTCTGTCTGCATTCAGACTGGTAATATTTGATGTGTGTTCTTAATATTTTGTGGTTGTGGGAACATGTCTGTCCTCGTTCAGACTGGTAATATGTGATGTGTGTTCTTAATATTTCGTGGTTGTGGGAATATGTCTGTCTGCATTCAGACTGGTAATATGTGATGTGTGTTCTTAATATTTCGTGGTTGTGGGAACACTAGCTCGTAACATGTACTTACTCCAGCGTAAATAAACATGTAGCTCGTTGCATGCTAGAAGCCATGGACATGTTGCTGATTATTGTGACCATTACTATGAGATGTTTGATAGGACTGTCAGGAAACAGAATAATGAAAAATTACGTATATACTGAATACATCCGTTTGTTAATACAAAATAACTTGCCAACGCGACAGCTTATAATATTTTAATTCCTTTCTTTTTCTTTTTTGAACATATTCTACGAATAAAAGGCTAAGTTCCGTTCATGACTGGGGGCGCCACCAGGAGGAATACCTTCTACAGGGGCAAAAAAGTGTGGGAAAAAGAAGCGGTGTTTTTTGATGTTCAATGAACCCTTGTGGAATTTGGTAGAAACGTTCTGAAGGCATTATGTCAAACTTTAAAACCTAGTGGTGTAACATATATGTGAACTGAAAATGTGAGTTACTATTTGCCAAAATTTGTGATATCCATTATCTTGAGACATTATTAGGCAAATTTCACCAAATGTACAACATATGTGTAAAATATGCGGGAGTTCAATTAACATAATATGGGTGACCTTCGGCTACTTTCTGAAGGCCAATGCGAGGATACATTTTCACACCTTATTTTCGTAAAGGAAACTACATTTGAACTTTGAACAAACATCAATATACCATTACAGGGATGTTATACAGACAGTCTATGACGTGTAGTCATGGTATCGCCACTGGCAGCAATTAGTGAAGGAATATCATAACTATCAAGAGTTTGAAGAGTTGATTTGGCTATCCATTTTTACACTAAAATTCTGTGCAGGCATACGGGGCCTAAACAATGAATAAAAATTACAAGGACAAACAAGTTGAAAGATATAAGGTAGCTAAATGGCACAAGCAGGTACGAAAAGACACAATTATATCATTTTAAGTTTGTGAAAATACATATGTTTGGGAATGTATGGTAGGCCTACCTCTACTCCTCATGGAAGAATCACGTCCAAGGAAACATCCTCACATGGCGAACCATGTGGAGATAAACATCGCAGGAGGAGGCAGAGGAGACTAATGAACACATCTGGGTAAAATAATAAAAGTGCTGTACATATTCAAAAAATCTGTGCCAAAGTATTCTTTTTGAAACTGTCGATCATGTTATCCTTTTTCACAAATTGTCACAATATATCTTTATAGACATCTCTTTAGGTTTCGTTTTTGTTTTATTTTGCTTTGTTTGTTTGTTTGTTTGTTTGTTTGTTTGTATTTTTCAAGGCTACCTTGAAAATAGACATGTTGCTTGCATTGATGATACATTATCTGAACTTCAAATTACAACCATTTTTCTCAGGAGTCAATTTTGCGCCCCCTGCTGTTCATTGTTTGTGTAAATGACAGCAGCGCCTCTTTCGACCAACCTCAATCAATTTATATGCTGAATATACTTTATTTAACTTCTAAAACACCTTGAATTTATTACTGTAATGATAAATAAGGCCAGAACTGCAAGATTTACACTTATTTTGCATTAGGGCAATGGTCAAATTATTAGATATATTGGTGACCTTGACCTACTTTAGAGTTCATTTAACACTTAATAAGTACACTAAGGTCAGTATGCCGAGACAAAATCAGGCTAACGCTACTAAATATGTGTGGTATTAATATAATGTGTATAAGATTGTTATTGCATAATATTAATTAATCTTGCTCTACTTTCTCAAGGTCACAGAATGAATGCGTTTCAGTCGAAATTTTTTTTTCACTCGTTATATCTGAATTTGACGACAAACATCTATTTACCATTACAGGCAACATTCTTATGTCTTTTTGAGTTATGGTAGTACCACTGGTGGTGTTTTTTTGTTTTGTTTTTTTGTTTGTTTGTTTTTTGAACTACTCTCCTCATCTGTATTTAAAATTCAATTAAAATTTTGTAAATTGGGACGGAACTTCAAAATTGACATCAATTATGTGTTAGGCCGATTGTATTATTTTGTTTAGTTTTGAGTGACCTTGACCTTTTTTTCAAATGATGTTAAATACATGTTGAGAAAGAATAAGGCTGACAATACCAAAGCAATACTGCAAACGTTTATCACATAAGGAAGCTTGATATTGTGTTACATGTATGACCTCATCTAGCTTTTCAAGATAAAGGAGGGAATGCATTTCATGACAAACCAATTATAATGGATCATTACATCTTAATTGGTCATATATCCAGGTACTATCGCAGGAACACTATGCAGACAAAGTTTGAAAAGTGCACTATTTGAGCCACTGGCGATAAATATTGGCAGTAACATAATAGGCATGGAAACACATTAAACTAATTTTTATGTTAGTAAACTGAGAAGGAACAGCCAACGATACCAAAGGTATCATAAATTGTTTTCTTGTGGAAGATTCATATTGCATAATATGGATGACCCTGACTAATATTTGAAGGTCCCACATGTAAAGCATTTTAGTAAATTGTTATTTGTTGATGGTCACCAGATTATATGTCTGCAAAGCATAGGCTAAAACATCATTTCTTGATCTGGGCAAACAGACTATCTCGGGAATACCCATATTTTTGCCACATTTTGTGTGTCTACAGAATCCCAGAAAAAGTGCAAAATGCTAGTATCTCGTTGTATCACACACTGTGACTAGCACTGAAGTCTCGTTGTATCACACACTGTGACTAACATGGAGGCTCGTTGTATCACACACTGTGACTAACACTGAAGTCTCGTTGCATCACACACAGTGACTAGCACTGAAGTCTTCCTCCAATTATTTGAGTTTGAAACCTTGATGTATATTTCTCCGATTGGAACACCATGTTGAAAAAATTGAGTCATCAAATAAGTTCCATCAATTCCGTTGATGTTAAGATGTGCAATGTGGATACAAAAAGACCTTGTCCAAAATTGACTACAGGCTTTCTCCAATGGCATTGATCAATTACATGTAGCACTTAAAGCTCTACCATTTTAAAACATAACAAGAATAATTTAATATTTGGGCCTTTCTTATTCAGAAAAGTTTCAGAAGCAGTCAAAGAACAACAAGAAAGATTTGCACTCACGAACATTGATAAGGCAGTACAGGTAACAATTTTGGGATCATCTGCAAAAAATATAATCTTGATGTTTTGAAAAAATGAACTTGGAACAAACAATATATCAGAGATAAAAGGAAATGACCTATGTAAATTACACAAACAATCCACTCATAATGTGATAGATACACATAGAGGTGAGATGAAAAGGAATTTTAATATCAAAATTTCTGAAGAGGACTCCTCTGTTCCACTTTTGTTCCGTATACCCAAATTACATAGAAACCCCTTTAAATCTAGCTTCAGTGCGGTTGCTTCAAAATGTACAACAACACAATTATCAAAAGTAGTAACTTCCTGTTTGACTGCAATTAGGGATCATTTCCGTAAATACTGTAATGCAATTTCTAGAAACTGTGAAATAAATTGATTTTAGAGTTTTAGCAATTCTTCCGAGTTTGTATTTACAACCAAAGATGTAAAAAACAACAACAACAAAAATCAAATGTTTTGATTTTTTCCATACTGTACACAAATTTACCTGTAAATGAAGTCAAAAGTTCTCTTTCAGAATCAATAAGCAAAATGTATAAACATAATGGTAAGCCATACATAAATATTAATTCTTATACGAAGGAAGCATATTGGTCACACAATAAATGTTCAAAAGGTAACGTTAAATCTTACACAGTTGAAACTTTGATAGATGCTATCATTTTCGTTAGGATAATACTCTTTTTTCAATGCGGACAATTGGTTTTTCAATAAATAAAGGATATTTCAATGGATAGCAACTGCTCCCCGTTAATGGCAGATTTATGTTTAACCTGGCTTGACTTTGATTAAAATTTGGATCAATTGATGAAAAGGGACTACAAAATTATCAAATAACGCAAGATATATTGATGACATCGCTTGTGTAAACGTACACAATTTCAGTGAAATTGCAAAAGAAATTTACCCAAAGGTAACCTTTTCGAGGTTAACAATTCAGATGGTTTCAGAGATGTGTTTTTGGACTTGGATATTCAGGTCACTAATGGCAGGTTTTTTATTAAAGTCTACCACAATATAGATAATAGTTTAACTTTGAAGTAGTTAACTATCCTTTCCCGGACAGTAATATTACGTAAACTATTGGATATAATACGCTTTTGTCGCATATTTTGAGATTCGGTTGTATTTGTTCTAAATTTAGGGACTTTGCATCTGGAACCAAATTTATATACAATAAACTTGAGTCAAGAGGATTGAAAGATGTACTTTTGATCAAATATTTCTACAAATTTTGCTGTAAATATCCGGAGATGGTTAGAAAGTTTGGCTTTCATAATTTTAGGGATTTTAGACTTGCCTGTTTTGCTACTTAATTTTATCTTTTGGCATGATTCGGTTTTCATGTTCACCCTTCGGACATTTTAAGGTAGCTTGTTTTCTGTTAGCTTAAACCTCCACGGGCTATTGGTAGCAAGCAGCCGCCTATGACAGTTACAAGCTTGCCTAATTGATATTTGATATCTGGTTAAGAAACATTATATTTTTATTGCATTCTTTTGACTTCAGTACAAATGAGTTTCATTCTTTTATGACTTTCCCTATAATTTGCTGTTAATATCCAAAGATTATTCGAAAGTTTGGATACAATAGTTTTACAGTTTTTAGACTTGTCTGTTTTTCTACTTATTTTCTTTTTTTTCTTTTTTAATTTTATCTTTTGGCATCTTTCTGTTTTAATAGTTACTTTCAGACATTTTGTGCTAACATGTTTTTTGTCAGGTTAACTACCAATGGGGCTATCGGTGGCAAGCAGTGGCCTACCACAGTTACAAGTTTGCCGAATTGTACTTAGAATCGTGTCAAGAGATATTGTTTTGACATTTTTTTTGGCATAAATGCTAATAACTTTAATTCTTTTCTCACATGCCTTAATGCACATTTACTCAATATTACAAAGTTATTCGGTATTTTCTCTAATGTCACAAACCTGACACATTATGGTGAAATTTTGACTCAGGGATGACAGTGAAATAGAGCTTAATTGTTTGGAGACTTTCAAGGTGAGGAGTTAGTGTCATCATGGAGTTTGATATTCCGCATGTCCCTTGTTGCAGTCCTTTTTAGGATTTTCCTTGGCTTTTACAGGTGGTCTAGCTGCAATGTTTATTTAAAAATCACTGGGACTGAATGTTATGCCCCAGTTTGTTTCTACTTTAGTCATACATTGACTGGTGGTTTAACTAGGATTAGCCATCCACCTAGAAAGGGTACATACTGGTTCAGGGGCAAGTCAAATTGTTATGATCTGAACCTGCACTATGCAAATTTAGTAATTATAATTTGTTTGACAGGTGTTTTGCTTTCATCATATAACTCTGTATTTATAAGCAAAAATTAACGTATTCAGCTAATTCATCATTTGCAATGTTCATATTTATTCATTAGTATGTGGATTGTCTTTGCTGAATATTTGCCTAAGACTACAAGCTGCTACTCAGAGAGACATGTACGGGTATAGGCTCTGAAAAATGTTCTGAGTAGTTACCCGCTGAAGACCCTGTAGTTTATTTGGGCTAATAGAGCCTATGTCAAACTTTTACAGAGGACTGTGTACAACTTGGACAATAGTACTAAAGCAGCATTTTCCACCCTGGGGAGGAGGAGAAAAGATATTTCTGAAGGATCTGAAAGAAGCTGTGTGTTGTCATCAAGCCATTGTATCATTGGAGTGTGGACAGTGTCTGGAGTGGACTTGTATATTTGGTGCTACCCATTTATACTTTTTACCTGTTGAGTGCGTAGATTATCTTTGAGTGGACTGGTATATTGTACCACATTGGAACCAAACTGTACCTCTGTGGGATTGAATCAGCACCATACCTATCGGTACCACATTGGACCCAAACTATACCTCTGTAGGATTTGTACCAGATCATTTGGCACCTGTCACAGGACTTGGAACTGTGGGACAGTACATGTGGATAATCTCACAAAGAATTATGATTTATCTAAGACTGTTTGACTGTTGATATATCATTGGAGATAAGTGTACTTACTTTGTACTGATTTTGATTGTTAATATATTGTTATTGTTTAAGTCATATCATTGTTGTCATTCCTTGTTGAGTTCTGCTACTATTCAAAAGGGTGGGAATCACAACAGTTGTGCTAATTACGTCGGTCATTTTAATCTATAATTCCGTTGACTCCGGTGCTAATTGCGTTGAGTATGGTGTTCCTTATACTAATTATGTCATTGTGTTAATTATGATTAAAGGGTGTTAATTACTATGACGTCTTCGAGTATCCATAGTATCCACAGTATTCATCTTCTCAAAACTGTGCCAGAACCACCATTTTACATTCTACTACAAGGGTGTTTGACACGTTTTATAACCTTATCAAACAAACAGTGGCAAGGCCCTAGAAAGCTACTAAACCATGCACACTTTTCCCTATCACCCATAACTTGTTCCTTTCACCTTATAGGTTTTCAGGATGCATGTTATAAAACCTTCGTGTGCGTGTGGCAGTCACAACAGTCATTGCCCATGCGGTCCATATTACCTGACAACATCGACCCTTAGCAATAATGCACAATATTACACGTAACAATAATACAACTCTGTTTCAACCAATGGGATATAAGAAACAAGATAAGGGCATAGTATACTGTCTGACTCCCATCTATGAATGCTTAATTTCTGTCTATGGTTACAATTTTATATCTTAAAAGTTTTTTTTTGTCTTTTTTTTTCATTTTGGCACTAAATGTAAACATTTTAGTATCGCTTTTGAAATAATAAAATTTTAATTTCAATTTTTAAATTTTGCACGGAATTTTCAAATTACATTGAAAATAAATAAATAAATAAAAATCAAATTTAGTTTTAAAGTGTCAAATCAATGAACATGTAACACTCCCTTAATCCTTATTGTAACGTTTGAAGAAAGGCTTAGTTCTATTTTAATTGTTATTCTAACTTTGTAGAGATTTAATTTAAACATTATGTAAATTTTCAACTTAAGCCCGTTTCCAAAAGTTATGATAAAGTTTTGCTACTGGGAATGTAATGTTTCATTTCCCATACGAAAACAATGTTACCGATGTTTGTTATTTTTTTTTCTTGCCAAATTAGCTTGAGCAATCAAAACTCAATTTTCCAACACTTACAGAGACTTCATTGTTTGTAATACCTTGATCTGAATTTATTCTTTCAGAAAGTGTACAGTTTACATAACCTCAAATAAGAAGTCCAGTGTACATATAGACATGTTTGGAGTATAGTCGTATTTTCTGTGCACAGTGCCGTAAAAGTGTACTATGCCCTTAAGGTTAGTTAAATCAACATTGGCCTCTTTCTCCAAAGAACAAATGCACGTACTTCAAGCACTGTGAGCACCGGGGTCTCACTGCTGGCTCCTGGTTCACATGTACAGGGACAATGGACTATTGCATTGTGAAAAATATATACATTTAACCTGGATTGCCGTATGTAATGTATATCCTGTTTTACAATGTAATCTGGAGATTCCGCAGACATGCAATAAATATAAACAGAACATACAGGACACGATGCAGGATTATGTTGACACAATACAAGTCAGACCGCAAACAAGAATGACCTATCCGCACTTGAGTATGACAGGTGTTGACAGAATATTGGCCATGGGCGAAATAATATGGGGGCGTTTTCATAAACATCAGTTTCTTTAGCTTGGCCTTAAATGGTAACAGTGGTTTAGTTTCCCTTATGCCTGTAGGTGGATCGTTACAAAGTGTTGTTGCATTGGGAACAAAGGATTCTTGCAATCTTTTAGTTCGGGCTTTAAATTGACGTAGGTCCCGGGGATTTCGGAGATACGGTCCAGAAAATGACTTGAACTCAGGGTAAATATGTGGAACCGTGTATGATTCAGCACTTTTGTCCCAGAACCTTGTAAATGTATTAAAGCATGGCAGATCACGGCACCAGAGCTCGAAAACGCCCTATTGATTTGTAGAAAATGGACGTGTGAGCAAATAAGCAGGATTGACACCGAATCAATGTGAATCCATACTAACAGATTGACAGATTGACCAAATTCAACTGACCCGTTTCTCGGCAAAAGTATGAAAGCGCCGAGTTTTATTGTGTAAATACCCTAGTGCTATTTTGGAATCAGTCCAAAAATGAAGGTGTATTGTCCATGCCGAGTTCACGTTTAAGAACTAAGTACAAATATACTGCACATTTTAGAGCTTGCAACTCAAACGCAATACAGAGAGACTATACTTGATGGGTGCAATGTGAGACTTATTCATCATAACATGAGATGTAATCTTTCCAAGGGAAGTGACGCATCTTCTATAGATTGATGAACCATAAGCAACCTGTCTTGAGTCGCAGGACAAATGAAATTCATGATAACTTCTATCAAAAGCTGCTCACTTAACACAGGGAGGAAAAGTGACATTTTTACAAACTTTTACACAGGATATCATACCATGATATCCATCTGTGATGAAGGGTTTCGGGCACATAAATATCCCAGTCTAACTGCAAGGGGGTTGTCTGTTGCAATCGCCACTTACATGTAACCATCCAAGGTGAAACAAGAACAATCAGATAAAAAAACTGAAGCTACCAAATCGAGTGTATAACTCGACGAGTGAGCATTGCAGAGTTGAGTTGTTGGACATTGAAACAAAGTATGTCATTCTTTATCATCCATGTCACACCGAATGCACGACATTGGGAACCTGATGAAAACTCATGTGTATCTTTAGGACAACCAGCATACTTGGCCGAACAGTCGAACACCATGCGCAAGTTACCTGGCTTATTTGGATTGACGACACCGTGATGATGCAAATAAAAAACCCTTATCAGAATCGTGCAAAGCATGATCAGGTATGATTTCAGCATACTTTAAATCAATAAGCTTTGTAATCTCTTGATAAACCAGGACAACAGATTAGATTTTAGTCAGACGTTTGACAAAATTGTCCAAATGTTTAACTACAACAGGACGGGTGTGAGGAAGCGGCGTAATGACCACCAACTGTTTCACATGTTCAAGAACTCTGTTGTTGTCAACATACAGAGAAGTCTCACTGAATGGTCCATTATCAATTTCCCGCAATTTGTTTATGTCAGATGAGGTATAGTTGCCTCTGAGTTTTGAGTGGAGGCGACATCTACAACAACAATATTTACAGTATGTGTGTCTTATACCATTTCATTACGTAACAAATTGTGACTTGAGAACACAGAACTGCCAAATTTGTTCAATACATATAAATCAGATGACCGGGTACATAGGACCATTTGACTTGTGATGCTGGATGTAGTCACAAAATTACAGACAACCACGTGAATTTCTTTAGTACAAGGAGCCTTCCCTTGTAAACACAAACACAGCTTATACTGAATGCCAACAGGCTGACCTGGTTCGCCACGTCGGACTTGAAATGTTATGAAACAGTCGGTATAATCATGGCCAATCATGAGATCTAATTTCTGCTTTTGACGGAATTTCAAGATCACATAAGTGAGGATAGCCATTAGGGTTGACTGAGGCCATAGCCATGGGAATATTATACACTACTTGAACCCCTGACATACGCACACTCTCCTGACCTTACAGTGACGAAAACTGCACTTGCTCAGACATAGTGCGTGCACTTCCATACATTGTTTTTAACAAATAATGCACATCAGTACCTTTTAAGTTCAGACTATCAGCAAGACCTTTACTAGCGAAATTTGACGAACCAAGGTGTCTAACCCTACGCTGATCCACAAAGCATTTTAATTTTACCTTTGCAATGGGCATTAAGCACTCGCATGACGCTGAAGCTTTGTCCACTTGAAGATAAGTTGTATGCTTTTCGTGCCCCCCCCCCCATAAAAAACCCATCTGTTTTTGTTTAGACACCCAAAAGTTTTGTGGTTGCTACACAAGCAATTGTAACAGAGGTCATGAACATTAACAAACGCTAGACGATCACGAACTTACATTTTGTGGAAATCATCACATTTTGTGATAAATTGAAATACGCCACCTAATTTACAGGGGGGATATTGGTGTCTCCTATCAGAGCTCAAACTAAGAACACCTAACTGTCTGCCTATTGTAGAAACATTTTTTGCGCTGACTGAGGCCTGTCATACGGAATCTATCCCTGAACCACTTCCAACAGTATGATCCTGCAGATCCTCGGTAGGACATACTTGTGTATCATGTGACATAACTTGCTTATTTCTGTGGTACCTAAGCAAACGTTTATTTTCCAATAAAAGTCTGGATCAAATAACTCGTCCAAGATTGTTTCAACGAAAGATACGAGATCTTTAAACTTCAGATATGAATCATTTTCTTTCTTGCATATCATCTCCAGTTTGCACTAGCGATTTTGAACATAATTTGTGAATCTTGAGATGATATAAAAAAAAAGACCACCTGAGTATTTGCCTCTGATAAGGAATCAATGCTTTCCAGTAGTTGAAGAGCATTACGAAGTTCATGTGGGTGATCGTGGACTTCATTATTCTAAACATTCGTAGCTAAATGCCAAGTTTCTGTAAAGTTATCCATACTTTGACTTCATCTATAGAATGTTGTTCCGCTACACGCAGGCGTGTTGCAGTCTTATATTTGCGCATGACCAAAATGACAAGTATGTCATGGGCTGCATCGCACATCAAACATCACAGTGTCCATTGCCATTGACATGTAGGGAGGACGATTCGGTTGATGGGAGCGCAAGTCATGGATGCATTTCCTCTGGAATTTGGATGATGGTATGACGGTATGTGCAGATTATTTTTGTGAACACTCGGGCTCTCAGTGTAAGGACACTTCTTGTATACTTGGTGTGGGTCAGCAATGAAAGCTTGTTCAAGGAAGGCTTTTCGGGGTGCTGTACTGTGTTGTTGTGCTTGAATAAACATTTCGAATTGAATTGAAGAGGAAAGGCCCGTATCCTTATTTAATAGGCTCCTGTGCGTATTTTGCAAACTGATCAAAATCAAACCAAAACAAAAATATTGATCCAAACATGTATGCGTTTTCATGTTCTGTCTGTGCATCACAAAATGCCATTGCTGCGCGGCTTGCTACAAAGTTACAAAATCTGCAGGCAGCCCCAAGACATAAAATAATGCGCCACTGATTTGTATGTTTGCTGTTAGTTTATTTGTATGTTGTACCAGCACAATTTGCTTCAAAGCTAAATGCAGTAAACATTCTGATTGCAAACACTCTGTGAAAGCCTGAACACAACAGCAGACAACGGGAGCTATAATAATAATTGGGAAATACATGGGCACTGCCATTTGGGATGGCAACCAGGGATTGTACTTTATGCGTTCAACTACGGCCTTGTCTATTATACTTCCTGGTTTAGCCTTGCCGGGTCGAAACTAGTTTTGTGTCTGATTGTGTTATTTATAGTTGACCAAGTTACAAACATTGCATGGTTGAATTTGTGCACTCTGTGAAAGCCTGAAAACAACAGCAGACAACGGGAGCTATAATAATAATTGGGAAATACATGGGCACTGCCATTTGGGATGGCAACCAGGGGTTGTACTTTATGCGTTCAACTACGGCCTTGTCTATTATACTTCCTGGTTTAGCCTTGCCGGGTCGAAACTAGTTTTGTGTCTGATTGTGTTATTTATAGTTGACCAAGTTACAAACATTGCATGGTTGAATTTGTGCACGGATATCACCAAAATCAGCCAGGACGAAGGTACAGTCTCATTAATTGCGCAGCAGGGCCTTGCTGGAGCATAACCACAAAAAGCTATGGCCAAGGAGGCAGTGAATTATATGATGATAATGATGATACATTATGATTGTATTACACGGGTATGTGTATTGATATATCTACCGATGTTTGGCTGGGTTTATTGTATATTTTATTTATTTATTTGTTCATTTATTTATTTATTTGTTTATTTATTTATTTATTTATTTATTTATTTATTTATTAATTTTTTATTTATTTAATTCGTTTTTTATTTATTTTTTAAAAAATTTTTTATTTCCTGTGATCATGTGATCTTTTTACGTTGATATATATATTTTCTTCAGTCTCTTGTGTATTTCACGCTGTCACTTTTTATGTGGTTGCCGATGGGTCGGCAGACATTTTTGAGCTTTCCCGCCCATCCTCCCCACACACTCATTGTATTTAATCATATTATTTCAGGGGTTTTCCAAGTTGCATTATTCACATTATTGGATGGGTTCCTGTAGACCTGACAGAGGTTTTTCATACTAATTTGTTTCGTTGATTGTCAAGTTCCTCTACATTTACCGTTCGGCTAAAAATAAAGCTATCTTATCTGGGTTTTTTTGTGTGTGTGGGGGGGGGGGTCTTTTTTTTTATTTCTTTTGTTTTTTTGTTTTTTTGTTTTTTTGTTTTTTCTTCTCATGAATAAGGTGTTAAAGTTAGTTTTACATTTATAACAATGGGATATTGTTAAGTTATAAAATCGTAAAGTTGTACTTCATGTCGAGTTGTGTTGTGTTCACTGTATTTAAAGCCAATGTCCGCTATCCTCACCTCTTGTGAAAGAACCCCAAGAAGGTAAAATAATATACCTCCAAAGTCATTTGATACAATAAACATTTATATGAGCAAATTTAGAAAATGTTTAGAAGGAGAAGCAAGAGTGCAGGTTGAAATGGCACAGAGATGTATAATGAAATACTTGGTGTTTCTGTTGTTTCAAACTAGTGCTGACTACTTTGATGAGATTAAAATAGGAGGAAAAATTTGGGATCGAATTGGGACTGTATTTTATGCCAGCCTGGCATAAAATACAGTTTAAAAAGTGAAATATACATTATATTGATTGATGTTAAGTGATGTCAGTCCATTACTAAAATAAACAAGTAAGATGTCTGAATCTGTATCAAATCACAAAAGTATAATCTTAATGTATTCAAAAACTAAAAGTAAACAAAATTAAACTGAATTAAGCTGGCTTCGAGGGTCCTTTATTACATTTCAGCCGGCCCACTTTACCCTCAAACTTTGGTGTGGCATGGCTTGAAATAAAGGGAAAATGGAATGTTCAGGGAAGTAATGATGGGTCCAGTCACAGTCATAACATTGTGTACGGGCATGAGCATTATTTTGGCGGAAAGGGCTGATAGACCTTCATTTCTTGTACTTGGGTACATTTACACAAGGACGTCCATTCTTGACATATAAAAGTAAGATATAGTCTGGTGCGCATTGTAAGTAGCCCAATTGAAAGGCATCGGGTCGAGGCTATTGGTATTCTGTCAGCCTGGCATAGAGCAATTAGAGCATCACCACCGTATTATGAGGCATGGAAGCGTGTGGTTAAAAAAATCAAAGGAGGCGTGTGACAACTCCATTAAGACATATACAAAAGTCGCCAGTAGTGATCATATGCATCACGTGGATGACTCCTCTTCAGCCCGGGACAAGTTGATAAATACAGCAAAATGTGATGTAAACAAGTGATAAAGGATAACAGTCTTTGCACAACCCAAGCAAAGCAGTGAGGACATATCCAGACCCCTTTTTCACCCCTTTCAGTCCTGAACCCAAGGTCTGTAAACGTAAAGATCCTGCCCAACAAGGTTACAGGGACCAGAGGTTGTCATGACTCCAGATAAGCACTGAGGTTGTTGGCGGACACACTATGATAATGATAGTGGTATGATGTTTTCTCGTGATGCCAGTTAGCACACATGTGTGCCAAAGCGGCCCAGGAGTGATAGTCACATCAAAAGGACACAATACGTAAATTGTCATCTGAAGCAGGAGATTGATCCTGTTCAATTGTAGTCATTGGTTCCATTTCAGTGCCTTCATTTGCTGCAGCTTTGGCTCGAGAGCTGAGGCTTAGTTTCCATGAGTCATAGGTTACACTGACTGTGACTGACGATTACAGCATAGCAGATAGTGTATAATGATTATGGGCCTAAACCAATATAATTATGGACGAATAATGATAGGTGTACAAGTGCCCTGCTGAAGCTGAGCGTTGCGACAGCCCTATGACGACCTTTTAAGTCCTATGTATTTTCAATTTTAATGAATTTTAGGTTACATTAACGGTGGCTGACGATTCTATGGACATGCCACAACAACAGATCAGTGGCCACTGAAACACCGTTCGGAAAAGAGAGGGAATTCGAGGCAGACATTTTTCAAAATAAGAACATAATTGTATTGTTGAACTTATTGAAAAAAGGGGGTAGGAAATGTGTCAAGTACAAAACTAATAAATAGGTTGTTTGGCACTGTTGGTGAATGTTCAGGCAAAACAAGATCGTTCACATGGTTATCGTTAATACTTTTATAGATTTGTACACTGTCATGTTTCATTCAAATTTCTAAAGGATATACTTGGTCAACCTACTGCTCTTCATCTGGGTATCTGCCACCATTTCACAACTTGAAAAAAGATGTTAAACAATTATTGCGAAAAAAAACAGTTTAATAACATTTTGTAACATATTATCAAGAATATATCTTAACAGAAAACTTTTTAAATCAGCAACTATGAAGAAAAACACCAAAACAAGTTTTCATCAAATTGACATGATTTGATAGAGGAATTGATACTAAACTTTTTCAAACATTTTGCATAGAAAGGCATAATCGCGTAAACGGCCCTATCTGCATACCAATGTTTCTAAACGTTCATATGAATACTTCACAATCACCCAATCCAAGATATTTAACCATATAAAAACTATTGGTGACTTTGTACTTGATCATTACATGAGAGGATCACATCCTCATCCATGTCATAATTTTTAGTATGTTTCTGGACGTCGTCGTCATGTTACTACAGGTGATTATTTTAGTTATACCACAGTAGGTACTGTGTCAACTCGTATCTAAAGGTCCAAAATATCGTAAACAAAATAACATTGTTTGGATAAAGGCAAGAATATCACATATGTAAATAATTTTATTATAAGATTTTAACATCAATTAAACCTCAGCTACACATAAAAAGATAAAAGTGTCAGCAGACACTATTTTAGAAAAAAATCAACATTTTTTATTGACATTGGACATCATGTTTTTTTGATCAACATGTACACTTGCAGGATGTTTAATGATGATGATTGATTACAGTTTAAACTGTATGACCAACCAGATCAACTCCAATTTAATATTAATTACCCTCGCATGGATAGCAATATTTTGGTGGGCCTGCTTATGCCGTCTATGTGTCACGGTTGATTGCATTTGCTGGTAATGCACTTATTTTGACAACTTCCAATTCCGCCAAACACTTCTATTTGATAAACTGATAGGAAAGGAATATTAAAAAATGAAGTTGAAAAAAAAAGTTTTTGAAATGTTTTGATAAAAATAAGCATTATTCCGCAAATGTAAAGCAGATTGGAAAAATTGTATAATTGTGGTAGTGAAGGAGCATTAATTGTCCTCAGCAATTAATAATGGTATATGTATGGACCAAGATATCTCATAAAATTGAGACTTGTATGCATAAAATCGATTTAAGCTACTATTAAATTTCAGTTAGTACCTGTGTCAATTTATGAGAGAGAGGTTTTCCTCTATACAATATTTATGTTTGGTGTATGTCTGTCCTGATGTAATTGGATTTCAACATGGCGTATTTGATGGCTCACAATTTTGTTCATGGTTCAATCTTGATTGCACGGAATTTGGTGCAGTCTCTTTGACACTGTTGAAAAGTGTTGTCCGTTTCTATTTTTTCAAGACAGTCATTATTATTTGTGGACGTTGTCTGTTTGGAGTTTGATGGCAGATGAACAGCTTGATCAATATTCGGAACTTGTATGTAATTGATAATGTTCATAAGTACTTATCATATTCAGACAGACTTGAAGCTGAACTGATTTTAGATATCGATCCTGGTAAGTAATGGTTACTGACTGTTTGGTCCTGAGGAGCTAATTAAAGATTGTAATAGCATACCAGGATTTAGATCCGACTATTCGGCAAAAACTTTACCAGTATAAATAGCTCTACAGAGAAGAGGTTCTGGTTAAGGGAAGTTGACTTTGTTTTTGCTTAAGGAATAAATTATGTCCAGGAAATTAGGGATACCATGTACCATGCAAGTGAACCAAATGAAGGATTAAACCTTAATTTATTGTGGGAAATAGTTAAAATGGAACTCCCATTGAACATTCATCTTACACTTGCAAAAAAAAAAAAAAAAAAAAAAAAAAAAAAAGGAACGACAATTTAAGGGAACTGGAAGATAAACAAAAACTTCTGAAAAATAAATACATTGGTGACTCCAGTGATCAAATAAAAATAAGTTACTAAAAACATAAGAATTGGAGGAATTGATGGATTATAAAGTTTAAGGGGCAATATACGTTGCAAAAGCCAATGATATACAGAAAGCGAAAAATCTATTTTTTTTTTAAACTTGGAAAAAAGAAATAGAAAATAGAACAATTTGAGAATATTACATATTATACATATGATTTTAAAGATATTTTACAAGAAGAAAATAAATTTTATTCTGAATTATACAAAAGTAAAAATAGAGAATATTATCTTATGGAAAATAATGACCTTATCTTTTATCCGCAAGATGAATTTGCTCCAAAACTGCCAGAAGAACGAAAGCACCAGTTAGAGGGTAAAATTATAACAGACAAATTATGTTAGTTGTTATGCCAGTAGGAAATGTGAAGTCTTCATGTTCCGATGAATTGCCGGTAGAATAAGTATTCTGAACTTACATTTAACACTATTTTCGTGTATTTGCGTTCATTAGCGTGAACAGAAATGCTACAATTTCCAGTCATGGTTTATCGGATGTTCATATTGCACAAATACACAGCTCATCATTAATGATTAAACATATTCACCACATTATTACATACTTCAATTTTGTTTATTGGCCATAATATACATAAATTAAGATATGCCTTTTTTTAGTCAATGTTGGGTGGATGGGCTGAAAGCACAATCATGTAAATTTAAGTTGGAATGACACCTTCGTGCAAAATAGCAGTGAAAGGACTATTCTTAAATCCACACTTCAATTTTGTGTATTGGCCAAACTTTGCATCATCATCATCATCATCATCATCATCATCATCATCATCATCATCATCATCATCATCATCATCATCATCATCATCATCATCATCATCATCATCATCATCATCATCGAATACTACTACTGTCATCAATGCCACTGATGTTACTACTAGACTTACCTTCTATCTGTTTTTACTTCAATATAATGATGATTAAACAGATCAAACGTCGTCAAGTGTTAACTTATTGTGCATGAAGCAAAACTGAAACAAAAAAGAAACAAAGAAAGACAGCAAACCCATACACAAACTGCACGGAAAGGCCAAACCCGCGAAAAAGGGAAGTGCAAACATCAACAGATACTCCTTGATGATTGAAATGAATCTGTTTGAAAATAGACTCACCAGTGTACCACAATCGGCTCTTCTTACCGGGCAAGATATTGATCCAGATATTGACCTGATAAAATATGTAGCTATAGCCAACAAGAATAGAATACGGGTATTCGTAGGGTTGTGTATTATACATTACATTGCAAATAATGATCTCTCCTGAAAAGTTTAATATTTATTTATGACAAATACTCAAAGTTGCTTTTTTCTCGGACACAGTGCAAAACAATAATTATGTTTTTTTTATTTATTAATTTTTTTTTTTGGGGGGGGGGGTGTTTGAATACCCTAAAATAAAGTGATAAGAACAAGGTTTTTTGCAATGGCTAATTAAATCCTAAGCCAGCGATCCCATTCATTATGCAAAATATGCACAACAGGCCACATGGGTATGTTAATAGCCAGAGGTTAGATGTATTCACAGAGGTGAACTATTTTGATGCAACAATAATGTCAATTTGGTGTAAACTATAGTTGAACATTTTAATGCTCAGGTCAATAGTTTTCTCTCTGACTTCAGAAGTATTAAATCTGACACAATGAACTTGCTTGTCAGAGTATGGTACTATATGGTTCTCAGTTATGTGCCTCATATGACATGGACATGGAAAATCTTAATATATATTATAGCATTGCGGAAGGTATTAGTGGAATTGGGTCTGAGAGAACCCATTGTAATCTATAGCCACATATATCTGATAGACCACCATGTCAAATAATTTTCATAAGGGATGCATGAAAGAGTTTCTGGCTGGATGTAACAGTAATAATCAAGTGGTTAAAGTTATATTTGAAGATACACATTACTGTCCGTCATGCTCAAAGATTAGGGGAAATGTATTCTTTATCTGTTCGCATATGGATATCGACATACGGGAATGTGTTAGCTCTGACCATGATAGGGTTAAAGTATGATTGAAAAGGGGCTCGGTGTTAGCCCTGACCACGATGGGGTTAAAGTATGATTAAAGAAGGGTAGGGTAGTAGCTCTGACTACGGTACCGTTGAAATACGATTGAAGAAGGGTGGGGTAGTAGCTCTGACTACGATAGCGTTGAAATATGATTGAAGAGGGGTAGGGTAGTAACTCTGACTACAATAGGATTGAAGTACGATTGAAGAGGGGTAGTGTAGCAGCTGTGACTATGATAGGGTTGAAGTATGATTGAAGAGGGGTAGGGTAGTAATGTATAGGAAAATGATGTAAGAACTGCCAAACAGGTTGTAGAACTTTGTTCAGTGAGAGACAGAGTGGCAAAGTCGCTGCTTGACGGGCGAAAGGTTAAAGATGTGATAACGTTTCTCTCTGTTTCATAAAAGTCTCGACCTTTTCAAGTTGTAACTTTTACCTTGAGATCTTTGTGCTTTCCCTATGATCTACACTTTATTTATAACTTTATGATTCTTTGTATATATTGGATATAAATTTATGGTTTTTAGCACTGATAAATATCTTGAATTATACTGAATTGAATTGGGAGGTATGTAGGAATGTATGTATGTGCATATGTATAATGACATCAGACCTTTATCAGTAAACATTAAATAATTATCATCTGTTACTTTAGTTGTTCAGATAATCCGTTCATAGATGGGTTTATATTGAATCTTAACTTTGAGGTTGTGCTGAAGGTTGCCTGCAAAGCAATCTTCAGCCCCCGCTGAAGCAAAGTGCCCAACGTTGCACTCTCTACGAACGAGAGTAGACTTTATAGCTGCATTCCACAACGCCGTGCCTTCACTGCTGGTGGGGGTGGGGTGTGGGTGGGGAGGGGGTCACGTTAGGGAAATAGTTTTCCAATGTAGTTTATACTGTTTAGACAGTATTTTATTTGGGCAAGAGGGAAAGCATTTTGTTTCTGCCCATGCATCGCTCTAATTCTATTCTGTGTAATTGAACCAAGCGACTGCATTAAGTGCAAATCAAATATCTGGGATGTGTATAATTTGATTGTGATTAGGAGAAAGGAGATATTTCAGTTATTTTCTTTAATCCTTGCTTTATATGAGAGCAATACAATTTTTTGTTTGCTTTCTGATTCATGGTACGAGCGGTCAGATTAGCAGTCTTTTAAGGTGCATCAGTTTTTCACTCCTGAGTGCACCAGCAGAATTATAATCATATAGTAAAGTATTAAAAAACATTAAGCTCAAACTCGCTAAGGTAATGTAATTCATAACTGCGATCTTGTTTTTAATCTACAGTCTAAGTGCATGGGCTATATGACTTGAATAAAAGAATGACATGTCTAAAAAAAACAAAACAAAGTTGACCAGTTGAACAAATACTTCTCACTAACAAACTTCTGACATCTTCCAGAATCTCTCAAATTTCACATTTACGAGATGTAATCTTCAGTAATCGTGCAATCGCCGCTCTTAAGCAACGAGTTGCAAGTGTGTGCGTGATTGACTGACTAAATGAAATTAACAATTTCTATTTATGCGATCCATCCACATATCTTTGAGCCTATTCAGATATTTATAGCAGGATCTAGACGTTTCATCCTCTAATTTGGTATACAATCTACTTATAAGTTTTCATTGTTTGGTATGAGTAGTTTTACTCCTGACTACTCTGATTGGTTGTTTGGTGCCACATGGTACAGGAAATTATGAAATAATCGAAAATTAATCACCTGGGGCCGTATCCACAAAGACTTTAATCTGATCCTGAAGTTAATTCCAAATGGAAAGTCAATGTGCTCTGGGCCTTGAACTACTTAATCGTTTACCTAATATTTGCTCTAAACTTGCAGGATTAATCAATCTTTGTTTTCCACTGTAATACGAACTGTGGAGTTTTCCTTGTATTAAATCTATCTTTATTTAATCCAGATTTTAATCCTGGATTAAATCAAGGATGATTGATTAAATCAAGGAAGATTTAATGAAATGAACCCATAAATCCGTAATTTCATATTGTCACCAAAAGCATGTATTGGCTTATTGTAGAGGTTTTGATTCAATATTGAGCCAAGATTAAGTAGTTTAGAGGCCAACCCGCACTGATCTCTAATTTTCGGATGAAGCTTAAGATCAGATAAAATTATTTGTAAAAACGACCACAGGGTCTAAAAAAAGATGAGAAGGATTCCCATGAGATCTAAATATAGATAGCCCACAGGCGTGGCTATGCTTTAAAATCGGGTTTAAGTTGGTAGATGACGTAACACGGATTTATCATATCGTACTATACTGATATGGTCGACAGGTGTTCCATACATAATAGGGATCAACATTATAAAGTCAATATATAGAAGTTTGAACTGGAAAATTGCAAAATGAGTGTGTATGCAGGTGTGCTTTGGAATGCCACAATACTCATCAAAAGATAAGGTAAACCCACATGAAGCCATTGATAAATAGTATTACGCAAATGTGTTTCTGGAATGTTCACAGTCATTGTTAAGTGTTGATAAAGTCATCCCAGGTGCACATATAAATTGCACAATTCATTAGAAAGGAATTTGCATGATAAGCAGCACCACCATCATTATAGGCATGTGTCTGGAATGTTACACTGTTCAGTGAGGATTAAGTTAAGACAGGTGCACATATAACATTGCAGAGAACTTTGCAGTGTCGTTAAGTAAAAGTTAAGGCATTTTAGCACTAATTACTGACACCATCTGTAATGAAAACTGAATTTTGAAGTGACACATAAAATTCATCACAATTGGTGCTCTATTATGAACGCTAGACATGGTTTAAACCAACACTGTCAGACGCTTGGTACCTGCTGCGCAAATGATGTCTTGACCTACTTACCTACGTAATGACATGCTCTCCGCTATGTCTTTTTATATTGTTCTTTTTTAGTAAAACATGGGACTTATAGGACAGGTATAGGTCCAGGGTGAAAAATAACTTTTATGATTTGAAAAGTAGCCTTGCTCTGGGACTTACATCTGTAAACTGGATGTTCTATTTTACAAGTTAGACAGAGAACTCACACACACAGATAGACGTATTCTATCAGGGATGTAAATACGGCCCTCATTCTACACGTAGCTGCAGTACATATAGAGCAGGGCCTGTGCTGTGTAAAACAGATGAAAAGTGACGTGGAGTCCATTTACTTTCTGAATTTTAGGGTCCAGCTTTTGCACTTTTTTAAACTGACCAGATTCAACTAGATTTTTCACTCGAGTATTCTAAAGTAAAACTTTTTTCTCGAATTTCCGCAACACCTACACAGTATTAAATGCATTGTTTCATCTGTTGTGCATCTGTGTGACTTTACATAAACTGATTGAAAATAGCAGACATCAGTTGAACTACTTGAACTGTTGGGTCAACGCAAAGTAATGTGGCAAATGTATGTCATTACACCCCTCTGTATAAAGTATAACTGCTTAACAAAGAATATTACATGGAAAACACCTAAGAAACATAATGAGTATTACTTTTTACACGTTTTATACTGCCATCCTTACAACGGATTATGCAACCAATGACTATGAGTAGACTTTATGTGTAAAGGCACTATATTAACGAGTATTCTTCATCTTGTTACCTTTTTTATTGTTTTCTTTTACATACAATCGATCCAGGACCCACATCTAGCATCGTTATAGGTTTTAAATCTTGTGAGCTGGCACAAATATTCTAAATAAATTGACACGTTTCAAAGGCATGCAAAATCATAAAATCTGATGAGCCATTTTTGTACACCACATTGCACATGTTGCCTAACCTTTCCCTTTTACTATCCCCCCCCCCTTAGCTCAGCTGACTTTTCGAACTCCACCTTCTGACAATATGTACAGCCCCAACTTTGCCTTACCTTTAAACACGCAAGAACTTTAAATATACAAATTATTAATGATAATTTCCTGTGATCATTGTAATACAATAGGTATTCCCTGCTTTGAAGATCTCTTGGCAATCATTAAACAACTAAATTCATGTTTAAATGAAGGCATAGGTGTTGGTTGCTGGGAATCGAAATATTGGACAAATCTGGATAGTTGAAAAAACACAAGAATGTGGTATATTTTGCTTTTGTTCTGTGATTTAGTGATAAAGCACAATTTTGGATTATTAACTGCTCGCTCCGAGTTGTACAGTGTCATTAAATAATGCATCAAAATATAATTTCAATAAGTAATGAAGTGCTGTAGTGCTTTACTCAGACATTGACATTTATTGAAGCATCGTCCTCGAACAAAAAACTTATACAGGTAGAACATACCTGTTCTGGTACTTTTGATGTTAAACATGTTGCTTTGTGTTTAATTGTACTCAACGAATGCTAAAATGTTCATGCTGCATATTTAACCTGTGTCCCAGGAAAAAGTAGCTGTATGTTCAGCCACGCATTCAGTCCAGCTTTAGCACTGATAAACAACTAGTGGAGAGGCATTTAATTAGTGACTCAGTACCAGATGACAGCGGTTGTTAATTATTTGCTTTGTCTACCATATGAGTATAGTAGACACCTGCTGTTTTGATCAGCATAATAAGCATAAAGTGCACGCCAAGGAACAGAAGCTTAACTTGGATCCCCCACTGTACCCGAACTGACCTTTCATCTACCAAGGGCTTCCTCTAAAGCAGTGTTTCATTCATGGTGGTGGTCACCTATCTGAGAGACTGGAATTTATCATGGGCGTTTGTGCTACGGTACCAGATACGTAACATATCTCTTCTAATCACACCCTAATTCATCTCTTGTGCAATCGTTTAGCCACCAATGAGTACCATGACAAAAAGAGCAATAGTATTGTGATAAATGGTTTACCTGATTTTTTTTTCATGGACGACTGCTCAAAAACTGGTAAACAATTATGCTTTAAGTTACCCTTTGAAGCAGGTTGTGTTCTGCACAGTGTTATCAACCCTAGGAATACTGGCGTTCTGACCTTAGCATACAACGAGAGGGGAAAAGATGATGGTGGCATCTCTAGTTCAAATATGGACGACTCAAAGTAGAGAAACTGGAAAGTGGTATGAAGGGGTCAGATGTTGCAACATTCTAAGAACACGACTGGATTTTGCAACACAGTCAGAAAGAAACAAAGGAAAAAGTCAATTCTACATTAGGCGCAAACAGTTTGGTACTTTTTCATAATGATGTCATGGGTGATTGTGAACAAAATAGCTCTCTACTTCTACTTATCTGATAAAATTTAACACTGCTAAAAGATTTATCATGATACTACTGATAAAAGGGTAACTGTTACTGTTACTTGGAATCAGGGGAGTGACATGATACATTATCTGAAAAAAAAAAATTCACCCAGCTTTGACAGTGAGCATCTGGCATATGGTAAAAAGTCATACTTTCTGTAATTAATCTTCACTGTATTCTATTATATAACATTGAGCAAATCTACTGGTACTTTTTGTTTTCAATTCGGCATCATTGTACCTGTTGTGTTGACAAAATTGATGCTTAATCCCAATCAGGTCAGTAGTTGTATACTGATCACATTATCGTGTTATATTTCAAATCAGTTGGAAGTTTTATGTTACGTGTTGATTATAATGACTTAAATACTCAGTTGGGATTCGTAAAGGATGGGGTAATGAATTTATAGCTTTTTTGAATGACATAAATGCACTCTTTAAAGAGAAGAGAGGTACTGTGTTCACCTGCAGCCTAGGCACCGGAAAGTGCTTTGGCCGCTTTTGGCGAACTGGGTTTTTCCACCAACTGTGCAGAACATCAGTTGTTGCACATTAACTATTTTATACACCTAATAGAGCTCTTTTCTAGAAGTGGTAAGGTGGAATGGTCAAGAATGTTCGTCCTTTTGCATTGTTTAAGGCAGTTGGTATCGAAGTGAACTATCTCCTGATCTGTTTAATCTTGTCATGAATGATTTATAATTTGAATTATGCGAAGCAGTTGTAAATATGTGTAAAGATTGGCACAATCAAATCCTTATACATGTGCTGATGGCATGCCATAATTTTGAAACACTGGTACCGGAATGCAGGAGCTCATACCTGTCATGGTTATGCCAAATAATGGTGATTTTTATTCTAGGTCAAATAAAGTGCTTTATCTAACGTCGCTATTATTTGATTGCTTGTCCTGGGTGGTGGCTTGGTAATGCTGGGTCAGGAATAGTAAATGACATGGGTAGCCAGGGTAGAGTATATTAAGTTGTCATGGCTCCAGCGGATTTTATGTCGACCACCACATTGAAATAGACAGTTTTCTCTAGTAGAAAGGAATCTAAGACATTTGTACAGAGACAGAGTACTTTTTGCTTCAATTTGACTGACAAGGTCCTCATTGAATACCTGCGTTCCTCATTCTTAAAACATATCTAGCACAATTTCATTTTGTCTATAAACTGCATGGTCTAGTATGAAATTGTAGAGTGTTTTGCTAATTTCATTTGCGCAAGACCAACAGGAAGGCGTTTTATCCTTAAATGTACATAGAAATCCAGAAAAAAAATTCTTTACAACGGAGGGTTTTGTCAGAGTCACATTGGAAGCGGTGCAAAAACTTCATTCAATGCCTGTCCAAATACATGCTTTTAGGTAGCCTGCTTAAATCACCGAGCGTAGTTGGGATGGCCAAGTTTGCCTTTATGTGTAAAAGGTTCCAGGCAGCAGAGTATTAAAATTAATTTTAAAAGGTTTTTGCATTCTTTTGTGTTATCCATGGAAACTGCCCCCCCCTCCCCAAGTGAGGGTACCAAGACGCTTTTCCCTAAACTATCACCAAAACTATTTTATTGATATTCTCATGCCCCTCCAATATACTGCACATGTAACCTTTGTAGCTTGACAGCCTTAGATTTTAAGTGTATCGTAATATGAGTAGAGTCAGTTGAAGGCTGGAAAAATAAAATTCCTACGTATTTGTAAGTCACACATTCTTCCTTGGGTATGTGACCTAACAGACATTCACATAATATCATAAAACGTATGTATTGTGATGTTGTAAGAATTGCTCTACAGAATGCTGTGTTTTACAAGATGTTAAGCTGGTGAACCTTGATCAAATTGGTGAAGTATGTCACGATGCCAAAACAAGTTATCTTCTCACAAGGGACGCATATGCAGTGTTCAGTAGTACTAAAGGTTTAAAGACCAAACTGATATTGGCTTACCTTACATCTTTTTAAAACTGGATTTTAAATGCGTCCCAGGTGTAAGTGTAGTAGAGCATGTGAAGTTACTTTGCATTACTTTTTTTCTTGTCTACTTTTTACTGTTAAACTTTTTAAATCAAAACTAAACGATTATTTAGCAGCCACCCATCTTTTAGCTTAAACCTGTAATGTGGCTCTTAGAATTGTGCAATTTTAGACCTTTATTTGAATGTATTTGGCAATTTAAGTTTACATACTACCCTATTCTGTCTTTTCACATGGTGTGTTGGTTGACCGACATTTCTTAAAGAATGGAGGCGATCTTCATGCAATTAACGTGTTATAAGAGTTTCTGTCTATTGCGTTGGACGTGTTTTTTTAACTGCTCCAAATTGTGTGGTATCTATCCAGTATACTGGTGGTCCTCAACTCCCAAAATGATGGTTAACATAGGACTGTGCCACTTTTGCCAAATGTGATGATTTGTTAATCTTATGTATATGATTGAAAACAAAAAAAGTTGAACCTAGTTAGTACAAAGACGCAAGAACAAGGGGTATATTTAGCTCTAGAGATTCGTCCTGCAATGGCCATAGTACACAAGCCACATATACTGGTCACTGTCCACAGCTGCTGGTCACACACCACGGCACTAAATACACATTACACTAGTATATGCCAAGCTACAGTCACGTTCTTCTTGCAAGAGTACTCTCCCATGAAAATTTATTTAGATATTAGGTCTATATTTGAGATTTTATATAAATGATGTAGTAAAGATGTAAACCTGACAATTGTAACTGACATTTATACAATACACATATGAGGGAAGTTATTTCTTAAAGTTCTGAGTAGCTACCATCAAATTGATTTAAACTACTACTTAGTTTTATAGGTACCTGTTTCAGGTCAGGTGAGAAATGTTTTCCTTCAAACTGCAGAATGAGAATGTTAAAAAGTGTTGTCAGCTTCTGTCTTTCATGACAGTCTTTATTTTAATGCTGTCAACATGACATTTTAAACTTCCTCGGTTATTTAAAGGCATAATATATTGCATGGTGGATATTAAAGTCTTGATGTTACATTGGTGATGTTTATGGATGGATATTTGGCCATGAAATTGACTTGTAATGGTCTCACACTACTGTAATGTTGATCTACTGTCCACTTCTGTTATGATAACTTCCAACCGACACACGCTATCTAGGTCTTCAATCAGTCAGACATCATTCTTACTATATATCTCTTTCTCTCTCTCCTCTTTTTCTTTCTCTGTCTCTCTCTCTGTGTCCCTCTATATGTATGTAAGTATGTATGTATGTATGTATGTATGTATGTATGTATGTATGTATGTATCTATGTATGTATGCATGTGTGGGAGTGTGTGTGTGTGTTTGTATGCTGGCAGTTGACGTGTATAATTCTTCGTTCACTTTTCTTGTGAAGATATACATGATTCCACATCTTATGTTCAGTGACAATAAGGCTTCAAGAGATTTCTTTCACTACCAATGATTCAGTTGACAGGGCAATGAGTGACCTCTTTGGCATTCAAATCTGACATCCATAACAATAACCCTTCACCAAATATTCGTTAATACTAATACAAATAACACAAGCAGCATACATTCAACAGAGCACAGAATCATCAGGATCTGGTTTTTGATCTGTCGAATACATTAAGGACCATATGTGGATAGATTGGAATGAGGTGAATGTTTCCCACAAATACACATTTATGGTCATGATTATCAGAAACATAAGCTGACCGCAGCTAATGTGATGGGTGGCCTCAACCTGGCGTCCTTACATCTGGTATTGTCCGCAGTTTAGGTTTTTGACTTCTAGGAAGCTGCTTGTCAGATATATTTCAAACTTGAGCATGATTTATCTTGGGTGAATTTGTATAAAATCCATCCATCCATCTATCCATCCATCTAAACACACACACACACACACACACACACATACATACATACATATATATATATATATATATATATATATATATATATATATATATATATATATATATATATATATATTATTTGTGTGTTTTTGTCCAGAACCACTTCGTAGTAGACATCACCCTATTCCGCAGTCCAAACTCTTTGCTCTCCACAAGCTAACCTGTCACTGCTTAACTTTATATATATATATACATATATATATATATATATATATATATATATATATATATATATATACATGTATGTATGTATATGGAATTCCTAATGTCCATCTTGCACACCTTCACGTTCTTCTGTAGAATTGGACATAGACTATATTAGCCATCCCCACCCACCCTAAAAATATATGTACTAGCATTTTGAATATGGAGAAATAGTCAAAAGCATATCCATGTATTTTCGTCAAAATCAATAAACAGGTCATGTTCAAACTTAGCTGAGAATGTAGAATGGGAGGCTGTGTGCATCACTTTCGAAACAAACAACGATTTATTTCGGTGATCTATAATTTTACGATGACTAGGATATTTTTTAAGAATAGCAGCTTCCGAAACTGTTCCTCATGTGCTTTAAAAAATATGCCCGTAAATGTCTCGGAACTCCAAATGCTGAGCTTTGTCACAAGCATGACCGTAACCATTTTTGAAGGTCCAGGGTGATGGTCCTTTGTAAAAGCTAAATTTTGCTGACGTTTTAATGACTGAGATAATCCACAAAGTGGCATATTCACAGTATATATGTAATGAGTTCTGATTTTTCGTTACGTGAAAAAGACATCTCGAGTAAATGGAAGACACTGATCTTTTAGGTAAATGTTGATCTCAAGAGAGAAACAACTTTGTTGGATAAGTTGTCATATCTTTCAAACCTCTTTTCACAAAAAAAAAATGTGTCGAAGATTTATGAATTACTGGACAACCAAAACACTGCAGGAAACATTGTTTTGTTGGGAACTCCAAAAATAGTAATACGTTGCAGTTTTGCAACCTTTGAAACATAGATAATATGTTTGCAAAACCCTTACTAAGCTATCGACGATCACAAAAGTATCCAATAACAAACTAAACTTATCCATTGTGTTTGAGTGTCTCCCTCACTAGCTGAAAGTATAAAAGCTTTTCGCATATAGTGCTTTTGATACTGCGCACAATTGTGTTGCCAGTTTCATATTTGATTGATAAAAAAGGGTGAAGTATGGAATGGCCTACAGCAGAAAAACGATAGGATTGATACTTGTTTAAAGTTGTGGTATCTTTCATCCTCTATTGTTCAATATTTGTATTGTTCCCTGCATTTCATTGCGAACAAAAGTGATTTCCATTTTTATGGGGATTTTAAAATTATATCCTCCAACGCTAATGACTAACAAATTGTGTTAGAGGTGCGTTTACTGTTTGGACTTCATATATTAAAAATACTACCATACCATTTATATGCACATATAATCAATACATACAATAGCATGAGTATATGTTATTCCTTATAATTTTAAAAAGAATATTGAGAGACACAAGGGCAAGCACGTGTTGTGATTTCACTAACTTTTAAGCTCACGAGTTGAGTAAAGGGAAATTTTCGTAGCCTGATTCAAAAATTCTGTAGGCAGAAGATATCAGGTTATTGAATACAACGTGAAAGGGCTTTTTCCGCAATGTCTCACATACTTTTTCCACAATTTGTTTTGCTGACATGCAACTCTTCCGTATGTAGCGCTACGTTTTCAAGAGTCCATGGTGTGGCAAACACTGCCCAGCCGCTTAAACTTAATTTACCTGTACATTTGACAGCCGTGCATGAAAGTCTTTGTTCTGAAAGAAAATGAAATTTTATTTCTATATTCTAAAAGGTGTCAAGGTTTAACCTAATTACCAGTGTGATTTCACCTTCGAAACACATTTCAGGTAATATTGTATTTGTGTCTTTTTGCCCAGAACCACTTCCTAGTAGTCAATATCCTATTCCGCAGTTCGAACTCTTTACTCTCCATAAGCTAACCTGTCCCTGTCTAACCTGTATATATATGGAATTACTATTGTCTATATTGCACACGTTCCTCTGTAAAATTTTGACATAGGCTGTATCAGCCCAATTAAATTAAAGGGTCTTCAGCGGGTAACTACTCAACGTGTTTCGGAGCCTTTTACCCGTACACGTCTCTCTGAGTAGCGGCTCCTTGCCTAAGCTAAATATTCAGCAAAGACAACCCACATAATAATGAATAAATATGAACGTGGCAATTGATGAATTAGCTAAATTTGTGAAGTTTTGCTTGTAAATGCAGAGCTTCATATCAAAGAAGAATACCTGTCAAACAAACCATAATTACCAAATTTTCATAGTACAGGTTCAGATAAGAACAATTTGACTTACCCCTGAACCAAAATGTACCCTTTCTAGCTGGACAGCTTTTCCTAGTTAAACCATCCGCCAATGTTTAACTGAAGTGGAAACAAGCTGGGGCATTATATTCAGTCCCAGTGATTGTAAAATAAACAGTTGCAGCTTGACCACCTGTACAAACCAAGGAAAATCCTAACAAGGACCGCAACAATGTACATCCTGTACCAGAGATGTAAAACAAACTCCATGATGACACCTACTCCTCAAACAATTAAGCTCTATTTAACTGCCAACCCTGAGTCAATGTGTCAACTTAATGTGTCAGGTTTGTGACACTTGAGAAAATACTGTCAATTTTGAGTAATTTTTTAATAGTGAGTAAATGTGCATTTAGGCATGTCAGAAAAGAATGGAAGTCATTAGCATTTATGCCAAAAACATGCTATCAAAACAATTTTTCTTAACAGGATTTTAAGTACAATTAGGCAAACATGCAACTGTCGTAGGCCGCTTCTTGCTACCTGTAGCCCCTGGGGGTTTACCTAACAGAAAACATGTAAGCCTAAAATGTCTGATAGTGAATATTAAAACAGAAAGATGCCAAAAGATAAAGTTAAGTAGCAAAACAGACAAGTCTAAAAACTGTAGATTATTGCAGCCAGACTTTCTAATAATCTTTGGATGTTAACAGTAGAATTATAGGGCAAGTCAGAAAAGAATGGAAGTCTTTTGTATTTATGTCAAAAGAATGCAATGAAAATATTAACCAGATATCAAGTACAATTAGGCAAGCTTGTAACTGTCGTAGGCCGCTTCTTGCTACCTGTAGCCCCTGGGGGTTTACCTAACAGAAAACAAGCTAGCCTAAAATGTCCGAAAGGTGAACGTTTAAACATAATGGTGTCAAAAGATGAAATTAAGTAGCAAAACAGGCAAGTCTAAAATCTCTAAAATTATTGAAGCCAAACTTTCTAACCATCTCGGGATATTTACAGCAAAATTTGTAGAAATATTTGATCAAAAGTACACCTTTGAATCCTCTTGACTCAAGTTTATTGTAAATAAATTTGGTTCTTGATGCAAAGTCCTGAAATTTAGAACAAATACGACCAAATCTCAAAATTTGTGACAAAAATGTATTATATCCAATAGTATCGGAAATATTACTGTCCGGGAAAGGATAATTAACTACTTCAAAGTTAAACTCATCTATTTTGTGATAGACTTTAATACAAAACCTGTCATTAGTGACCTGAATATCCAAGTCCAAAAATACATCTCTGAAACCATCTGAATTGTTACCCTCCAAAGGGATATCTTTTGGGTAAATTTCTTTAGCAATTTCATTGAAATTTTGTACATTTACACAAGCAATGTCATCAATATATCTTGCGTTGTTTGATAATTTTGTAGCCATTTGAAAGTCCTTTTTCATCAATTTATTCATATACTTAAATTCAAGCCAGGTTAAATATAAATCTGCCAGTAAAGGGGAGCAGTTGCTACCCATTGGAATGCCTTTTATTTGTTGAAAAACCAGTGGTCCGCATTGAACAAAAGTATTATCCAAGAGAAATTTTATAGCATCTATCAAAGTTTCAACAGTGTAAGATTTAACGTTACTTTTTGAATATTTATTGTGTGACCAGTATGCTTTCTTTGTATATGAATTAATATTTATGTATGGTTTACCATTATGTTTAAACATTTTGCTAATTAATTCTGAAAGTGAACTTTTGACTTCATCTATGGGTAGATTTGTGTACAGTGTAGAAAAATCAAAACATTTGATATTTTTTGCCTTTACATCTTTGATTTTAGATACAAACTCGGAAGAATTGTTAATACTCCAAAAACAATTTATTTCACAGTTTCTAGAAATTGCATTACAGTATTTACGAAAATGATTCCTAATTGCAGTCAAACACAATGTTACTTCTTTTGATAATTGCTTTGTAGTACATTTTGAAGCACCAGCTATGAATCTAGATTTAAAAGGGTTTTTATGTAATTTGGGTATCCAGAACAAAAGTGGAATAGAGGAGTCCTCTTCAGAAATTTTGATATTAAAATTCCTTTTCATCTCATCTTTATGTGCATCAATCAAATTGTCAATGGATTGTTTGTGTAATTTATAAACGTCATTTCCTCTTATGTCTGAAATATTGTTTATACCAAGTTCCTTTTTCAAAACATCCACATAATATTTTTTGCAGATGATCCCAAAATTGTTACCTGCCTTATCTATGTTAGTGACTACAAATCTATCTTGTAGTTCTTTGACTGCTTTAGAAACTTTAGGCTGTTTTAGATTAACTGTATTGAAATTCTTAATGTGGGATTTGTAACAATAAATTCTATTTCTAAAGACTCTTTTCAAGTTTGATAACCATCCTTCAAATTTCTGAAATTCCATTTTTTCTTTCTTTGCCCATTTCATACAGTAGGAGTCGAGTGCATCACATGTATCCTGAAAAATACTGTCAATATTCAACTTGGGACATATCCGAAATTTTGTACCTTTTTTCATTATTTCTTTTAAACCTGAATTTTGTATTATATCCAAGTTACCTGTAAATACATGTTTGTGGTGTGCATCAACAAAATTAGAATATTTACTATTAGACATACAGTCACAATTTTGATTTGCTGCGATATCCTCAAGAGTAATTGAAGCCAGAAATTTTTTGTAATTCATGATACTTTGTCCAATATTGTTGCCATATTTATAGGAAATGATGGGGGGATCTTTTATTTTGCATTCCTTGGGAATCATGTTACGAACAAATTTCAATTTGAAAAGGGACTGAATGTTTAGTGAGTCAATGATTTTGTGTTTGAAAGGAATGCTGCAAAACATTTGATCTAATTTTTTCTTATTAGAATCTGGTTTCCGAATAGTTGTTGTGTAAGCATACACAATATCACAAAAATTTTGCGGAAATGTGTGTTCTGAATCAGTAAGACCCAAATATTCATTAATTCTAGTAATGTCTCGAAATGATAGTGCTTTAAGAGCTGTATGTAATTGATCAATACCATTGGAGAAAGCCTGTAGTAAATTTTGGACAAGGTCTTTTGTATCCATGTTCCTGCATTTCCTGTTTTTCCGTGATTTTCTTTGTCCATGACTTCTTCTTCTTCTTTGAATACCAGCCTGATTGTTATGAAAAGGTGTGTGATTTCTGTCAAGAGTTGTAAAGTCCAAATTCCTAACATCACCGAAGCCTAAAATTCTGTCATTGAGTCCATAAGGAAAAGCTGAATTAAGTGTTTTGATCCAAAAATCTTCCATTTGTAATAATTTCCTTGTGTTAACATAACTGTCTTGGTCTAACAAATTTGGCTCTATGTAATCAATAATTTGTATCCGGCAATCCAAATGTGAATGTTCTGCAGAATTGAAATGGTTACACAAAAAAGTGTTTAACTTGTGATTTTTAATTGTAGTTTTATGACCACTGAATCTCTTTTTAATTGATTGAGTAGTTAGGCCCACATATTGTGCTTTACATTTGATGCAGGATAACAAATAAATGATATTGGTAGATTCACAAGATAATACCAAATTTTCCAATCGGGGGTTCCTTAATTTGAATTTATTGTTTGTAACGTTACTGTGAAACTCTTTGCTCTTTGTGAAATTTGACTTGCAGAATAGACAGTTACAATTTCCATCAAAACATATTCCAAAATCAGCGCTCGAGGCTAACGCTGAACCGTTTTCATTGTTTATCTGACTGTTCATGATTGTATTAAATTTTAAACATAATTTTGAAAGCCCATCATGCCGTTTATCTGTAGTCATGTCCCTAAACCTTATCCTGGTTCGTCGTTGTTAAGTCCACCGAGTAACAAAATTAACAATAACAATAACAATAACAAGTCCAAATGGGTGCTAGACTAAAGACGTTACCTGGAATTCCAGTATGCATTGAAAATCATAGATCGGGGACCAGCCTGTACAGACCTATCCACCAAGCATCAATGGTTCAAAGCGAACAGAATTGTATTTGTGTCTTTTTGCCCAGAACCACTTCCTAGTAGTCAATATCCTATTCCGCAGTTCGAACTCTTTACTCTCCATAAGCTAACCTGTCCCTGTCTAACCTGTATATATATGGAATTACTATTGTCTATATTGCACACGTTCCTCTGTAAAATTTTGACATAGGCTGTATCAGCCCAATTAAATTAAAGGGTCTTCAGCGGGTAACTACTCAACGTGTTTCGGAGCCTTTTACCCGTACACGTCTCTCTGAGTAGCGGCTCCTTGCCTAAGCTAAATATTCAGCAAAGACAACCCACATAATAATGAATAAATATGAACGTGGCAATTGATGAATTAGCTAAATTTGTGAAGTTTTGCTTGTAAATGCAGAGCTTCATATCAAAGAAGAACACCTGTCAAACAAACCATAATTACCAAATTTTCATAGTACAGGTTCAGATAAGAACAATTTGACTTACCCCTGAACCAAAATGTACCCTTTCTAGCTGGACAGCTTTTCCTAGTTAAACCATCCGCCAATGTTTAACTGAAGTGGAAACAAGCTGGGGCATTATATTCAGTCCCAGTGATTGTAAAATAAACAGTTGCAGCTTGACCACCTGTACAAACCAAGGAAAATCCTAACAAGGACCGCAACAATGTACATCCTGTACCAGAGATGTAAAACAAACTCCATGATGACACCTACTCCTCAAACAATTAAGCTCTATTTAACTGCCAACCCTGAGTCAATGTGTCAACTTAATGTGTCAGGTTTGTGACACTTGAGAAAATACTGTCAATTTTGAGTAATTTTTTAATAGTGAGTAAATGTGCATTTAGGCATGTCAGAAAAGAATGGAAGTCATTAGCATTTATGCCAAAAACATGCTATCAAAACAATTTTTCTTAACAGGATTTTAAGTACAATTAGGCAAACATGCAACTGTCGTAGGCCGCTTCTTGCTACCTGTAGCCCCTGGGGGTTTACCTAACAGAAAACATGTAAGCCTAAAATGTCTGATAGTGAATATTAAAACAGAAAGATGCCAAAAGATAAAGTTAAGTAGCAAAACAGACAAGTCTAAAAACTGTAGATTATTGCAGCCAGACTTTCTAATAATCTTTGGATGTTAACAGTAGAATTATAGGGCAAGTCAGAAAAGAATGGAAGTCTTTTGTATTTATGTCAAAAGAATGCAATGAAAATATTAACCAGATATCAAGTACAATTAGGCAAGCTTGTAACTGTCGTAGGCCGCTTCTTGCTACCTGTAGCCCCTGGGGGTTTACCTAACAGAAAACAAGCTAGCCTAAAATGTCCGAAAGGTGAACGTTTAAACATAATGGTGTCAAAAGATGAAATTAAGTAGCAAAACAGGCAAGTCTAAAATCTCTAAAATTATTGAAGCCAAACTTTCTAACCATCTCGGGATATTTACAGCAAAATTTGTAGAAATATTTGATCAAAAGTACACCTTTGAATCCTCTTGACTCAAGTTTATTGTAAATAAATTTGGTTCTTGATGCAAAGTCCTGAAATTTAGAACAAATACGACCAAATCTCAAAATTTGTGACAAAAATGTATTATATCCAATAGTATCGGAAATATTACTGTCCGGGAAAGGATAATTAACTACTTCAAAGTTAAACTCATCTATTTTGTGATAGACTTTAATACAAAACCTGTCATTAGTGACCTGAATATCCAAGTCCAAAAATACATCTCTGAAACCATCTGAATTGTTACCCTCCAAAGGGATATCTTTTGGGTAAATTTCTTTAGCAATTTCATTGAAATTTTGTACATTTACACAAGCAATGTCATCAATATATCTTGCGTTGTTTGATAATTTTGTAGCCATTTGAAAGTCCTTTTTCATCAATTTATTCATATACTTAAATTCAAGCCAGGTTAAATATAAATCTGCCAGTAAAGGGGAGCAGTTGCTACTCATTGGAATGCCTTTTATTTGTTGAAAAACCAGTGGTCCGCATTGAACAAAAGTATTATCCAAGAGAAATTTTATAGCATCTATCAAAGTTTCAACAGTGTAAGATTTAACGTTACTTTTTGAATATTTATTGTGTGACCAGTATGCTTTCTTTGTATATGAATTAATATTTATGTATGGTTTACCATTATGTTTAAACATTTTGCTAATTAATTCTGAAAGTGAACTTTTGACTTCATCTATGGGTAGATTTGTGTACAGTGTAGAAAAATCAAAACATTTGATATTTTTTGCCTTTACATCTTTGATTTTAGATACAAACTCGGAAGAATTGTTAATACTCCAAAAACAATTTATTTCACAGTTTCTAGAAATTGCATTACAATATTTACGAAAATGATTCCTAATTGCAGTCAAACACAATGTTACTTCTTTTGATAATTGCTTTGTAGTACATTTTGAAGCACCAGCTATGAATCTAGATTTAAAAGGGTTTTTATGTAATTTGGGTATCCAGAACAAAAGTGGAATAGAGGAGTCCTCTTCAGAAATTTTGATATTAAAATTCCTTTTCATCTCATCTTTATGTGCATCAATCAAATTGTCAATGGATTGTTTGTGTAATTTATAAACGTCATTTCCTCTTATGTCTGAAATATTGTTTATACCAAGTTCCTTTTTCAAAACATCCACATAATATTTTTTGCAGATGATCCCAAAATTGTTACCTGCCTTATCTATGTTAGTGACTACAAATCTATCTTGTAGTTCTTTGACTGCTTTAGAAACTTTAGGCTGTTTTAGATTAACTGTATTGAAATTCTTAATGTGGGATTTGTAACAATAAATTCTATTTCTAAAGACTCTTTTCAAGTTTGATAACCATCCTTCAAATTTCTGAAATTCCATTTTTTCTTTCTTTGCCCATTTCATACAGTAGGAGTCGAGTGCATCACATGTATCCTGAAAAATACTGTCAATATTCAACTTGGGACATATCCGAAATTTTGTACCTTTTTTCATTATTTCTTTTAAACCTGAATTTTGTATTATATCCAAGTTACCTGTAAATACATGTTTGTGGTGTGCATCAACAAAATTAGAATATTTACTATTAGACATACAGTCACAATTTTGATTTGCTGCGATATCCTCAAGAGTAATTGAAGCCAGAAATTTTTTGTAATTCATGATACTTTGTCCAATATTGTTGCCATATTTATAGGAAATGATGGGGGGATCTTTTATTTTGCATTCCTTGGGAATCATGTTACGAACAAATTTCAATTTGAAAAGGGACTGAATGTTTAGTGAGTCAATGATTTTGTGTTTGAAAGGAATGCTGCAAAACATTTGATCTAATTTTTTCTTATTAGAATCTGGTTTCCGAATAGTTGTTGTGTAAGCATACACAATATCACAAAAATTTTGCGGAAATGTGTGTTCTGAATCAGTAAGACCCAAATATTCATTAATTCTAGTAATGTCTCGAAATGATAGTGCTTTAAGAGCTGTATGTAATTGATCAATACCATTGGAGAAAGCCTGTAGTAAATTTTGGACAAGGTCTTTTGTATCCATGTTCCTGCATTTCCTGTTTTTCCGTGATTTTCTTTGTCCATGACTTCTTCTTCTTCTTTGAATACCAGCCTGATTGTTATGAAAAGGTGTGTGATTTCTGTCAAGAGTTGTAAAGTCCAAATTCCTAACATCACCGAAGCCTAAAATTCTGTCATTGAGTCCATAAGGAAAAGCTGAATTAAGTGTTTTGATCCAAAAATCTTCCATTTGTAATAATTTCCTTGTGTTAACATAACTGTCTTGGTCTAACAAATTTGGCTCTATGTAATCAATAATTTGTATCCGGCAATCCAAATGTGAATGTTCTGCAGAATTGAAATGGTTACACAAAAAAGTGTTTAACTTGTGATTTTTAATTGTAGTTTTATGACCACTGAATCTCTTTTTAATTGATTGAGTAGTTAGGCCCACATATTGTGCTTTACATTTGATGCAGGATAACAAATAAATGATATTGGTAGATTCACAAGATAATACCAAATTTTCCAATCGGGGGTTCCTTAATTTGAATTTATTGTTTGTAACGTTACTGTGAAACTCTTTGCTCTTTGTGAAATTTGACTTGCAGAATAGACAGTTACAATTTCCATCAAAACATATTCCAAAATCAGCGCTCGAGGCTAACGCTGAACCGTTTTCATTGTTTATCTGACTGTTCATGATTGTATTAAATTTTAAACATAATTTTGAAAGCCCATCATGCCGTTTATCTGTAGTCATGTCCCTAAACCTTATCCTGGTTCGTCGTTGTTAAGTCCACCGAGTAACAAAATTAACAATAACAATAACAATAACAAGTCCAAATGGGTGCTAGACTAAAGACGTTACCTGGAATTCCAGTATGCATTGAAAATCATAGATCGGGGACCAGCCTGTACAGACCTATCCACCAAGCATCAATGGTTCAAAGCGAACAGAATTGTATTTGTGTCTTTTTGCCCAGAACCACTTCCTAGTAGTCAATATCCTATTCCGCAGTTCGAACTCTTTACTCTCCATAAGCTAACCTGTCCCTGTCTAACCTGTATATATATGGAATTACTATTGTCTATATTGCACACGTTCCTCTGTAAAATTTTGACATAGGCTGTATCAGCCCAATTAAATTAAAGGGTCTTCAGCGGGTAACTACTCAACGTGTTTCGGAGCCTTTTACCCGTACACGTCTCTCTGAGTAGCGGCTCCTTGCCTAAGCTAAATATTCAGCAAAGACAACCCACATAATAATGAATAAATATGAACGTGGCAATTGATGAATTAGCTAAATTTGTGAAGTTTTGCTTGTAAATGCAGAGCTTCATATCAAAGAAGAATACCTGTCAAACAAACCATAATTACCAAATTTTCATAGTACAGGTTCAGATAAGAACAATTTGACTTACCCCTGAACCAAAATGTACCCTTTCTAGCTGGACAGCTTTTCCTAGTTAAACCATCCGCCAATGTTTAACTGAAGTGGAAACAAGCTGGGGCATTATATTCAGTCCCAGTGATTGTAAAATAAACAGTTGCAGCTTGACCACCTGTACAAACCAAGGAAAATCCTAACAAGGACCGCAACAATGTACATCCTGTACCAGAGATGTAAAACAAACTCCATGATGACACCTACTCCTCAAACAATTAAGCTCTATTTAACTGCCAACCCTGAGTCAATGTGTCAACTTAATGTGTCAGGTTTGTGACACTTGAGAAAATACTGTCAATTTTGAGTAATTTTTTAATAGTGAGTAAATGTGCATTTAGGCATGTCAGAAAAGAATGGAAGTCATTAGCATTTATGCCAAAAACATGCTATCAAAACAATTTTTCTTAACAGGATTTTAAGTACAATTAGGCAAACATGCAACTGTCGTAGGCCGCTTCTTGCTACCTGTAGCCCCTGGGGGTTTACCTAACAGAAAACATGTAAGCCTAAAATGTCTGATAGTGAATATTAAAACAGAAAGATGCCAAAAGATAAAGTTAAGTAGCAAAACAGACAAGTCTAAAAACTGTAGATTATTGCAGCCAGACTTTCTAATAATCTTTGGATGTTAACAGTAGAATTATAGGGCAAGTCAGAAAAGAATGGAAGTCTTTTGTATTTATGTCAAAAGAATGCAATGAAAATATTAACCAGATATCAAGTACAATTAGGCAAGCTTGTAACTGTCGTAGGCCGCTTCTTGCTACCTGTAGCCCCTGGGGGTTTACCTAACAGAAAACAAGCTAGCCTAAAATGTCCGAAAGGTGAACGTTTAAACATAATGGTGTCAAAAGATGAAATTAAGTAGCAAAACAGGCAAGTCTAAAATCTCTAAAATTATTGAAGCCAAACTTTCTAACCATCTCGGGATATTTACAGCAAAATTTGTAGAAATATTTGATCAAAAGTACACCTTTGAATCCTCTTGACTCAAGTTTATTGTAAATAAATTTGGTTCTTGATGCAAAGTCCTGAAATTTAGAACAAATACGACCAAATCTCAAAATTTGTGACAAAAATGTATTATATCCAATAGTATCGGAAATATTACTGTCCGGGAAAGGATAATTAACTACTTCAAAGTTAAACTCATCTATTTTGTGATAGACTTTAATACAAAACCTGTCATTAGTGACCTGAATATCCAAGTCCAAAAATACATCTCTGAAACCATCTGAATTGTTACCCTCCAAAGGGATATCTTTTGGGTAAATTTCTTTAGCAATTTCATTGAAATTTTGTACATTTACACAAGCAATGTCATCAATATATCTTGCGTTGTTTGATAATTTTGTAGCCATTTGAAAGTCCTTTTTCATCAATTTATTCATATACTTAAATTCAAGCCAGGTTAAATATAAATCTGCCAGTAAAGGGGAGCAGTTGCTACCCATTGGAATGCCTTTTATTTGTTGAAAAACCAGTGGTCCGCATTGAACAAAAGTATTATCCAAGAGAAATTTTATAGCATCTATCAAAGTTTCAACAGTGTAAGATTTAACGTTACTTTTTGAATATTTATTGTGTGACCAGTATGCTTTCTTTGTATATGAATTAATATTTATGTATGGTTTACCATTATGTTTAAACATTTTGCTAATTAATTCTGAAAGTGAACTTTTGACTTCATCTATGGGTAGATTTGTGTACAGTGTAGAAAAATCAAAACATTTGATATTTTTTGCCTTTACATCTTTGATTTTAGATACAAACTCGGAAGAATTGTTAATACTCCAAAAACAATTTATTTCACAGTTTCTAGAAATTGCATTACAGTATTTACGAAAATGATTCCTAATTGCAGTCAAACACAATGTTACTTCTTTTGATAATTGCTTTGTAGTACATTTTGAAGCACCAGCTATGAATCTAGATTTAAAAGGGTTTTTATGTAATTTGGGTATCCAGAACAAAAGTGGAATAGAGGAGTCCTCTTCAGAAATTTTGATATTAAAATTCCTTTTCATCTCATCTTTATGTGCATCAATCAAATTGTCAATGGATTGTTTGTGTAATTTATAAACGTCATTTCCTCTTATGTCTGAAATATTGTTTATACCAAGTTCCTTTTTCAAAACATCCACATAATATTTTTTGCAGATGATCCCAAAATTGTTACCTGCCTTATCTATGTTAGTGACTACAAATCTATCTTGTAGTTCTTTGACTGCTTTAGAAACTTTAGGCTGTTTTAGATTAACTGTATTGAAATTCTTAATGTGGGATTTGTAACAATAAATTCTATTTCTAAAGACTCTTTTCAAGTTTGATAACCATCCTTCAAATTTCTGAAATTCCATTTTTTCTTTCTTTGCCCATTTCATACAGTAGGAGTCGAGTGCATCACATGTATCCTGAAAAATACTGTCAATATTCAACTTGGGACATATCCGAAATTTTGTACCTTTTTTCATTATTTCTTTTAAACCTGAATTTTGTATTATATCCAAGTTACCTGTAAATACATGTTTGTGGTGTGCATCAACAAAATTAGAATATTTACTATTAGACATACAGTCACAATTTTGATTTGCTGCGATATCCTCAAGAGTAATTGAAGCCAGAAATTTTTTGTAATTCATGATACTTTGTCCAATATTGTTGCCATATTTATAGGAAATGATGGGGGGATCTTTTATTTTGCATTCCTTGGGAATCATGTTACGAACAAATTTCAATTTGAAAAGGGACTGAATGTTTAGTGAGTCAATGATTTTGTGTTTGAAAGGAATGCTGCAAAACATTTGATCTAATTTTTTCTTATTAGAATCTGGTTTCCGAATAGTTGTTGTGTAAGCATACACAATATCACAAAAATTTTGCGGAAATGTGTGTTCTGAATCAGTAAGACCCAAATATTCATTAATTCTAGTAATGTCTCGAAATGATAGTGCTTTAAGAGCTGTATGTAATTGATCAATACCATTGGAGAAAGCCTGTAGTAAATTTTGGACAAGGTCTTTTGTATCCATGTTCCTGCATTTCCTGTTTTTCCGTGATTTTCTTTGTCCATGACTTCTTCTTCTTCTTTGAATACCAGCCTGATTGTTATGAAAAGGTGTGTGATTTCTGTCAAGAGTTGTAAAGTCCAAATTCCTAACATCACCGAAGCCTAAAATTCTGTCATTGAGTCCATAAGGAAAAGCTGAATTAAGTGTTTTGATCCAAAAATCTTCCATTTGTAATAATTTCCTTGTGTTAACATAACTGTCTTGGTCTAACAAATTTGGCTCTATGTAATCAATAATTTGTATCCGGCAATCCAAATGTGAATGTTCTGCAGAATTGAAATGGTTACACAAAAAAGTGTTTAACTTGTGATTTTTAATTGTAGTTTTATGACCACTGAATCTCTTTTTAATTGATTGAGTAGTTAGGCCCACATATTGTGCTTTACATTTGATGCAGGATAACAAATAAATGATATTGGTAGATTCACAAGATAATACCAAATTTTCCAATCGGGGGTTCCTTAATTTGAATTTTTTGTTTGTAACGTTACTGTGAAACTCTTTGCTCTTTGTGAAATTTGACTTGCAGAATAGACAGTTACAATTTCCATCAAAACATATTCCAAAATCAGCGCTCGAGGCTAACGCTGAACCGTTTTCATTGTTTATCTGACTGTTCATGATTGTATTAAATTTTAAACATAATTTTGAAAGCCCATCATGCCGTTTATCTGTAGTCATGTCCCTAAACCTTATCCTGGTTCGTCGTTGTTAAGTCCACCGAGTAACAAAATTAACAATAACAATAACAATAACAAGTCCAAATGGGTGCTAGACTAAAGACGTTACCTGGAATTCCAGTATGCATTGAAAATCATAGATCGGGGACCAGCCTGTACAGACCTATCCACCAAGCATCAATGGTTCAAAGCGAACAGAATTGTATTTGTGTCTTTTTGCCCAGAACCACTTCCTAGTAGTCAATATCCTATTCCGCAGTTCGAACTCTTTACTCTCCATAAGCTAACCTGTCCCTGTCTAACCTGTATATATATGGAATTACTATTGTCTATATTGCACACGTTCCTCTGTAAAATTTTGACATAGGCTGTATCAGCCCAATTAAATTAAAGGGTCTTCAGCGGGTAACTACTCAACGTGTTTCGGAGCCTTTTACCCGTACACGTCTCTCTGAGTAGCGGCTCCTTGCCTAAGCTAAATATTCAGCAAAGACAACCCACATAATAATGAATAAATATGAACGTGGCAATTGATGAATTAGCTAAATTTGTGAAGTTTTGCTTGTAAATGCAGAGCTTCATATCAAAGAAAAATACCTGTCAAACAAACCATAATTACCAAATTTTCATAGTACAGGTTCAGATAAGAACAATTTGACTTACCCCTGAACCAAAATGTACCCTTTCTAGCTGGACAGCTTTTCCTAGTTAAACCATCCGCCAATGTTTAACTGAAGTGGAAACAAGCTGGGGCATTATATTCAGTCCCAGTGATTGTAAAATAAACAGTTGCAGCTTGACCACCTGTACAAACCAAGGAAAATCCTAACAAGGACCGCAACAATGTACATCCTGTACCAGAGATGTAAAACAAACTCCATGATGACACCTACTCCTCAAACAATTAAGCTCTATTTAACTGCCAACCCTGAGTCAATGTGTCAACTTAATGTGTCAGGTTTGTGACACTTGAGAAAATACTGTCAATTTTGAGTAATTTTTTAATAGTGAGTAAATGTGCATTTAGGCATGTCAGAAAAGAATGGAAGTCATTAGCATTTATGCCAAAAACATGCTATCAAAACAATTTTTCTTAACAGGATTTTAAGTACAATTAGGCAAACATGCAACTGTCGTAGGCCGCTTCTTGCTACCTGTAGCCCCTGGGGGTTTACCTAACAGAAAACATGTAAGCCTAAAATGTCTGATAGTGAATATTAAAACAGAAAGATGCCAAAAGATAAAGTTAAGTAGCAAAACAGACAAGTCTAAAAACTGTAGATTATTGCAGCCAGACTTTCTAATAATCTTTGGATGTTAACAGTAGAATTATAGGGCAAGTCAGAAAAGAATGGAAGTCTTTTGTATTTATGTCAAAAGAATGCAATGAAAATATTAACCAGATATCAAGTACAATTAGGCAAGCTTGTAACTGTCGTAGGCCGCTTCTTGCTACCTGTAGCCCCTGGGGGTTTACCTAACAGAAAACAAGCTAGCCTAAAATGTCCGAAAGGTGAACGTTTAAACATAATGGTGTCAAAAGATGAAATTAAGTAGCAAAACAGGCAAGTCTAAAATCTCTAAAATTATTGAAGCCAAACTTTCTAACCATCTCGGGATATTTACAGCAAAATTTGTAGAAATATTTGATCAAAAGTACACCTTTGAATCCTCTTGACTCAAGTTTATTGTAAATAAATTTGGTTCTTGATGCAAAGTCCTGAAATTTAGAACAAATACGACCAAATCTCAAAATTTGTGACAAAAATGTATTATATCCAATAGTATCGGAAATATTACTGTCCGGGAAAGGATAATTAACTACTTCAAAGTTAAACTCATCTATTTTGTGATAGACTTTAATACAAAACCTGTCATTAGTGACCTGAATATCCAAGTCCAAAAATACATCTCTGAAACCATCTGAATTGTTACCCTCCAAAGGGATATCTTTTGGGTAAATTTCTTTAGCAATTTCATTGAAATTTTGTACATTTACACAAGCAATGTCATCAATATATCAATATATGTTTTATCTTAGACAGCACGTCATTCTAAAACTTTCAGGGAATTTCGCAAGCTAAATGTCTTGTTATATAGTCAGTGATCCTAATATTTTGCATAGCAAATTGAATGTTTTTGCGAGTTACCATAAGTCTGGGGCATATTTCCCAATGGACTTTCCGCAATGATATCATACTCTACAGTAAATATCAAACAGAGTTATACTTTAAGCATAAACCATATCGTTTAAGTATTAGGCAGTATTTTTCATTCTTTTTAACCACACGAGATACACCCAAACTATTTGCAACTTTAGCCATTTATGTCTCCAAAAGTATTTTCTGCACATCACCAAAAACCATATATGTGTGTGTTCATCATGATCCAAAGATGGTGTACGCATTGTAATCGGAGTTTTATCTCTGTAATTGTTAGATAAACATTGACTAGTATATTGACAATGAACGATATTAAAAACATTCCAATACGTTATTGCGTGCTTAGCATAAATTGACAAAAATTCATCTTCATCAGAAAATGTGAAGAATAAATTCAGACTGTTATTATCATCACGATGCTCACAATCACTGCTGAAGTTCTCCTGTTTTGCCATGTTTAGCAGTAATGCAGTTCTGAGTGCTATCACACTCTGGCAGAGAGAAAGGTTGCGTTGTGGCGACCACTACAGTTTCTCGTCGGTGATCACTATCTGGAGGAAAGTCATGCGTTTAGCTTGCCAACGAGGCTCATTTTCAATACATTAAAATCATCATTTTAAATTATGATATATGTGTAAAATCAACGGATATTTTTTTTCAACACACATGAACCCAAACTTTATGGAATGAGAGACCCCATCAATCACTGGCACCTTCGATGTACAGGCAGCTGTGAGCAATGGTTTCAGTCATAAATGCACACAAAACACTTTGCGTGATGTGTTTTCCATGGACAACTTTACTGCAGTTAGTTAATTCAGAGAAACCAGAGCGAAAATGCCCACACTTTGTCAATGTCTTTATTCAAAATAAGACGGTTTTGTTGCCTATTGATGAACAGTTCATAATCCATATTGGCCCGGGATATCGGCTAACACTGTCACATTGTCAAACCATGGTCATTCGTGTTGCCTCCTTGGTCAAACCATGGAGGAAGGAATTCTCTTCCTTGCTCCATGGTCATAAAAAGTGCCCAGGCTACCAACACAGTGCCATACTCGCCGCAACAGTGATATGACAACGCTTGAGGCATGTGCGACTGTTTGGTAATGGCCATCACGTGGTGCACAGATAGCATGATTGATGGCACTTTTGTCTTCTTGTATGAACAGGGAACCATAAACACCCATGTGGTTTTTGATTTTTTATGAAGCCTATGCAATGTAACCCACGGCGCAGAAATATTAAAAATGCGGAGTCAGAATTCTGCAGGCTGACAGGCCAGGTTACTACTAAGGACCAATGATCTTTTAGCATGAAGTGGGGAGGGTGAAGTGTGCGTTGAAAAGATACTTGACACCTTTATGCTTGAGGTCACCTCTGGATCATAGATAGGTTGTATGGATGTCTATTCTTCGGTGACGACGCCCCCGTCTATTGCACAGTTGTACATGTAAAGAAATGTAATTTGGGTCCTTAACGTTACAAAGATGAGGAAGGAACGAATTTTATTGCGACTGGGTTTATCTTTGATTTTTAAAGCAACTTAGACTGTAGTTTTTGATAAGAAAACAGCAATTGATGGTTTCTTAAATTAATATATAATCATAGGGGTATCCATTACATTAATCTTACCAATATAATACATAATAAGAAGGTACAATCATGCATACCACCTTGCCTTGATAGTGCTGCTCCCACAGTTTTGTACAAAAATTCGAAACCTTTTGATTCAAAGATATCTAACCACACAAAAGTTGTTAAAGAATTTAATTTAGATAAGTATACAGAAAACAAATACCCATGTCACATCTCACCTTACATTTCAATTCATTATGGTCATATAATTACTGTGGATTTTGATATTATGACAAGTGATGCACAACATCAACTAGTTTCAAAAGGATCAAATACCTAAAGCAACAAAATATGGCTTAGGGTAAATACAAGAAAATGATTATGGAAGCTGTAGAAGAATAGGATAGAAAATAGGCATAAGTTTGCTAATTACGTCTTAGATGAAGTTATCTGACATAAGGCATGTCGTTTGAAACAGTATAAGAAAATTACACGAAACAACCAAACAACCACCAGATGCTGTTCTCACAAATATAGAATTTGTTCAGTGCTGGCAGTAGACACATGATAAATAGTCTTTGCACCTGCTGACAAAGCATGCAAAAATAGTATTGTCATATGTAGACAGTTTTAGTATAGGATTCTGATTGACGAATTAGGTATGATGACCAACTCAATTTTTCCAACATGCGAAAAAGTGAACGAATCTTTGGATATTATTTACAGCAAACATCAATAATTTTTATATTCATTTGGCCTGAATGATTGATGTACATGCCCATCTTCCCAGCATTTACACAATTTACAAACTATATAAAAATCCTTTGAATATGTTTAAGTTAGGATTCATAGTAGGGCCAAACTTTTCTTCCTAAACTTCTGAATAATTGTCAGTTTAGTTGCCTAAAGGTTTGAAGAAATTACAAGAATTTTTGTTTAATTACAGTGGTTATATGCCTATCCCTTCAGATAACAACAGTTTCTCGATTTTATCTGATTTGTAAATCCTATTGGAGTTGTTGAATGGTGCTGATAATCGTTTACAAAACTAAACAAATTTCTTCTAGCAACTACTCCATTTTACATACAACTATTCCTAATTCTGATTTGGAATAATGTAAGGTGCATATTTTGGTAATGATATGAGGGATGGCCAGTCTGCGTTTGGATATGATGGGATTGTTGAATTGATTTACTTTTGATTTATAACATTTATGTCAATTTTGGAGATTCCATCTTAAGACAGATAATTGATCTTCTTGGGTATTAAAGTCTGTTTCCATTCACTTTCATAATAGTCTAGCTAACCCGTATTTACTCTTATATAATTTGGGTTTTCAACTATGCTACAAATTTGAGCGGACGTCTTCCATAGATATTGTCAGAATTATTTATTACCCCGTGTTTAATGCTCAAACAGCCCTTAGCTGAAAAATTGTTTTAAGATCCGGGTAATGAATGTGTCTATTTAACAGGTGGGTTTATGTTTTAAACTGTCAATAATATTTTGCCTAGTATCTTAGGTAATTTTCCTGAATTTATTTACAATGTTCATTCTTATTTTAGCATACAAGATTATTGTTTCATTAGTAATTACTGAATAAAGACGTGTACATTTTATATTGAATACTGTCAGGTTTTTGCACTTAATGAAAATGGGTGTTATTAGGTCTATACAATGATTGCCACCAGAAGTAAAGTTTTTCACTTATCAAAATGGACTCTGCATGTTCAACCATTTACTAACGATAACTGTGCCATCATGACAATTCACGTACTCGTGGTGCTCAGTACTGTACAAAGTGTAATCAACTGTCTGAGGTCTGACCATGCCTCTTGCACCTCATCTGATAACTGCCTCCACTCAACTATAATCAACCTAATGACGTTAAACTTCAATTACCAGTTCTACTGGTATGCACTCCTTATGTGCCATCTGCGGCCTTGCTCCCCAAGCTCTGCAACCCAGACCATGCGTCCTGAGCTGTGTGTCCCATGCTCTGTGCCCTGGGCCCTGCGTCCTAAGTGTGTGCATCAAGCTCTGCATCCTGGACCCTGCATCCTATGCTGTATGCCCCAAGTTCTGCATCCTGGGCACTCGTCCTAAGCTGTGTGCCCCAAGCTCTGCATCCTGGGCCCTCAATCCTATGCTGTATGCCCCTAACTCTGCGTCCTGGGTACTGCGTCCTAGCTGTGTGCCCCAAGCTCTGCATCCTGGGCCCTGCATCCTAAGCTGTGTGCCCCAAGCTCTGCATCCTGGGCACTGCATCCCAAGCTCTGCATCCCAGACCCTGTATCCTGAGCTGGGCACCCCAAGCTCTGTGTCCCTGCATCCCGAGCTCTGCACCCGAATATCTGTGTTCCAATGCCATCCTAACTTCACTTTCAACTGAAACTGATAAAAAGCGCTCTGTGATTGTCACTTTTTGCCACTAAGCTACAAATATCGCATCTCAGGCACACGCTCTACAGAGGGGGTTCTACTTCTGGGTAAAGAATAAAGTGGCAACAACGCAAGATCAAAGACAGATTTGGTAGGGTGACGTTTATTTTCAAGATTTAAAACCTGAAGTGAAAGTTCATATTATAAGCTGAGATGCAGAACTTCTCCAATCCAAATCAGTTTCCCCCAGGTTCAATATCCAAGGGCAGTTTGATCCCATGATTGAAAAAGTGGCATTTAAAAAAACATAAGCAAATCAAATTGAATTCAGAGTGTTCTGATTTACTTATAGACCTAGATCTATATTCTTCAAGATAAAATGCTTCGGGGTCATGTTATGGTCATGGGGGGTTGAGTTCGAAATTGCCAGAGCTCCCTAACATTTTTGGAAATTTGCAGACTGAGGGTTCCATCAAGTGTTAAAGTACAGACACTTACTTGTGTGAGACCTCTTAGGACTTGTGAGGTAAGATTGAATATGTTATATACGTTGCCCAAAGCTTTTGTCAGTGAAAAGCACAAGATCTTGAAATATGGCTGACAGCTACTATGAGTACCACTAAGCCCACAGTGAGAACTGGGACTGCTAGTCGCACCAAGGATCATGACAGTGATGATGATTATGGTGACTTCAAGTTATCTAAAATGATCCACACCATTATGGAAAGTCTGCTGGATAGTAAACTTGAAGAACAGAAAAAAAATCATTCAATAGTAAAATGGTTGAGCAAAAACAATCGATCATTGAACATTTTGATTCACGATTTGATCAAATTGAAACTGGGGTTCATGTTTTGGAAAGCGACCGTGACCGCTTCACTGGCTCAAGTAACGACCTAACAAAGCAATTACAAGGAATACAAGGAGAGCCTAAGCAGGTTAGAGAAGAAATGAATAAAACAAAAGCTGATGTAAACAATCGTGAACAGCACGGACGTAGATGGACAGTTTGTATTCATGGTCGGGATGCCCTTAGTGGCCCAAGAAAGGATAACAAACCCAAACAGCCGGCCAGCGATTTCTTTAAAAACTACCTACAATTGGACATACCGTCAACTGTTATAGGTTGTGCACATCGTGTTTGGTCCAAAGTGGATAGACCGCAAGCTCTCTTGGTCAGATTCCATGGTAGAGACTACGTTGACAGAATCACCTGGGCAAGACAAAACCTGAAAGGCTCTGGCTATGTTGTATTTGAAGACTCTACTTATCGTAACAGGTGCCTCATCAATAGACTGAAAAACCATGAAGACATTGAAAGTGCATCGCTTGTACATGATAAAGTGTGGGCCACATCCAAACAAGGACACAAAGTGCAAGTCAATTTCCTTGTTGATATCGATTACATCATAACAGATGCCAATGGATCTTACTAATAGATCGTCTTAGTTGAACAATAGACAGTAAAATATTAATTCCCCATTGTATCATCCCAACATTACAATGGACAATAACCTTAATATCTTATCGCTACTATAAAATATTCACCTCCCTTTCTCTACAACAGACTCCTCCCTATTGTTCCTGGCCTACTATTATAGCTATGTTTTTATACGTTATGACAATATGTTAAATACTAGCATATATTATAGCCGTGTCTTACTATCATTGTAATTTGTATGCTTACGGGCTGCTTGTGTATTGCCCATATTACAATCATGTTTGTCATTGTTCAACTACAAAGCCTTCATCACAAATCTAATTGTAAACAGTATTTGATCACTGATCTATCCATTACTTGTACATATTGCTGTAATTGCGCTACATACACAGCACGACAAAATATAAACTGTACAGTTTTGAGTAGTTGTGGTAATGGATGTAATACTGGTGCCTGGTGCGTACATATTGTACTATAAGCAGTTTTGTGATTCATATATACAGCAAGTGTGTGTCACATCTAAATGGTGATTATGTTGTTGTTGCTAAGATTCATTTTCCACAAAGCAAACATGGAATTAATCTTTATCACGTTAGAGCACATGTAACTGACACAGAACAATATGTATAAACCAGCCGTGTATCATATTTATAATCATATATTTTATTATTTGTTTTCTGTTTTCAGTTTTCAGTTTCTATTTGTTTGCATTTTCTTCTCGTGAACCGACGTTTCATAAGTGGCAATTCGTCATAATATCATTAGTGCCATATGTTATCTTATTTTGGATCAACCCAATATGTCGCATTATGGTGGTATTCAATCTCAAATGTACGCTTGTGTACAAAATTTCCTTGTACGCAAAATTGTTGAGTACAAAATTCTTCTTACTTACTCTATTTAATATCGTCATGAACCCGGTTTATTATCCATAATTGACACTTTGTTTATATGCTCCTTGGCAGGATAACCAATACATCTATGCCTCTTATGGATAATTTGAAAATTTGACTACATAATTTGCTTTCACTAGTACGACACATGGAAATATATGACATGTACTGACTTTCTGCATTTTTAGCACGTTTATATTTGATGGCACAATAAGGAGTTTCAGCTCAGGATTTCTTCCTGAAATGCTCACTGTCATGTCGTCATCAATGTCCTTTTCAGGACTTCTGTTGATTATTTCAGTGTGTGTTGCTTATGTGTTCTTTGTTAGTCTTTTATGGGTTGGGGCCAGTGTGCATTTGAACATGTTTCATGTTTTCTAGCAGTTAATCACTTTATGTTCAAGTGCTTTTTATACCTCCTTGCTGAGTATATCTCAGGATGTCGCATTAAGCACAACATGTTTATTTTGTTTTACGTAGGGGCCTTGGCGTTGTATGCTTTTGTGTTGTACTTGGCTAGTCTATTTGCTGGCGGTCTGTACCCTGTAAAAACATTTTTTACGGAAATAAAGTATAGAATTTGTGCTCATTTGTACTTATTGATACATCGAATATGTATGGAGTATACCTTTATTATAAAATATTGTACAGGGACGTGTTATATTTGGGGCGGTCTCACTAAGGTTTATTCGATACATAAAGAAATATTCATACAGCCGGCTGTTATTGCTATGCTTAGTATGTTGTCAACTTTTGCTTCAACTGCAGAAAGCTTTATGCTCAGTAGTTATGCAAATTTCTTGCATTTAAGTTTATGTTCCAGCCCTCACATATATTCTATACTGTATTCATTGGTATTACATAGAAGACTGTATTACAATATTTAACGTTTCTCCAAATGTATTTCAGATCTTCATATATTGTAGGATATTGCTCGTTGTCAATCTTGTACTGGTGCAATTTACGTCTTTTGAACAAACTTGGGTAATCAGTTTGAATATCACATTGTCAGTCATTAGAAATATATTCAAAACGGTGCACACATGTTAACATATTACAATGTGTGACTCTCTATTTTATTCTTACGCATGTCTTGGAACTGATAATGAATTCACGTTAGTGAAACGATCGATTTACTCCGTTTGCCCAGTTGTTTACATGTTCTGAGGTTGATTCGCTCAGATCTCCTGCCGGAATTCGACATAGTCTCTTTGTCCCAAACAATTCTTTCCCTAAACTCTTCTGTTGGTAATCTTACTATACCTGCTTATCATGATATTATTTTTCTACGCAACCACCCCAATGCAGTCTGTTGTGGTGTAGCTCTTTATGTTTCCAAATCTTTACGCGTATCTCGACGTTCTGACTTGGAGATACCTGATATTGAGCTCCCATGGAGCGAGATCAGGCTTCATAACAATACATTTTTGGGGGTGTCATCTACAGGCCTCCAAATGCTCTGGTGTCTTTTTGGAATTAACTTCAGCAAAGTCTTGATTTAGCAGATTGTACCGGTATTTAACATATCATCCTAACAGATGACTTAAATTCCGATTTCTTAACTCAGTCTGGCCTAAAAGTCAATCACTTTGTGAGAACTAATTTTCTTACTATGCACGTACATGAACCGACTCCTATTACCATTCATTCAGCAACCTGTCTGGACCAGATTATTTCTAATATTCCAAACTATCTCCGTGAAATTCGTGTAATTCCTCCAGTATCAACTTGTGATCATTGTGTTGTGGCTGCTAACTTACTCTTTTGCCGTAAGAAAGATCCTGTATTTAAACGTGGCATATGGGACTAGCAAAAAGCAGACTTTGATGTGTTAAGAGCTCATCTTAGATGGATCGATAGGTCTCAATAATTTTTTACCGATGATATTGACATATGTTGCAATTCGTGGTCATATTTATGCATAGACAGTGCAGCAAGCTGCATTCCGAATTAAAACATTGAAGTTGGGCCTTCTGACCTGCCTTGGTATGATATCCACCTGCCATCACTTACGCGTCAAGTCAAAAGACAATACAAAAACGTAAAGAGCCGACATTTTGAACCAGCTGCATGGAAAACCTTTTGCCAATTACGGAATCATTATCAAGAACAATTGAATCAAGCTGAAAAAGAATATAATGACAAATTGTGCGCTGACTTGAACAATTCTTCTCGATCAACCAAATGTTGGTGGCACACTGTCAAACACTTTGTAAAGAGAAATCATTCTTCGACTATTCCCTCTATTTTACATGACGGCAAACATATATCAGATAGTTTTTGCAAAGCTGAAATTTTTAACTCTTTCTTTCTGCAACAGTGCCATGTTGATTCTTCTGTAGCTACTTTGCCTGAAATCACCGACCCAATTTTCAGTTTTTCCTTAACTTGATTCCATAAATATAACGGAAACTGAAGTCCTCAACATACTTTCAAGTTTCGACACCACTAAAGCTTTTGGTCCTGATGGAATAAGTGCTAAACTTCTAAAAGAAGCTGCACCCAGTATCTCTTCTTCTCTTGCAAACTTGTTAAACCCGTCACTGTTCAAAAAGCAGTTCCCTTCAGCATGAAAAAAGGCAAATGTTAGCCCCCCCCCCCCCAAAAGGGCCCTGATGACATATGTAATAATTATAGGCCTGTGTCATTACTTAGCTGTACCTGGAAAATATTTGACAAAATAGTATTTAAGCATGTGTTCAAGTTCTTTCGAGATAATTCTGTTATATTTTCCCACCAAAAAGGGGTCCGGGTTATATTTTTGGATATTATTAAAGCATTCGATAAAGTTTGGCATGCCGGCCTGTTGCATAAATTAAGGAAAATGTTTTTCCAGGATCTCTTCATGATTGGTTTTCGGATTATTTGTCGAATCGTTATCAACGGGTAGTTGTTTAAGGCCAGTCTGCTAACCAGGGCAAAATTGGTGCAGGTGTACCTCAAGGCTCAGTACTCGGACCTCTCATGTTTCTCGTTTTTTTTAACGACATAGTGGACCTTTTTGGATCCAACATAAAATGTTTGCTGATGATACGTGTCTTTATTCACCATTGATAATGCAGTTACTGCAGCCGAAGGTCTTAACTCCGATCTTTCAGATATTAATCAATGGTCCAATGACTGGCTTTCAATGCTCTGAAAATAGACTCAATGCTTGTCTCTTGGAAAACAGACCTTCCTACACATTATCCTATTTTTTTCCACAGGCACACTTTGCACGATGTTGGTAAACATAAACATATTGGTATCACAATACGTTCAGACCTTAAATTGTGTGATCATATCAGTGATATATATATATATATATATATATATATATATATATATATATATATATATATATATATATATATATATATATATATATATATATATATATATATATATGTATGTATATATATATACATATATATATATCAACTCAATTAATCAACATCATGAAGAGTTTAAAATTTACGTTGGACAGAAAAACCCTTGAGACTATTTATACTTCCTTCATAAGGCCTATTCTTGAATATGGTATTCCCGTATGGAACGGTTGTACAGCCTTAGATGCAGAACGTTGAAAGTATTCAGTTAAGTGCAGCTCATATCGTTACTGGGGCTACGCATGAAACCAGTAACACTAAATTATATGAGGAAACAGGCTGGTCAGTTCTGGCTTAATGCAGAGAAATAGCTGGCCTGACTCTAATGTACAAATTGGTGCACAAACTTGCTATCAAATATTTATGTTCAATACTAACTAATGCCTGTCCTCAGGCTTTGGTAATTTCAATACCCGTCTACAGTACGAATCTCTCTCATTTCTGAGCTCGTACTGATATATTTGACAAAACATTCTTCCACTTAACTATCAGACTTTGGAATCAGCTGCCTCTACAAATCCGTAATTCAGCCCTGATTCAACAGTTCAAATCATGGATAGATGTACCTGATATCCAGCCCATCAAGTTTCCCGAATTACTCAATTTTGGCAATATGTTTTTTGCTGTTATGCACACACGTCTCCGTCTAGGTGCAAATCAATTGAATTCTCATCTTTTCATCATTGGTTTGATGGTCACGCCACAAAGCTCATGTGGTTCACCCAATGAGGACACGTCATTATTTTCTTCTGTGTTGAAAGTATACTTTCTTCAGATCTGTTCTTGACTCTTATTATTTTGAAATATGTTCCCTTTACATTACAGACAATATCATATGGTTCCTTCAATTATACTTTTACTCAAAATATTGAGATTGTTTCAGCTGTTCAAAATTTTATTTCCACTACAGGTTGTTTCAGCCCATCTGGTATAGGCTAAAATGCCTTCCCATTTCCACTATGTACAGGTAAATTTTTCCGCATATGGATGAATCTCCTATAAGTCTCCATCTATACATGAAGCCTTAGGGGAATCATATAACTATGTAAGATGAATCATTCAGCCTCACTTTATGGCTTGTCATGTGATACTGTCACCGTCTTTTTGGTCGTGTCTGTCTTGTTTTGTATTGTTTGCTTGTCCCCTTTCTGCAAAAAGGATACGCCCGTTTTCCCAATTGATTACTTATATATTGGATTTATATTGTAAATTGTTGTGAATAAAATATTCCTTCATGGAAGTTCAATGCGTGGACTTCATCTTCATCTTGTAAGGCTGTCCAAAAAGGACCAGAATTGTTTTTTATTAGAATATTGATTTTTCCACATGTACATTGAATAAATATTTATAATATGACACATATGCAGATAGAAACTCGCATGAGCTTATAAGAACCCACAAAAAATACACAGTGCAGTTTAACCATACAACAAGTGGCAGACACTTGTATTATACAAATACAGTGCACAAAAATCATAATGGATCAAAATTGTCCCTTGAAATAGAGAAAAAAAAGAGTGAGGATGAAAGATTAGGAAAAAGGAAATTCGCAAGTTTTACGTAACAAATGATCTCTCTACTCCCTTTAAAATGAGAATTATGGGTGCATACTTTGCACACTGAAAAGGGGATTCTGTTCCAAGCAGCAGTACCATGGAATTAAATAGCAACTTTTACAGATATTTGTCTGGTACTTACCAATAATTTAATTCTGTTTTTCGCATGTAAAATAAAAGTGAACATTGTGATTTAAATTGAAAAAATAACTGAATGTACTGTCCTTTAGTGGTATTTTTGTTATAAAAATTTTGTTTCTTTTTTCTTTAAACAAACAGGCAACTTTGAACCGAATGTGATATTAAACAAATATGTATTCTCTCATGATGTATAAATTGACACCTAACTACCTACACGTTCCATTCTCAGACTCGCCAAAGGGGATCCTAATTAAACTCATTGCAAAATTATTAATAGGAAGACAGTGATATGTATGTGTTTTACAAGTCTAAAACTTATTATTTTTGTAAATGTTTCATGTTACAGATGAACCGATCTGTCACTTTCCGAGTCACTGGCATGACCTGTCTGTGCTGTAAAAACTGACTCAAGAAGACCATGGCGGAGGCCCAGAGTACAGGTAGGACAGACAATATTATAAAAAATATCAAAGAAGGCTTTCCTTTCTGGCAACACTCGCAGAACCAAGGGGGTATAAAGCATAATGCACACATCAGTCCAAATTACTATTCAAGAACCAGATATACTACATAACCCATACTTCCATGTAAGCCCCCTTATCTTAGTGTGTTTATTTGGTATGTAGCTGCACACCTTTATCCAAACATTAATTAGGAATAGTAACACTCAGTAAACAAGTAAATCACAAAGAACCATCTACCACACCACGACTGAACCTTTGCTGATCCTCAAAGTGATCCCTGCAATTAAGTGGCTCTCTTCAATTTGGCCATCTGCATTAGCACGTAGTGTCATCTATCACCAGCCTTATCACATGCATTGTATCTCAATGTCCCGCCAGTCCTTCCAGAGGTACGACAGCAGATGGACGACAAGACAGACTCAGGCCCAGACCCAAAAGACCTTTATTTCACCGTAATAAAGGATACTTGACACATAATATGCTAGTAAGCGCTCACACTCCTATTAAGGCGAAAAGTGCTTTCATCATGGAAGCCACCTTGCGTAAGGATGGCTACACTTACAAGTGCAATACTGTTTGTTTCTATGCTTCAGGTAAGTTACAGTGCATCATCATTACAGATATATGGCTGAATGGATAACAAAACGATCGGTTTGTCATACATTACAGACATAGCAGTGTAGCTACGATCAAAAGTACGAGTTCTTAACAATAAAAACAGATTAACAATGGGTCTGTACTATATCCTTCGTAATACTGGGAGTGTTATTTAAAGTGTCCACTAATTCGTATTTTATGCTATACCTTATACAAACAGGTCTTGATTCTGTTACAAAAATCTGATACTGATTACCTGCAAGATGTCCATGAGTTAATGCCGCTGGTGGAACAACTAAATTGTCAATGAAATATACTGGTAATTGTGAGTAAAGATATTTTTAGATTTTAACATTTTCACTATTTTAAAAAGTGGTTCTATATGTGCAAATTCGTTCCTCCGACTTATGACTGCTTATTATTCTAAAAGGAAGACAGATAGACACAAGGATGAAAGTTTCACTGACTCAATACAAACAAACGCAATATGTATTTCAAAACTAAAAGCGCTCGTTCAAAACCAACATACACATAAATTACCTTTATTGAAAACCAGACTCGTATATGCAACTTCCCTTTAATGCGCATAGCATAAATGACTGAATAATAGTAAAATATAAAATGAGAAGGAGATTTACTGATGCAAATTTTTTTTTTTAAAGGCTATGGCCAATCTGGTAATTTCACGACAATCTGATACAAGATTCGTAGTTGCAACAGAAAAATTATCATCAAATCTGTGGAGGTCACTGTTGCCAACAATAAAGATATTTTATATTAATCTAGTAACGTGAGTATAGACAGGCTCGCCCAAAAATTCTAACAGAATTAGGTACAGGATGAACAAGAATCACACGTTGGACCAGGCATTGATGCTAATGACTCCAAAATCATCATGTAACAAAAGTAAATAATCACCCATGAACTTATTGTGAGGAAAGCAATTCAAGATTTTAAATAGGAACTATTATTCACATTCATTATATTTTCATTTGTTTGAAAACTCATTGAAAAATATCAGGCGTACATATGAATACGTGATTTATGTCAGATAGGCATGAGAATGTATGCTAGATACATAAACCACCTGGACATGGACACAGACAGAATATGGTTTGAGCCCAGCAAAAAATACAGCAATAGCAGTAAAACAACTTGGCATGGAAAAAAAGCATGCTGAAATATCTGTCTAATCAAAATGTAAATAAGTAAGTAAGTAAAAGCTTTATTTTCCAAGGAGGGTCGGCCTTACAACACGTAGTTGATTTTGAAAGGGCCTTCTATGTAAAATAGTACAAATAAATAGTGAAATGACGTACTTTAAAAAATCATGCAGATTCACACCTGTAACTTACCATAAAATAAAAATTGTACAGAAAATTATATAGATAGACTCAATCACACACATCCATCATGGTTCACATTTTAGTTGGTAATCGTATTACATATCCAACCAAAAATGGAGGTTCTGATAAATGTGACTTGATATATGTTTAATATAGTAACTTTTGAAAAAATGGGCTGGGGGGCGGGGGTGGATTTCTAATATGTGGATCCAGTACATTCCACAGGTCTGTCCTTCGAATTTTAAAAGCTCTGGCTCCTTGTGCAGTTTTTGGTGTGATTTGTGGCAGGCCCGCGGAAGCACTCAGACGTGTATGATATTAATGGGTTGATGTCAGAGACTTCAAGTATGAGCTCAGGTAGCCAGGGACCAAACCATTGATGCATTTGAGAACCAAAAACATCGTATGTATTTGATCCGCTCGTTAAATGGGCAGCCAGCTCAACTGAAGGAAAAGATCAACAGTAGATATACCCTGGGGCATTTGACATTTAGCATAGAATGACCAAGAAGCTCCATGATACGCGCTTGAGGTTCTGTTTAGAGCAATTGCCCAAAACAGTACAGCAGTGGTTGATGCTGGGTTGAACTAAATCATTGAAAAACAGAACCTTAGCATCCCAGGAAAGCAAATACTTAACTTTGTTGAAGAGAAAAAGCCAGGAGTGCAATTTTGACAGAGGATATTAATATGTATATCCCATGTCATGTGGGCATCAAGATGCAACCCAAGTAGTCCGTGGCTCTGTACTACATCGATTGGTTGGCCACTCAATTCTATACTTAAATCAATGGCATGTTTTTAGTGACCTATACTTTTGTTTTCAGCAGAGAAGCATGCTGTCTGTTTTTTTAATATTGGGAATCATTCGGTTCTCTGAGATCCACCCAGTCACTGGTAGTGTGCTTGAAGTCAGTCTACAACTGACTTCCGTAACCGTCTTTGCTGCAGTGAAGTGGGTTGAGGCATCTGCATATATTTCAAATTGGGTATCCCAAATTTCTAAATCAATGTCATTCATGCAAATTATAAAAAAAAAAGGTCCCAAGATAGACCCTTGGACAACTCTTATAGTAAGCAATCGTCGATCTGAGAAGAGACCACCACAACCAACAAGTTGTTGTCTATCTTTTAAAAAGGATGAGAACCAATTGTTCGAGGATAATGCAACATCATATAGCTCCAGTTTCCTTAGTACAAAGGTGTGGTCAACAAGATCAAATGCTTTCCCCAGGTGTTGCAGCCGTTTAACAAGAGCAACAGTTGGATACACCATGGAGGTACCAATGTTTGTGACGACTGATTAGTCACACCACATATGACTAAACAGAATGTGTAGAAAAGGATTTAGATAATTGCAAAAATTTCTATCATGGTAAAGATGCTGTATTTAGAACTGAAGTTAGAGCATGAAAGAGACGTAATTTCTGAACTTTCCTTACAATATGTATGCAAAAAATCTCTATTCAAGAACAATTTAAGTTAAAAAACATTAAAAACCATAATTTATCCCCAGATGACTTGAACTGGAAAAGGTTAGTAGGTATATTTTCAATCATGCATACCCGCTACTGCAGCATAAATTACTTAGATTAAATTTGCAAATTAGGAGCATGTAAATGAGTTTGGTTTCGGCCTTTCAGATGGACCTACATATCTGTACCATCCAAAATGTCTCATACCATATGGCATTTCAAATCTTACAATTAGTGGTATACTCAGTGAGCAGTAGCTAAATTTACACTTGACATCAGCTTGATTAAATGACAAAGGCTTCACCCAAACAACTGGCACAGGGCAACGTTTTTGGTTATAAGTTTTCAAGAAAATTCTTATATCTTACGCAGCTCCCTTCCCATACCTTCTGTCACTATATGCTCGCCTGCAGTACTATTGTAATGATGGGCCTAACATTGGGAAATAAAAATCAAATATGGAGCAAGATTTTTATATGAAAATCGAGTCACAAAAAAATGTATGAACTTAAATATATATTTCAGACCACAAGCAGCCATATTTGGAGGTACTAGAAAATGAGCGCGTAAAACTAGTGGCCGATGTGAATATTGAGGATGGATTGTGCGACCATCTTATTCAATACAAGATTGCTACTTACCGCGTAGTTGACAGAATTCTGGTAAGTACATACCAAGTTTACATGCGACACACACTACCAAAATATTTTATCAGCCTATCTTTTACTCGTTGTATTTACCTTAATATAATGCATGTTTTGTGTGTTTTTTTCTCATACAATAAATGCCCACATTGGGTAAAGCAGAGTTATAGCACATTTGGATGAGACTCCTGCTATAAAACTATTTGGTCTGGGCTTCCTTTGACTCACTGTATTTAACTAAAGGTCATACAAGTTTCTAGATACATGTCGCATTTCCATCATATCTGGTGAGGGAGTGTGATAGAACATGTATTCTTTCTATAAAATACTATTATCAAGTGTAATGATACTACATGCTCATTCCCCGTCACTTGCATTCCACCACTATCTGATTGTTTTTCCATCTCTAGATGTTGTGTTGAAGTAGGTCTTTGACATAAATATTAAGCGTTTCACTGCCTTTTCATCATTGGTTCATTTTGAAAGGCTTCACAAGAGCACAGGTTCGTCTTAAAGAACAACTAGTAATTCTGTGCCATAATCCAAACAGTCAGATCTAGCTAGTTGTTTGGGATACGCCCATGCTCTTTTTCAGAAATTGTGTAACCATTACAGTTGTTGGTGCTGGTTTTAAAACTGTAAACAGGCTATCAAAGCTTTTCTTTTATCAAGGTATGGAAATGAACATTTCCTGTTTTGTTCATTCGATATTCCAAGCGCAAATATCTCCACATGAAAGTAAAATAGAACATGCAAATTTTGCACACGACATTTTCTACTTAAAGCTCAACTATTATGAAGTATATCAGGACTCAATAGCCAGCGCTGCGATATCACCCATTAACGTAGCTATGCAAAATACAAGGTGCAACCTCAACACTTTTAAATCATATGGGTATTAGTGACACAATCTTCATGTTTGCACATTACGCAGACCTACATCAGAACAATATTGTGTGTAATTGAGGACATTGTGCTTGAAGTCCTGTGGTACAAACTTGAAGTTACAATATATACAAAATATGGTATTTTACTGCACTCACCAATAGCTTTTGCACTGTTTAACACATGTAATAGGGAGTGTAGACAGCTATATGAAGTATACATGTGCTGACAGATGTACAGTATTCAAAGTTTATAAAGTCATTCTTGTTAGACTGCATGAGCTTGCAGCTTTTAAGTTTTTTTTATCTTATGTCTTTTAAATTTTATTATCATTATAATCACCATCATCATCATTATTATTTTGAATTCAGCAAATTGTGCTATGCAGTCATCTGTGATGTTTTCCTTATTGTATTTGGGTCTTTTTGTCCAGAACTACTCCCTAGTAGTCATTACCCTATTCTGAAGTCCAAATTCTCTACTCTCCATAGGCTAGCCTGTCACTGTCTAACCCATTCACATACAGTGAGACCTCATTAATCCGGACACTATTGTTCTCAAAAATTTGTCCGGATTCTTGCGGTATTCAGACTGTTGAAACTGTCAATCACGAAAGAAATTACCTACACACAATGACAACTATTTATCATTTCAACATGGTAATGCAATGGTCTTTATTAATGAGTTGAGTAATGTTCACAGCTCAATTGAACTACATGTGCAAGTCATTATATGGAATTAATGCAGAAATCGGCAGCACGTGCCAGTCAAAGTTATCACAAGCGGCACACCTTTGATGTGGGCCCAGGCTACTTTGCAGGAGACAAAAAGTGTGTTATGGATCGCTGTTTCAGACTGGTGGACATACGATCATTAATTACACGTGAAACTGACCACAGGTTTTTCAAGGTTTCATTTCCATTGTCATTTTCGCCAACGGGATTTTGCTCAAAATATGTAATCAACATTTGGACAGAGTCTTTAGCTTGAGTCAAAGTTACCGGTGCCGGCGGCTCTGGTTCATCATCAGACTGATCTGACTGAGAACTCCGCCTCTGGGATTGTTCATCTGCGGTTTCCTGAACTAAAGTTAGGATATCATTGTCTGATAATGTTTCTCCGGTCTCCTCATGGGAATCAATGTTCACATAATCATTGACATCCAGGACATCCTCGCCAAAGAACGGCAACTGACACATCAACGCCTGCAAATCATCACGTGCACTGTCTAGGGTATCTAGGTCAAGACTAAGGGAATCCCCGGGGTTTCCCCGCAACTGTGGCAAAATGTCCACGTGACGGTAACAGTTTGCAATTGTTTCAGCCCGGAAAGAGTCCCAGGCATGGGTAATCATGTGCAAAGCCTGCAAAAGATCGACTTTCTGAGTTTTTTTCAGCTCTGCCTCTTCCAAGTAAAATTTAACAAGCTGCTTGCGATAATGGGCTTTGAAACATCGGATGATACCGGCATCCATGGGCTGAATTTCAGATGTTGTGTTTGGTGGGAGATGGTGTACTTTAACATTACGCAGATCGTCATCACTGGACATGTGGCTAGATGCATTATCCATCAGAAGAAATAACCTTACGTTTTCTCAAGCGCATCTGCCTGTCAAAATCTACAAGCCAGTCAGTGAACAGGTCTCTCGTCATCCAGGCCTTTTTATTGTTTTGGTACCTGACATAAACTTCGGGATCAAACTTTTTGCCGAAACATCTAGGACGCTTAGATTTTGCAATAATGGACAGTTTAATTTTTATTGTTCCTGTGGCATTCGCACACAATGCAACTGTTATTCTTTCTTTCGATAACTTTGTGCCTTTGACTTTGTGGCTCGCGAGAGTGTAGTTTGGACCTAGACAAAAGAATAATCCAGTTTCTTCTATGTTAAAAATGTCATTCAAATCGTAATTCCCAAGGACAACAGCCAGATCGGTGCGGCCTTTGACCACAGTTGTGTTGCTTACACTCGCCGACTCGCCCTCATAGACTCGTTTTTTAACTCCGTATCTGGACTTAAATCTGAACAGCCAACCTCGAGAGTAGGAAAAGTCACTAATTTGCATCTGGTCACCCAACTTTTTGGCTTTTTCAATAAGCATCGCATCATTAACAGCTGCATTTCGTGAATGCATGTCACCCAACCACAGGTACAGAGCTTTCTCCAGCTGATCATGCTTCGCATGTCGCGCACGTGTTAAATCAGTTGAACCCATGTCAATATTGATCCATTTGTCCCGTGATTTAAGAATATCCGAGGGGGTCGATTTTCCAATGTCAATTCCAAGATGTTTTAGAAAATATCGCTTGATGTCTTCCAGGGTAAATTTGGGATTTTCATCCTTAAAATTACAGATCTATTTCTTTGTGAGAGCTGAAACTTCCACACGCTTCCGTTTTGATGGTGGTGCCGACACTTTGACTAAATTCAATGTGTAACAAACTTATGGTGGGCTTTTATTTAATTGTGAAACATAGTAAGAGATTACGTTTTGACTGTTTTTTCAAACGAGGATAACAAAGGAAGTCTCAGTGCAAACGTATAAGAATTTACGCTGGCATCACATACTGTGTATACAAGATGCAGTGCGAGTTACATTGTATCGGAGAGCGACGCTGGCAGGTGTCAGATCAACTCGCGGCTTGTGAATACAAACATCAAAGGCAGGTAAAGTTTGTTTTAATCCGGACTATTGATCAAATTTAACATACTAATTAACCATTATGTTGACAAGAAAGCATGTCCGGATACGGATACTGAAATTCCGGACTAACAATCAATCTTACAATGGGAGAAATTCGTTCCCTAGAAAAAATGTTAGGAAGCTGAGAAATCCGGACAGTTGAGGTCCGGAGTAAAGAAGTCTCACTGTATAAAAGTACTATTGTGCATATTGCGCACGTTCTTTTATAGAATTTAGACATAGGCTGCATTAGCCCAAATTGATTGAAGGGTCTGCAGCAAATAACTACTCAGACCATGTTTCGGAGCCTATAGCTGTACATGTCTCTCTAAGTAGCAGCTCCTTGTCTGAGCTAAATACTCAGCAAAGACAACCCACATAATAATGGTTATATATGAACCTGGCTAATGATGAATTAGCTAAATAAACGAAGTTTTGCTTATAAAGCAAAGCCTCATTAGGAATTAAGAATAACTGTCAAACCAAACATAATTTCTTAATGTGTATAGTACAAATTCATATAAGAACAATTTGACTTACCCCTGAACCAGAATGTACCCTTTCCAGCTGGATAGCGTTAGGTAGTCAAACCACATATCAATATATTACTGAGGAAGGAAGGATAAGGAAGTAAGAATGTAAAATAAACAGTTACAGCTTGACCAAATTATAATAAGTACTGCAACAATAGACTTCCAGCAGCCAAAATGTAAAACAAACCCAATGATGGGTAGGCAGGTAGGTAGGAAAGCAGGTAAACCTTATTTATAGAGGGTTAAACCTGGTAAGCTGACGCTTATCCCAAGGGCCCTTTTGCGCACGCCACCCAATCAACCATCAACACATATGCATGCATTTCTTATAGCAGCCGCTGCCCAGTCAGGGGACTTGCAGCCTCTGGCGTCGCCGCTGACATAATCAGGCACAGGTAACCCAAACATGTCCCACTAAGCCTTTGAACAGTTAAGTGGTCATCGCATGTGAAGGGTCAGGGGAGAATCCCTTTGGATTGGCCATGAGTTGAAGCCTATACCCCTTGTACACAAAGCGGGGACAGTAACCACTCAGCTACGGTGGCACCTTGATGACACCTAGTCGTCACTTTGAAAACGCCAAACAATAGAGCTCTATTTCGATGCCAACATTTAGTCCAAATTACAACATAATGGGTCAGGTTTGTGACGTTTGAGCAAATAATGTCAAATTTGAGGGGTTTTGTTTTGTATTGAGTTATTGTGTACTAAGGCACCTCAGAAAAGAATGAAAGTCATTAGTATTTATGTCAAAAACATCTCATCAAAAGATAATTCATCTTAACCAGATTGTAAGTACAATTAGGCAAACATTTAACTGCCATAGGACACTGCTTGCTACCAATACTCCCTTGCAGGTTTAACCCGACATAAAACATGTAAAGATAAAATGTCTGAAAGTAAATATCAAAGTAGAATGATGCCAAAAGAAAACATTAAGTAGCAAAACAGGCAAGTCTAAATTCTGTAGAATTGTTACAGTCAAACTTGCTAATAATCGTTGGATATAAATAGCAAAATTTGTAGGGCGAGTCAGAAATGGATGAAAGTCATCAATAGTTTAGTAAAGAAAATGCATTAAAATATAGTTGTTCTTAATCAGGCATCTTGTACAATTAGGCAAGCTTGTGACTGTTGTAGACCGATGCTTGCACGTCATAGCCCCTGGGGGTTTACCTAACAGAAAACAAGCTAGCCGAAAATGTCTGAAAGGTGAATATTAAAACAGAATGATGGTAAAAGATTAAATTAAGTACCAAAACAGGCAAGTCTAAAATCTCTAAAATTATTGAAGCCAAACTTTCTAACAATGTCTGGATAATAGCAGCAAAATATGTAGAAATATTTGATCATAATTACATCTTTGAATCCTCTTGACTCAAGTTTATTTTTGCTGAATTTGATAATAGAGGCAATGTCCTTAAATTTAGAACAAATACGGCCAAATCACAAAATGCGTTACATATGTGTTTTACATCCAATAGCTTCCGAAATAGTACTGTCTGGGGAAGGATAGTTAACTACTTTAAAGTTAAAATATTCTATTTTGTGATAGACGTTAATACAAAACCAGTCATCAGTGACCTGAATGTCCAAGTCCAAAAACAAATCTCCGAAACCTTCTGAATTGTTACCTTCCAAAGGAATATCTTTTGGGTACAATTTCTTTATCGATTTCACTGAGATCTTGTACATATACATAAGCAATGTTGTCAATTTATCTTGCGTTGTTGGATAATTTTGAAGCCATTTGAAGGTCCCTTTTCATCTTTGTGTCCATATACTTAAATTCAAGCCAGGCTAAATATAAATCTGCAAGTAATGGGGAGCAGCTCCTACTCACTGGAATGCCTTTTATTTGTTGGAAAGCCAATGTTCCGCACTGAACATACACATTAGTCTAAAAAAATGTTTTAGCATCTAACAAAGTTTCAACAGTTTAAGATTTAACGTTACTTTTTGAATGTTTATAGTGCAACCAATATGTTTTTTTTTTATATGAATAAATATTTATGTCTGGCTTATAATTGTTTTTAAACATTTTGCTTATTGATCCTGAAAAAAAACTTTCGACTTCATCTATGGGCATATTGTTTATAGTGTAGAAAAAAATCCAAACATTTGATATGTTTTTCTTTTAAACCTTTGATTTTAGATACAAACTCAAAAGAATTACTAATACTCCAAAAGCAATTTATTTCACAGTTTCTAGAAATTGCATTACAGTATTTACATGCAAACACAATGTTATGTCCTTTGATAAATGTTCTGTTGTACATTTGGAAGCACCAGCTATGACTATAGATTTAAAAGTTTTTTTTTTTAAACTCAATTTAGGTATCCTGAACAAAAGTAGTATGGAAGAGTAAAAAATTTGATATTAAAATTTCTTTTCATCTGATCCTTATGTGCATCTATCAAATTATCAATGGATTACTTGTGTAATTTATACACGTCATTTCCTCTTATGTCTGAAATAATGTTTATACCAAGTTCATTTTTTCAAAATATCCAGATAATATTTTTTGCAAATGATCCAAAAGGTATTACCTACCTAATTGAAATTCTTAATATGGGATTTGTACCGTTAAATTCTATTTCTAAAGACTCTTTTCAAGTTTGATAACCATCCTTCACATTTCAGGAATTCTATGTTTTCTTCCTCTTCCCATTTCATACAGTAGGGATCCAATGCGTTGCATGTATCATGACAAATACTGTCAGTGTTCAAGTTAACACGTATAAAAAATTCCGTAACTTTTTTATCAGTTCTTTTAAAACCGAATTATGTATAATTTCAAATTACCTGTAAATATATGTTTGCGGTATGTATCCACAAAATTGGAATATTTACTTGTACTATTCTGATTCGCTGCAATATCCTCAAGTGTAATTGAAGCCAATATAATTGCCATATTTATGGAACATAATGGGGGAATCTTTTTTTGTGAAATTCCTTGGGAATAAATTCGAAAAGGGACTGAATGTTCAGTTAATAAATAATTTAGTGTTTGAAAGGAATGCTGCAAAACATTTGATCCATTTGTTTTTCTCATTAAAATCTGGTTGAATAGTTGTTGTGTAAGCATACACAGTTTTACAAATATTTTATGGAAATGTGTGTTCAGAATAAGTAAGATCCAAATATTAATTGAGTCTGGTCACATATCGAAATGATAGCGTTTCAAGAACTACATGTAATTGAGCAATGCCATTAGAGGACACCTGTAGCAAACTGTAAACAAGGTCTTCTGTATGCACACTTCCCAAATTTCCTGTTTTTCGGTAATTTTCTTTGCCCATGACTTCTTTTTCTTCTTTGAGTACTGGCCTCTTTGTCCATGACTTCATTTTCTTCTTTGAATACTGGACTGATTATGATGAAAAGGTGTCTGACTGATATCAACAGTTTCATAGTCCAAATGGCTAACATCAGAGAAGCCTAAACTTCTGTCATTGAGTCCAAAGGAAAAGCTGAATTACGTGGTTTGATCCAAAAATCTTCCATTTGTAATCATTGTTTGTGTTAACATAGTAATCTTGGTCAAATATAATCCAAAATCAGAGCTCAAGGATAGCTCTGAAACCGGTTTACTGCCCTTCTCACTGTTCATGATTTGTTTTTGGGTTTTATGTAATTTGGAAAGCCCATCTTGCCATTTATCTGTAATCCTGTTCCTAAACAATCTTCATTGATAAATCCACTGACTACGAAAATTAACTATAACTATAAAAGTAGCTACAATAGGTCCAAAATGGGTGTTATATTAAAGACGTTACCTGGAATTCCATTATACTCTGAAAATGGGTGTGTTTTTTTTCTGACAAAATGTCCAACAGCTGTTTGTGCTGGCACAACATGCTGAGATTGGGCTCTGGACACTTATTTTAAGAGGCTGACCAAGCCAAACTTTGGTTCTGGTTTTTCATCTTTATGAATTTAACAAAAACATTATGATGTTCATCTGAACGCTGATTTATCATGCCCATGTGCCTGTTATTTGCAACCACTGAAGCAAGATACTTTCCAGGATGACAGCATGAAGATATGACCAGTATCACAGGCTGGGTATAAGCAGTAAGCCTTTTCATAGCACCACCTATACCATCATATGGGCCGTTCCCATGTGAGGAGACAGGGCAGTTCTATTTGGCTTTTACATGGAAGTCTGTCTCATAAAAACAGAAATTTCTCAAGCTTTTGTAGTTTTTGTACTGGCACATATTTCCATGGATCCTTCTCGTCCCAGTTCAACTGAATTCAAATTTTAGATGAATCCCAGTTAGTTTGCTATTTAAGAGGACTACAGAGCGTTTGCCATTAATAGCCGTCATTAGTCAGCGTTTCGCAGCAGTTGCCAGGATTGAACGGGCGTCAAACTTTGGCAAATGTTGACTAATGCTAGCAAATGCAGACTAACACTTGAAAACGCCAACTAACGCTGGCTAACGTGAGCTCCTAACAGGCTGAATTGTATTTCGGCGTTTCCCAGCATATGTAACACCGACTATTGCTAACTCACACTGGCAAACGCTGTGTAATGCCAAGAAACGCTGAAACGCACCTACTAATGCTGAAACAAGTAACTAGTGTGTGGCATCTAGATAAGTAGTGAGATGATAATGAACCAATTAATCCAGGATGTGTGAGGGACTTACCAGATCTAGTATTTATACATGACAGTGACAAATTGTAGGTTGTTGAGGACAGGAAAATGCACTTCATCAAATTGGAATTTATTATCTATTGAATTATTTAAATTACTAATGATTGTAGAATGACACTTTGCTGTTTATGCAGATGCTGTTCATATCAAAACATAAGTCTTTCTGTCATGATGGTCAGTGAAATTGTCCCACTCAATATGTCATTTTTGGTAAGTGAACAAAAGGAGGATAAATTTCATGTACTGGGGAGCTGATAGAGGAAGCCTGTGAACAGTAAAGTAAAAACATATTTCAAAATTTTAACATAAAGAGGTCATGATTGGTTTAATGAAACATGCTATTAACAGGATCTAACTGAATGTGACTGGATATATGCAATTATATTTCCAATTTTGGAATTTTCCTTTGGGCTTTCAGTGGTTTGAGTCATAATTTGTGTATATAAGGAGGAGCATTTGCCATACTTGGTTGGATCTCTTAAATATAACTATTGCATAAAAGCCTTGGCTTATAGAGAGTTAGAAGAGCAGGATCTCTCAAGAACGATTGTTTGGGGAGGAGCCTAACCATACCGGCAGATCACTAATGTACCATTTGGAGAGAATAAACAAGTTTTGAAGTCCAAGAACACGGTGTTGTTATTGCAGATGGTTTACCTTTCGTGGGTAGCTAGTTAGCCTTTTTCAAAACCCAGTCAGATCAAGCTTAAGATAACCGGATGGTTTAATGTAATTGACTTGCTTGTCAGGATTCTCAGATTGGTATATTCAGATCTCAGATGGCTCAAGCAGACCTAGATTATATCCAGACTGATAGCAGTTTAGAAGAGAAAGAACAACTTATAATAATCCAAGACAATACCATAACGGGGCATCAACACCAAATCATTCTGGAAATGAAGCCAGAACCTGAACCTCAGCCAGGCTCTTCAAACGCTTCTGAGTGTCTTGTATGAGAGTAACATAATCTGCAGTTACATCCCCAAATCATTGGAAAGCAGTACTACAGTGAAAAGAAGAAGAAGAGGAGGAGGAGGAGGAGGAGGAGGACGAGGAGGAGGAGGGTAGCAGGGTCGGTGCCAATGCCTGGAAACTGGCAGAACGTTTTTACATATAGATGCCCACAAGAAAGGACTATTCAACTTTGCCTGAGATGTTCTTATTCAGTTTATTCACGGCAAGGGAAAGCAGCTCATGGTAACTGAAGATGAGCAGGTCCTCATGTGTCCCCAATCTGCCATTCTCTGCTCATCCATTAATGCCGCAAGAGTGGAGACATTAGACTTGGTGTCTGATCATGGTGTGATATGTCCACATTTCTGTCCTTGAGGTTTGGGGCTTCATCAAATTAATTAATGACGCCAGCAATCTCTTGGCCATAGACCACGAAACATGAGAGTGCACTGGGATTCTCTGTGAGCGTGATTGCACCACCATCAACCTTTATGCAATCATTATTTTGCTCATGTGCCTGATCCATGGCCATGGCAGAGAACACACTATTTGTGTTTTGTGCAGTACAATGCCATGAATTAAACCCCTCTGCAATCTGTGGTTGTTTGATTGGGCAATTAGAGATGACCTGCAAATGCTCCGGCAGGCATCATGCATACTTTCTATGGTTCATTGCAGAGAACCACGTGACTATGTTTGTCAAGGTATCTAAATACATAGAATAGCTTCCTGAATAGACTATATGAAGGTACTGCAAAAAGGATAGTAACCCAGTAGTTGAAAAAATAGAACTCTTTTGATTTCTCTTTTGCACCGAGCCTCAAAGCTTGGACAACTTTAACTCTCATCTGGCAGGGTGCTACTGTAAGATCCATATGCCTGATATAGCAGGATATTAATGGCACATGCGGTTATTTGGTGTGCTTTTCCAGCAGGAAACTTGTGATGCATGCTAAAAAGAGTGCCAGCTTTCGGAGGGAATGTAATTTCAGTCTGAAAAAAAAACAAACATATTTGGGTTCATTCACTACGAAGCAAACAGTTCAACAAGAGTTTTAGGTGCCCTAATTTCAAAATGAGGCCCAACTAATATGACCACAATCTGATCATCGCCAAATGGCTCAGGTCACCTCCTTGTGATGTGGTTTGCAATGGCAAAAGTTGCTGATCAAATTTAATGAGAGATTTTCGCCTTGGATTGAGATGAAACACTGCTTTGTGTACAAGATCCACTGAATGTCAATCCTAGATACTGAGTGAGCACTATCTAGGAAGAGCGGAATTCATGCTTTTGCTGTGATAACAGGGACTTTGCCATTCTGTAAATAAGCATGGTATGCAGCCCTTGAAATGTTGTGAACAGTTTCCTCGTTTGAATCCTTCAAAAGTTCTCTATAGCTCTCTAGCCACTTATATTCCTCCTGCACATGTGCCAAAGTTTCCAATCTGCTAAGAGGTAAGATAGTGCAGATAGTAATAGTTACCCTTTAATATCAGAACCTACAGGAGGAACCTCAGTATAATACCCGGGCAAACTACCAACAAATTTAATTTTAGATTGTCCACCTACAATAGTTTGAACGCGATCGGTACTTTCATTCTCAAAATGGTGGTATTGCAACAAAGAAATATTAAACTTGACAGGAATCACTCAATGCTGCTGAGCATGGACTCTGGTCAATGTTGTCAACAGCAGCAGAAAACATTGCACATGATGGCAATGGGCAAAGCACTTGCTTGCCATTAAGATGTTGACAAACGCTATCACCCAATTCTGATGAGGTGCAAAGAACTTTGCCATAGGAGACACTGAGGCAAGTTTAGAAAATATACTAGCTCTCTTGCATGGGTGTGTGAATGGCTCAGGAGTCCAGTCTACACAGGAACTGGTGTTTAATGTATCGGGTTATGTCTGATTGTGGCTGTGTCTGTACTCGCCTGCCTATATTTGACACTTTTCAACTTCAAAAGCTGTGTGCAATTGATGGTACTATAGTTTAAACGTGGTAATATTAATTAGTAATATAGGATCAAAATAATTGAAATCGAAAGGTAACTCTTTAGTTTATTGAATATGCCTTCTTTCTGGGTAAAAATCTTCTGTATGCTTTTTCCCCAGTTCATATTTTTATCTAAAGTTGAAACCAGGAAATTAAATTCATCCACACAGTTTCTGTTATATTTATTTTGAGCGATGGAATAGATACTTTATTTAATGGCTTGTAGAATAACATAAATTCTGTTTTCATGCTATATAAGGATAATTTGTCTGCCTTCAACCATGTACAATTTTTTTCTAGCTCTGTGTTCTTAGTTTGAAAGGTGCCCTTGTTCTTATGTAAGAATTCTCACTAAAGAGGTTTTAAGCACTATGTGTGGTGGAATCGTTTGCACATACAATAAATTTCAATACATTTGAAGCCAATATTATGTCATTTATATATATCATAAACATCAGTGGAACTAATATTGATTCATGTGCTATGCCAGTCGTTATTTCTAACATATAAGACATCATCAACTGTTACATAATGCTTCCAATTATTTTCTATAACTTTCAACCAATCTAAGATTAATGTTCTCTTGTCCATAACATCTTATTCTCTAATATGATTTTATGATCTTAAGTACCAATAGCCTTTGATAGATCATTATAAATATTTATAGGTATGATTCCTTTGCTTATTGGAGTGGGGATTCTGACTATTAATTCATATGAAATATTTTGTTGGGAATATCGATGTGTCTCATCAAATATGACTCGTTCAAATACTTACAATATTATAGGAAGAATAGAAATAGAGCTATAATTCTCAAAAGCAGCAGGATCACTCTTTTTACAAATCGGTATAGCTAGCAATGTTTATAAATCGGTGACATTTTCTGTTTTTATCATTGCATTTATTCTTATGGTCATTGCTTATTAAAATTACATACGTTATACAAAACCAAATGAAGATGATGCAGTGAGTCGGCTTGTCTCTACCCAACACGAAGGCCCAATCAATATTAATTTTACATGCCAATCAATAAGGAAATGGCAGTTTGAACATTTGTTCTATGACCCACCAAAGGTTTCAAACAAATAGGTATTCTACTGCAGAAAAAGACCAGTAGACAGTGTCTCTTCACTACCAGCTATGTACAAAATGCCATTGAGACAAAAATGCAGTTACACACAGCGGGGATAAGAAGTCAATGATACATTAGCAACCCACATGGGAACCTATATAAAACGCTGTTCCGAACTAATTTAAACATATTTTACCAAAGGGCTCAACACTGACAAGGACTATGCAGTGGGAAAATGAAAAATGAGTTGCATATTCACTCCCTAACACACACACACACACACCATCAGATATGAGATGAAATCCTTTGCTGCCTGTGGACTAGCCCACAATGTATCACAACTAAATGACCTCAAAAGAAAAGAACCATAGAATGCAATTCCCTGAACACGAAATTTAAAGTACATTGAGACAGCAAAAAAACAATCCAAGTTTTGCTTTCCAATTACAAACTCCCTCTTGCAAAATGAGAAACCCGACTTTCTACATTTGTGGACAAGAGTAAGTCTGACTGGCAGTTTGTGATTGATCTAGTGATGTAACAAATGAAACCATATGAACCACAATATTGGCAAAGAATAATGAGCTTACATTGCTACCACCCTGCATTGTTACTCCACATACGTAACCTACCTCTGTGGCTGGGTGTCCACAAGCCTAGCAGTTATGCACGTCATTTGCCTGTGTGGGATTAGAGGTAAAAGCCCACTAGATAGATTTTTTTCTTGGCCACGTTGATTTATCCCAATAGATAGTTTATCACAATGCGCATGCCCAACGCAGCAAACTTACGAATGTCTCCATATCCAAAATTATTAAGGATATACTAGTCTACATATGCGAAAGGTTCTATACTTGTGTCATATAGCGCACAGTTGTTAGTTGGTGTTTGAATATTCCACTTCACCATTTGAAAGACCTCAAAGCATTGGCACATAACCTTGGATTCTGTAAAACCACATATGACTCCCCATTCATTCACATATTATGGATATTTACTTATATCAATTTAAATCTCAGGAACATACTCATGCATTACACTTACATTACTTAATTCAGCGCCTCGTTATCGATACATTTGACTTTAGTATTAAAGCAACGGTTCCTTTTTACATAAATACGGAGTGGCAAACAAGAAACGTGTTTTTAATTAATCCAACTGTGGTGACATCAGTTAAAATATTTTGAATTGACCAGCACAATGCGAATCAACACATTGTTTGTTTGCATGCTATTGGGGCATTCTTGGTTTTTGTTTGATTTCCCTTAAAATAAATGCATGCAATCAAACATCCATATATATATATATATATATATATATATATATATATATATATATATATATATATATATATAAATATATATATGCATAGATATATATATGTATGTATACATATATACACACATTTATACATACATATAATATATACGTATATATACGTATACATATAAACATATATATGTATACAAATATATATATACACATATATACATATATATATATACATATGTATATATATATATATATATATATATATATATATATATATATATATATATATATATATATATATATATATATTCAGGTAAGGCACATTGTAGTGGTCATAACCTTAAGCTTCGATCAGTGTTTATGTATCTAATGTAGTCAAATACTGTGCATCAAGCTAAGCAAGTCTTACCTCCTTTCACTTTGAAACTAGCAATACTTAATTGTAAGGGATTTATTTACAGCAAAGTGGGATCCGAGAAAACCAGGTGGGACGTCTTCTTGCCTATCTCAAAACCAGGCCTGTACAAGACTTTGTCAACTTCGTCAAAGCTTTGGAGGAAACCAAGCAGACCCATCTTGCAGAATTATTCTATATCGGTAAGGACAATTTATTTGACTGAATCCATTTTGCGCTAAATCAGTTGATCAGTCCACAGCTGAAGCAGTCGATCAGTCTACATCATTTTATCATGACTTGTACGGATGTAGTCCCAAATCAGCTTCAAGTCATCATGCTCTCTTGACTACTAGCCATCACTTAATTTCACCCCCAGACAACTCCTAGGTGGGCAGTTGTGTCACCTTTGATGTTATAAATATGTGAATTACCCTTTTTGTTTGATTAGGTAAGAATAAAAGGCAAGAAGCCATGTTAGGTTTTGAACATCAAAAATATGATTTAACAAGATTTGAATCTCTTTTCTATCTCGGAAAATGGTGGTGGTAACAACTTTGGCAAATGTATATGAACCTTTTGTGCCCACAAAGAAATAATGAAACCGGCTGGTGAATAATATGGGTCATTCCATGTCAATTTGAAAAATGCATTCCACTACCACATCTTTGATTCCATTAATTTTTTAATTTTGCGTTGGAAATGGTCCTTGTCATTTAAATTTCACTGCATTTTGATCACTGGTTAGCTTTTATGGGCATCACGAGGGGGAAGGGCTTACATCTTAAAAAAATGACTACTATTTCTCTGCCATAATTCAAGAAGTCATATCAAACTAGATATTTAAGATACACCCATGATGTTTTTAAAATGTATGTAACTTTTACTGTTGTTGGTGCTGTGGTATTAACAATAACCATACGACATTTTCTTTTTCGTTTATCAGCAATGAAAATGATAATTTCCTGCTTCTTTCCATTCACGATTGGTATTTCAAGAACAAATATATCCAGAGCATAGTGAAATAGGACCTGCAAATTTTGTACACTAGATTTATACTGAAGATTCAACTATCTTCAAATATATCAAAACTCTGGAAATATACAAATTTGAGAAATCTGTCATTAAAGTTAGCTATGGACAATAATAAATCCTTCAACACGTCTTCTCTAGAGTAGGTTGTTACCGACTTAAGTTTTAACTAGCTGATCAGTGGTTTATAATTAACTTTTATAATTGTAAATGTTGCAATTTTCTATACAGCTGGTCTATGATACCATGTAGATGTAGTGCTGGGCATGTTTTACTATATGCTATATACTCCTACAATTAGTGGTAAATTTCATAAAGGTCTTTCCCGCTTTGAGACGTGGTTGCTTTTATGTTGCAGGAACTGTAAAGAATGATACCTCTTTTGTTTGAAGGGCACCTTGTCCATCATAAAGTTTTATTTCAGAATTGCATAAAACTGCAAACAATGAAAGTCTGCAAAAGTGACAGGGATGGGACCATTGTTTCTATTAAATATTAGAGGCAAAATACTTTTTTTTTTTATTTCGCGATGTTACTTTTGACATAGTTACCTTGGAAGATCAAACTATCATATTGGCTCATCCCCATATATGTCGGTAATGGTGGATCCCATTTCTCTTGTTCCTGTTAAATACCAATAAGAAATTGCAATATGGGGTTTGTTTTGGTGTGGTCCCTTTTAAAGCTGCATTACCTTGCAAGGTCAAATTAAAGTTCAATGATACATAAGCTTATGTCTTGATAACAGTACAGAAACACATGATCCATATTCATTAATTCCAAACCCAACAATGACAGCAAAGAGATTTGAGACTTGCCAAAGCATCAACATTTCTTTTTCAATACCAATGTGAAGAAACAAATTTCACTCCTGACTTGAGACAGGCAGTCACCCATAAAAGGCAACTGGTGGTTTTAAACCGGTCCTCTCAACCATAGAAATATTCATCATTAACTGCAGACACTAGTTCTTTTTCCAAAATGTATAGGCCTAACCACCCAAAACACAAATTTTATTTCTTCTGCTAAAAATAAAAAGAGACCTGTTAGGCCTATCACTGTTTAGTTCTCCCGACTTGTCAGTCAGCTAAGTTTAAAGTAAAAGTAAAGTAGGCCTACATCGTTCTTGTGATAATTATGAATCTGGAACCTTACAAACACACTCTACCTCCACTATAACTATGAGTCAGAGAACAAAGCCCACAGCACAACATAGCCAATGAAATAATTTTCAAATAGTACAGAAACACATGATCCATATTCATTAATTCCAAACCCAACAATGACAGCAAAGAGATTTCAGATCAATCGAAAGCCTGTTGTTTTAATATGCAGTCACAGGCCACATGATTTACGTGTATTATTCACCACACAACAAAATGGCACCAGAAGATCATAACAAGCTCCATTTTCGACCTCTGTTATGATATATCAAACTTTGGTACCATTGTTCATGTATAGAGTTATGCAGGCTACAGTGCACACAGGAACACTCCCATGACTATTACATCTTAATCTGTTCACCAGGCAGCTCTGCCAATTTTCTCCATTTCCTTATGAATTGTTGGCGTGTTTTTGCTATTTTCGACTTCTTTTTCTGAGCCGTCAATTGCAATCAGCTAAAGCTTGGTGGAAATGTTGCTTGTAAATGGGCCAAACTACGTTGTTCACTAGGTGGCACTGCTACGAATTTCTGATTTTGGACGATTTTTATAAAATGCTGGTACATAAACGTTAAAATGCACCTTTTCTATTGATTACTATGAAAGTAAATGGGCATATCAAATGCTAATTCCCATAATTCACATCATCTACAAAATTGTTTACCAGATTCACTTCAAACTTGGTGGCCATGTACTTAAGAGGTGTCTCTGCCATGTCTGTTCAATTATTATATTTGTCATGCTTCAGTAATCATGGATAAAACAGAGCCATTAAAGTAGAATTTGCGTTCTGCATTCTATTTCAAGAATGTGTTAAGTAAGCACATTCATATTACATGGGTTCATAGTCCTCTTTACGCCAAGGATATTATTTGGAATTGGTGACTTGTGCTATTTCCTGAGGTCAACGAACCATTGTTATGGAATTTGCTATCCACATGATATATCTAGAAGTGTTTTTGCTACGAATTTGATATTAAACAGGATGAAAGCCCCCCCCCCCCCCCATAAGGTTAAGTTTACTTTTGAAGATATGAGACTATGAGCTAAAATCCACGGCCACGAAGCTTTGATTTTGTTGACAAGCTTAGGTCAGCTGATCACGGGATATCAAATAGCCCTCTATTTCTATTTTTCATGATTTGTTTGTGTTTTCGTTATTATCAACGTTTCCAAATCCATCACTCACATTATGCTGAAAGCATGGTGTAAATGTTCCTTGTAGAAGGCAGATACAACTTTGGTCATGAGGTGGCATTGCTATGGATCCCTGATTTTTTAACAAGTTTATCAATTGAGGTCATTTTCGACTTCTCAAAAACCGAAACTCAGATTGTTCTGAAGCTAGGTGGACGGGTAGCTTGTAGGAGGGGTAAAAACGTTTGCTCACTTAGTTATGATGCTCATGATGCCTGATATTTAACAAATTTTATAATTCATGTACTTGCCGGTGGATGCATGCACTCCTATTCATAAGTATGAAAAACAGGGTATTGGGGGTTGCAATGGAAATTCACATCATTGACGTCTTCTCAAAAACCGTCAAACAGATTAACTTCAAACTTGTTTGGGATGTTCCTAGGGTGGGTTTCTACTAGGTTTGTTCAAATGGTCATAGTACAGTGAATTTTGGCTTTTTGATCAATGTTGTTGATTTTTTTTGGAAAATGTCAAACAAATCTTTGCCTTAGACGCTGCCTGACCAATTGCTTGGAAGTTCTGGGGACTCCTGCACCCTAATTTGTTCAATAGGCGGTCCTGTGATTTTTCGGTATTATTTTACAATCGGCAAAGGTCTATGTACATGTTGATTGCAATGCAAGTCAGTGATTACAAAAAATCCAATGGTTCTTTATGTTTTTTATTTCTTATCTTAAGCTGTGGAAGATTCCCTTCACACTTATTGGGTATATACCTTTTGTGGGCCTTGGCCATGTTTCTTTGAATGGACATGCTTCAATTATTCCCAGCGTTTTATGATTATGTCTGTTTGACAACACAAATACTCTGTTTTGCTGGGTTTCTTTATTTCTTTCTTCTTCCTGTTCCTCTTGTTTACCAGCAATTTTTCAAAAAGTTTTTTTTCCCAGAAAGTATAACACTTATTGACTCCAAACTTGGTACAATTATAGATCCATGCAAGAAATCGAGCTTTTTTATGAACAGGAATCTATGAGTTGAAAACTATGCAAATTTGAATATTTACGACCAACAAAAGTGAGTGTGGTAGCTGGGAACATCCAGTGGCAAAAAGTTCAGTTTTGGGTGTGAGAAGCTTGCAAGGCACCATACTGATTCATAAGGGTGTATACAACCATGATTAGGATAGTAGCACATGCACATACATGCAGTTTTCTCAAATCTTTAACCCATTTCAACTTTGGTGGGGGTGAATCCTTCTGGGTTTTCATAAACCGTATGAGTAAGAAGTACTTTTAAAATGTTTGCTTTGGCAAAACCGTCAATCAATCTCCTCTGGGACTAATTTGCCAATGGTTCTCAAATTGCGGTTGAATGCTTCAAAATACCACCAGGTCATCTTTCTTTCTTTCTTTCTTTCTCTCTCCCTCCCTCTCTCTCTCTCAAATTTTATGCGCTTGTCCATTATAAGCTATCCGATCCATTACACAGCAATCACATAATATGGTTTGACCTTAGAAGCTTCTTAAATGCTTTGAAATTTTATTTGAATCATAGTGGCACTGTGGTTTTGCATCTAGAGCCCTGACAGCTTTACCAGCAAACAAAAGCTTTTGGGGTGGGGGTGTCGGTCACCATCCTGTTTGATAAGGTCAGAATAATTTATTTACCAAAGTTGATAAAAGTGACACATGTATGTGACAATCTTCCATGTGTTTAATACTGGACAGGTTCTATGCCAGGAAGTCAGACACGGTAGTCCTAATTGTGGTAGAGCTCATTTTAGATTAGTTTCATAGTAAACCATTTTAATTGAATGTGATTTCAATTTTGGATAGTGTACAGTATAAAATGTCAATTTCACATAACATAGCCAAGTATGGAGTAAAGACCTCAACAATTGTTGGCCTCAGATCAGACGAAAGGGGTATAAATTAAAATTAATAAAAAAGGTTTATCAAGTTAACTGCCGCTCTATTTTTACAGATTTGGACTTGTCTAAGGTCAAGGTCACACTTTTACCGATTTATCTGATTGAAAGGTCAAACTGCCATTGGCAGTTAGTCTTGGTAACAAAGGTTCCGAGACCCAGGGGTATTATTCAACAGTAAAAGGAAGGACATATCATATGTGGTTTCTTTTAGTGTCGTTTAGTTACACCTCGAGTGACCCTGAAAGGTATAACTGAGATATCAGTTTATGTTTTCTTAAAACCGAGCCCTGCCACTTTTCATGTAGACAATGTTTACTCCAGAAGTGTGTCAGTGAAGGCTTTCATATGTGGCAAACAGTGATAACGATGAGAAAGGTGACTTTGATATCATTTGACACTAAAGACTAAAGTGGTCACAGGACCACTTCAGTCTGTACACCAAGAGGCAGCTGAGCACTGGACTATCACGATCCTTTTTTATGGTTCCGTTAATTTTAGAAAAATCTAAGCTTTGATATTTAACACCAGTTACGTTTTTTGACATTATCACATCTGCGCTGGAAAAATAATTGTCCATGTACATCTTGTACTGGACAGGATCTTTTTTGTTTTTTCGTGAGGCTTTACCTTATCATTCCAGCCTGAAATTACTTTTCTGTTAATTTTTGTACGGAATTTGTGCCATATGGGAATGCAAACAAGCTTTCGTAGTGTCATGCAGTGATTCAAATGGGTTATAATGTTCAGAACAAAAAACATACTATTGCAACTAAATGCTGCGTATGGTGATATTTTTGAATTTAACTCATCATCAAGAGACGTTCCTGTCTGTGTTTTCTTTGAAGGCTGCATGTCAAAGAAATTTTGGTTGTGAACTGGAGATGGCTTAGCTTATATGTTTATTTCAGAAACTAATAAAATTTATGATAACAGGTTATTGGGTAAATGACCAGGAAAAACTATCTCTATCATGAAGGTGGGCAAGTATACGTAGATAAAATATTGTACAAATGTGCTGACGCCATTACATTATAGATCGTTGTTTTCTGTCCACTGACTTCACCCTGAAAGGTGTACATACGCCACTCTTGTTATGGAACAGCGAAAACATGATGGTTTTGTGTTTGACAAAGAAATTGAAGACTGATTTTGTTCAGTGAACCTTGATAAAACCAGTCAGTGTTAAAATGACCACTTGTTGCAACATTAGCTATGCATTTGTCATGCAATTTACATGCAGTTTTCTTTAAAGTTGGAATGAACTCTAGGTGTTTAACCCTTGGCCCTTGATTGCCAAACACACGAGTGCCTGTTTGTGTGAATCCATGAGCCTGCCTGTCCTCAATCCATTCATACATGTAAATTTCTTGTGCGGCATATCTCAAGAATGGGGAATGCTGGATCCAGAAAAGTTTCAACAGTTGATCAGGCTTTAAGAAGGTTGCGTTGAACTTAAAGAACAATGACTGTGCCAAATTTCAAGATCAACGGGATAAATTATATCTGCATTTCTTGCAGGAGATACCACAAGAACCACATATGCCAACACCATGAAACTGGTACAGTTGAACACCTTTGTTCAAAACTACATCAGGTTTAAAGGATAATGCCCTTGACCAAAGTTTAAAGTGACAGTGTCAGTTCTTTTTTTTTTAAGTTCTGGCAGAGGATATATTGAGAATCAGACAGGCTAGCTTTATTAAAGTCTACAGTCGACTCCCCAAATATAGCAATAGCCTGTGTCCGTCTGTCCATGTGTCCATGCATCAACCCTTATAAGACACGTCATGTTTGAAGGACGATGACCATCTGCTAATTTAAACGTCATGAGGGTTAGTTATTGTTGAATGTCTTGTTCATGACGTTGCAAGAACCAGACAATCTGGTATCATAAAACTTTAACACTTGATCTTGCTGGTGAAAGTCTAAATCAATATATCAACCAAACCGCTACATAGCTGATGCTGGTGAAAACAGAGACTGCAGCACAGCAGGTGTTTCTGCGTAGTGGGCAGTTTCGGTTATTGGGTGCATTTGGCCAACTTGACTCATAGATGTAGACAGCAGCCAGTTAAGGTCAATGAATGCTAAACAGCAACAGGTATAAGTGATTATCTGAACAACCACAGCAACGGGTGTTCGCCAACTTGGCTCCATGTATTCAGGCTTTACCTCATCCAGATATTTTGAAAACATGCACTTTTCAACCTCCTCTAATCTGTCTTTTGCTTTTGTGTAAACCATTCATCATCCCCCTCACTGTGTTTTATAGGCAAAAGCAAATGATGAGTTCTGTTGTGCTTTAACAGCCCTCATCCATACACAAGGCATAAGAGGTGTGTTTTCAGCCAGCTTGAAACACTGAAATGTGTAATCTAATGGACACCATATTCTAAGGCTACAGTAGTGATTGTCTCACCATTACATATGTTCAATGGAAACCACATGTATATAATAGTTTCGAACATAACATATAGTACATTTTCTGTATTACCCAAATTTCTAGCAGCATAAATGCTACTTTGGTTTATAATTGATTAAATGAGCCTAAAGCAAAAACATAAATTGAAGTTAGAATGGCACCTATGTCAGCAATACTTTTGCAGATAGTCAACATTACAGATTTCCAAGTCCTTAAGTAGCATTATTTACAGTTCTCACTCTTTCTTCACCTGGCAAATTCCAGTAGCCCATATTTATGTCTGGAATTTTGTGTCTATCTATGATAGTTTTTAAGATATGGCGCTTTCAAAATTTCAAGCTCAACAAATTTGGCTGATGTTGGAGACTCTGACTATTGAATACCTGGGGCACAACGTCTTTGTGTTCTGCCAAATTTAGAGTTTTGGTGTACAGCAGTACGGAGAGACCATCCAGACAAAATTTGACCCAAGAGAAGAAGATAAAGAGAGAAGAAAAACTAATTATGAAAATAAAATGTCTGGGATGGTAGCAAGATATAAAACGTTTCTCACAGGAAAACTCGCAGTTGTACTCTCTTTGCCAGCTAGAGATTATCCTGCTTAGCATCCTCACTAACCTTCTAAATCCAAGAGCAGATTATGTGGCCATATGATGGCATTGCTAACATATATCCATTTAAGTTTCAATAGTGGACCCTTGAGCCAAGCCATAGGATAATGAAGAAACACCTACAAATTTCCACACGTAAGCCTTTAGCTGACACCACTGGGTCAATACATGGATTGCCAAGTTTCAGAAAGCCAAGACATTATGTGGACCACAAGATGGAGGTCCTGCCTCAACAAAAAACCTAGTAATTCTAGGTCTATCACATTTGGAAGATATATACAACTCAAACTCTACTGTAGCTCATGAACAAAGTTTACTTTAACAGCGACCATGCACATTGACTTTTTTAAAATTGAAACAATTGTCAAAAATGAGTATGCAGCTGAGGGGCCGAAAACACAAAGTTATGTTATCGGTGCAGGCAAGATTGTTGCTTTAAATTTTTAAACCATTAGTTGAACTTCACAAATTGCAAAGCAGTTTAATAAAATGTAAGAAACTTGCGGGAACAACAGAATACCTTGCGCGGGATCACCGTTGAGGGAGAAATGTAAGTCAAATCAGCATTCCATTCCACTGAGGTTTTCATATTTCAATACCAAATAAATAAATATGTCCAATTTCTCGCCAAAGTTCATACTGAACCGACGGCCCATTTCTGGACCAATTAGCTTGAACCCACACTGACCACCAGAAATGCCTATCTCTCTGATGGGGGAGCTTCCAACCCCAATAGGGGTTTGGCTTGTTTACTCTGGAGGAAGTGATACCAGACGCTTTAGGGGCTGCCAGTATAGCCCCTTTGACTAAATTGATATGCGTCTGAAAGGCAAGTTCATGATTACTTTCACCAGAACATGCCATAGCCACAAAAGGAATGTCTGATATTTTCTGTTGTAACAATAGACGTAAAAGAAATATCCGATATTTTCTGTCATGACAGTTGTTTGTCTTTGGTATTTTAAAGCTCACATATGCACCTGAGAGAAAGAACCATTGACCAGCATTTATGAGTCCTCCAGTGTCCTCAGCAATAGAGATTGCAGATTTTGCAATACCCAAAGTCAGGAAAACAGAGAAACGATCCCTTGTATTGTCAGGATCAGATGGAATTATATCAATTAAAAAGGTCACCAATCTGATGAAACAAAATAGAAATATGGTCTGTCCATGCCTACACATTAGACGAGCGGCAGCAGTATGATGATGTCAGAGGCTGCTCAAGCAACAAAAGTACTGTGACAATACTTTGCTCAGCTGACTTTCCATGCATAGGAAAAAGTGGTCCTATGAACTTCGCAATGCTATCAAGGTCACCTTTGTTTAAAATCAAAATCAGTGTTGCTAACATCCCCTTACAATTTATTTCAAATTTTGATAAATTTGTTGAAAAGTCAGAAAATGACAGCATTGCCTTGCAGTGAACAAATTTGGTGAGGATTAAATCCATGTAAAATTCTCAATAAATCTGAAGAAGATCAGACAAACCGTTTGGGAAAAAAGGTTCAGACAATTGAAAACACACCAAAATTCTTTCAAAATCGGAAAAAATATTCACAGCACCGTTTTGTTGAACAGATTAAGTTTTAGCAGTATCCAGTCACAGATTAAGATGCAGGAGGCTACACAAGTGTCACCTTACAATTTCAGTGCAACTGACTTAGCGGTTATGGCGAAGAAAATTTTGCCAAAAAAGCGACAAAAAAATCATTATTTTTCGGAAAAAACCCTGGAGCGTGACTGTTTGGCAAAACTAAGTGAGACCCACCCAAGGTGCATATCAACCAATTGAAGTAAATCCGGTTTATGGATTGGTGAAGTCAAAAGTGGGACTTTCCATTGCAAGCGCTCTTGACTTGCATTGTAATAAATGGGAACATTTGTATTAATGAATGTATACTCAAACTGAAAAAAAATCGCAAAAATGAATGATGAAGAATATCATCAAATAATGATCAAGGTAGTTTGATCTATCCATAAGCAACTTTCTCAACAACGTTCAGATAAATTTAAGTGACGGTTTTGCAGACATCGAAAATAGCTTAAACACACAAAAATTCGTATATTTTTAACATCACAGCACCACCCGGTGAAATAATTAAGGTATGTGGGTCCCTTGAAGTGTCTCTATGCAATATAAAACAAATTGAAATTAGCGTTTCAGAAAAAAAGATATTTGCGGATATTTAGCCCCACCCCACCCCCTACCCCCAAAAACAACAAGAAATAAAATCACTAAAACTAGCCATACTGCAAAATGACTCACTTGTCAGCTGCACTTAAAGGTCGGCTATGGTCATATCTTAGGACAAGAGAAAACTTACACCGTACTCCACAACGGTGACTAAATCCTTTCCCCTTGTACCAATGCCGTATTAATCCCCTTCATGTCGCATGAGCGTACACCTAAAGCACAATCATGTTTAGTATTTGCAAAATCCAAATGGTAGCCCAGTGATTATACACCATAATTGTATTTGTGTCTTTTTGCCCAGAACCACTTCCTAGTAGTCAATATCCTATTCCGCAGTTCGAACTCTTTACTCTCCATAAGCTAACCTGTCCCTGTCTAACCTGTATACATATGGAATTACTATTGTCTATATTGCACACGTTCCTCTGTAAAATTTTGACATAGGCTGTATCAGCCCAAATAAATTAAAGGGTCTTCAGCGGGTAACTACTCAACATGTTTCGGAGCCTAATGGCGACACCCGCACATGGGCAACTGCAATAGTCCACTTTCATATCTGTCAAATCTTGAATTAAAGACACAAAAAGGTGATCTAAAGACAAAGCAGCATCATTAATCATACTTTCTCTAGAAATGCCGAAGCCAGGCCACACAAAGACACAGACTTTTTCAACGTTTAAGGCTCTTCGTGACATAAAATTATCATTGTATGAACCCCTCATAGTTGAAAGACTCGATTTAACATTTCCAATTTGTCCTCCGCAGGAGTGTCCCTATTCAACGGTACTTTCAGGCAATTCTCTGTATGGCCGTCAAAGTTGGGCTGTAGCTTGGGGTGACTGTAATTGGATATTGTACAACTGTTGCCGTAGGATGTCTGGTTTGAGAGAAGTAAAAACTTCCGTCTTGGGGGAGGGGACGCCCTGCCCCTGAGGCCTTATGTTGGTCTTGCAACCAACTTAATTTTTCTGCTGATGAACATCTGCAGAAAGAACAAAAGTGGGTGTAGATTTAAAACTAACTCGAGTTAAGTGTGTGCACAGTGACACCAAGCTGTTTGATGTGATGCTCTTTAACTTATGAGCAGTCAGATCCTGGTGACTTAACCTGTACACACTCAATTTTAGTGATCAGCAGCATCTGTCTGGAGCCCAGTTGAGGCTGCTGTTACAGGCTTCGAGACACATGACGTTGGCATTGATGTCTTCTTATGAATAATAAGCTGTTTGTGTGATTGGAGAAACTGACCACACTTTTCCAGCCGTAAAGGACACAGGGGTCAATATGGTGGTCATGAACACGCGAATCATTCGGAAATATTGTCCTATTCTTCACTACCTTGTGTCGGGGGAAACATTGCAGAATTATTATTGTGATCAGACATGATTGTTATCAGAACATTTTAGTGCATATATCCAATGTATTAACAGGCCAGAATACTTGTGTATCATAAGGTTTGCATATTTATCCCCTATTTTGTACCATATTACATTGAAAACCCATGGGATATGGCCCATGTGATATTGTTGACCATATCCCATGGGTGGGACTACTTTTTTCCATATTTGTAAAATCAGAGATACGTTTTTCCAAATGTGGAAGGAATCAATTCCGTATTTGGTATATCCAAACTCGTCTTAATACCTTGCCATAAGTCAGGGCCAAAAACCTGATGGTAGGTGGTATTAATCCCAGCCAAAGGGTAAGAATAAACTTGATTCTGTGATGCAAACTAGGGCCAAAATGCAGGACTGATGGTGACCAGTAAAATCTGTGAGACGCATGATGTGCAGTCGACTTTTACATCCAAGTGTCCCGGCCGCCAACCGTTATTCAACAGCTGAGCGGGCACAAAAATACGCTGTCTGTGAACAATTTATGCAACAGCAAGCCGATAATAAACAGCACACCATGTGCAGCCTTCTCCAGGGAAATTCTTCACCTCTAACATCTGTCCAAAACACTCCCGTGACTCTGTCTTCATCGTTTGTCCCAGCTGGTGTGGCAGGGAGCCATCGCCCCGGGCCTTCAGGGGATGCTGGCAATACTGCCGTCAGTGATGGGGCCAATCTGACGGCCAACAGTCAGTTGAGCTCTCTGTGTGCATACTTTGCAATGTTTGCTGCTGCAGCATTCCAAGTCAACGTGACCTTCCAATTCTCCTCTCCACCAAATTAATTCCATATACAAATAATACAAGTGATATAAATGGGTTTTTTTTTTCTTTGTTAAAGGACCGTAGGGGATAAATACAAAATAACCCTCGTCGTTAATCTGTCTAAACCGAATTCCCCTCGTTGTTTGCCTGCCTGTGCGCCTGATCCCCGCACGCTTCGTGCTTGGGTGATCAGGCACGCAGGCAGGCAAACAACTCGGGGGATTCGGTTTGACAGAGTAACGACTCCAGTAATTTGGTCTATGAATGTGCTTTTAATGTGTCATTAATTCTATGGCTTCAAAAATACTGCATCGAATTGTGTTTGCATGGATTCAATCTTCTTTCATAAAAAGCCAATGCACCAATGTACTGTTTTTCAGTTTCTGTGGATGTGATTTAGGAAAGAGGTCCTGCACTCGTGGCGTGTATCACAATCTGTGGAATTTTTATTGATTATGTCTACTTTATCAAAAGGTTCCATGACGTTTATATAAGCCGTACTCTGAACTTGATAGGATGAATCTTCGTTGGGTTTCATTTCTATCAGAAAGTTTTTTGCAATGACACTGTAAACCTTGTTTATCTTTCAAAATATCTACAGGGGAAAATGTTCAATGGCTGTTGTAACATATGTTGTTTTTACCATTTCGTAGATTGGACATGTGCAAGTAATGATCAGATAATTGTTAAACGTATATTTGACTTTTACTTGCTGTCGATGCCGACGACCCTCCGCCATCATCAGGACGTGTTATTGAGTTCTCTGTTTGCAGATGTATTTTTCGCTGGGAACGATGTTTCATTTTTTTGTTATTAATATCTTCTCATATCCATTTTGATTGTATACAGCTACTGCCTAACCACCTGTCATCATAGCGTTCAGCATTCTTTCACGAATTTCATTCTTCTTCAATCGTCAACCATTAGGGCATTAATTTTATAGCAACTTAAGGCTGCCTTTGCATTCACAATGTGTCTTATAGGCATATATGGATACGAGGATTCGCTTGATTTTTTTTTCAAAATTCAAATTGGTTTAAGGACCAACCTTTGTTGTGATAACCAAACCTCTGTAATCGCTGGTCTTGGTCCTTTCATCTGGGCATTGGCCAAGTTTCGTCCGGATGGATGATGCATTTCTATGAATTTACAACTAGATTCAGGGGTCCCCAATGCAATATGACGCACGAATACTTAGTTTGAAATCTTTGACATCAAACTGCCAATGGGATACCAACCATGTGAGTGCTACCACTCCAAGCTATGAAGCTATTCATGCACATAAAATTTTGAATCTATTTGTCCTTCAATACCACCAATGACAAAATATTTATATTAACTGTAGGTATCAAGATGCTAAAAATGTAATTATCCATAACCTATAAATTAAACACAAAATGCTGTAGACATATGTACGTATACTACCTGCACCTGCTACCATAACATTTCTAAAAAGCAACATGTGAGCCACTGGTTAAACTGACGCATACACAAGTCTGTGTCTAATGCAAGTCTACATAAGATTAAGATACCTTTAGAAATTGTGTCCCATTTTAGGACACGTTGCCGGTGGTCTTATTTAGTGTCTTTGGTAGAAGCCAGCTACGGGCAAGGTATACATAGAACTTAAATTGATATTTTGACAATCAATTTTTATGGAAAAAAAGCCACCAGCAGTGTCCAGATCACTGAACTCGGGATTCATGCCCTGAGTAAATTTGGTTTAAATGAACCCCATGGGCATACATAGAAATACCTTAAACATATTTATCACAGAGCCACAGTAGAGCACACCATACAGAGATTACATTGACGGCAATACCTTCTGTCAATTTGGCCCCCATAAGGTTGAAAATTGTCCTTGAAAAAGGTTTGGTGAATAATTTGCATCCAGACCAACCACAATGTGTGATTTAACTTCAATCAGCTGATTGATTTCTTTATCCAAATAAGTATATAAAAAATAAAAAAGAAAGGAATATTATATCCAATTATGTCTGAATTTTTCTTAAAGGGAAATTGGAAAAAAATTCTTACTACTTATCAAAATGAAAGAAACTCACAAAGCATTAAATATGCTACTGTTTCCTCACACTATGATTTCTGTTCTGTACTTGCAGCATTGGGCAAGAGGAAGCTGGAAGACGACAAATCATCATCTAGCCCAAATGTTACGGCTGGTATGTTTATTACTTCATATACAGTTGTTCCAGTCTCCAGAAACCGTTATGTGCCCCCTTTTGAAACCCAGGTATCGGGTAAATCTGTGGCATATCTACCATTCTATTCAAAGTCTTATCAGGCTCCGTTTTAGGACAGCACAGTAGACATGTACATGTATGTGTAACTCTAAATGCAATTCACAGGCATGATATTTCAGCACAGGATTTTGTGTAGTACAACCTCGATATTCATGCCCTGAGTAAAATTGGTTAAAATGAACCCCACGGGCATACATATAGACATAGAGATACCTTGTACATATTTATCACAGAGCCACAGTAGAGCACACCATACAGAGATTACATTGATGGCAATACCTTCTGTCAATGTGACCTCCACAAGGATGAAAGTTGTCCTTGAAAAAGGTTTTGTTGAATAATTTGCATCCAGCACAACCACAATGTGTGATTTAACTTCAATCAGCTGATTGATTTCTTTATCCAAATAAGTATATAAAAAATAAAAAAGAAAGGAATATTAAATCCAATCTTGTCGTGGGCCTGACAGCATTAATGATATTCCAATAGAAAACCGATTTTAAAGAAAGTTGACCGAGTATTGGATGCCATTCAAAAGCTATCTGATTTGAAAAACCTGGCTTCACTTTTTAAAATTGGATTTATTTTACCAGCATGGAAAAACTGATGTCACTCCCTCAATTAACAGCTCTCGTTAAAGTTTGTAACACTTTGGCAAATTTGTATGAAGATTTTTGCGACATGTGGATGAAAACCATTTTAATTTGGCATACCAAAATAAACCCTGAAATAGTCAATTGTCCAGCTATATATATATATATATATATATATATATATATATATATATATATGCATATTGTCGTCACTGAAATATAATACTCTTGGGCACAGTTATGATGACGAACGCATACACCTTAGCACACCTATTATCCAGAATATACTTAAATGAATAAAAGAGACGGGTAGCATAAAATGAACGATCAAAGTAACTCCCAACAGAGTGTGCTCACAATCCGGGTCTAAGGGATTTTTCGTAAAGGGAAAATGGAAAAAAATTCTTACTACTTATCAAAATGAAAGAAACGCACAAAGCAATAAATATGCTACTGTTTCCTCACACTATGATTTCTGTTCTGTACTTGCAGCATTGGGCAAGAGGAAGCTGGAAGACGACAAATCATCATCTAGCCCAAATGTTACGGCTGGTATGTTTATTACTTCATATACAGTTGTTCCAGTCTCCAGAAACAGTTATATGCCCCCTTTTGAAACCCAGGTATCGGGTAAATCTGTGGCATATCTACCATTCTATTCAAAATCTTATCAGGCTCCGTTTTAGGACAGCACAGTAGACATGTACATGAATGTGCAACTCTAAATGCAATTCACAGGCATGATGTTTCAGCACAGGATTTTATGTAGTACAGCTTTGAGATTCATGCCCTGAGTAAAATTGGTTAAAATGAACCCCACGGGCATACATGTAGACATAGAGATACCTTAAACATATTTATCACAGAGCCACAGTAGAGCACACCATACAGAGATTACATTGATGGCAATACCTTCTGCTAATGTGGCCTCCACAAGGATGGAAGTTGTTCTTGAAAAAGGTTTTGTTGAATTCTTTGCATCCAGGACAACCACAATGTGTGATTTAACTTCAATCAGCAGATTGATTTCTTTATCCATATAAGTATATAAAAAATTAAAAAAAGAAAGGAATATTATATCCAATCTTGTCGTGGGCCTGACAGAGTGATATTCCAATAGAAAACCGATTTTAAAGAAAGTCGACGGAGAATTGGATGCTAATTAAAAGCTATCTGATTCGAAAAACCTGGCTTCATTTTTTAAAATAGGATTTATTTTAGCAGCATGGAAAAACTGATGTTACTCGCTCAATTAACAGCTCCTGTTAAAGTTTGTACCTGGTAAATTTGTATGAAGATTTTTGCGACATGTGGATAAAAACCATTTTAATTGGGCATACCTAAACGAAACCTGAAATAGTCAATTGTCCAGCTATATATGTATATATATATGTATATATATATATATATATATATATATATATATATATATATATATATATATGTATATATATATATATATGTATATATATATATGTATATATATATATATGTATATATATATGTATATATATGTATATATATATATATATATATATGTGCATATGGTCGTTTATAAAATAAAATACTCTTGAGCACAGTAGTGATGACAAACGCATACACCTTAGTACACCTAGTGTACAGAATTAACTTAAATGAATATAAGAGACGGGTAGCATATAATGAACGATCAAAGTAACTCTCAACAGAATGTGCTCACAATCCGGGAGTAAGGGTTTTTACTTAAAGGGAAAATGGAAATAAGTTCCTTCTGCTTATCAAAATGAAAGAAACTCACAAAGCATTAAATATGCTACTGTTTCCTCGCACTATGATTTCTGTTATGTACTTGCAACATTGGGCAAGAGGAAGCGGGAAGACATCGAATCATCATTTTGCCCAAATGTTACGGCTGGTATGTTTATTACTTCATATACAGTTGTGTTTTTTTAATTTCCATGAGGGGTTCAGTATACAAGAATAAAATGACAATTGTTGAATACATGTATTACATTCTGTATATGAAAATTTTATCCGAACTTGATATTTTTCAGCAATATTGTACAAAATCAAGTAACAAAAAATAAAAAATTATGATTACAATATATTTGTTAGTGGAATACAATCTAATGCATTTCAACGTATAAACCAAAGTTCAAAAATAGAAGAGGAAAGGAAAAGAATGCAAATTATTATTCTAACAGAAATTTTTCCCATTTCTTGTCATGTTTAGATATCTTATCTCTATTTTTGGCAATACAAAACTCAATTATTTTGATCTTCTTCACATAAGTTATAAATCTAGGTACATCAAGTGGAATATTATCGTATTTACAACTATGTATAAATTTCTTTCCAAGTATAAATATTAAACTATAAATTGGTTTTAAATTAATATCACACAACAAAACTTGTTTAGCTGAAAATTGTGCTATTCGTATATTGTTCACTGAAAAACCCGCAAATATATATTTCCAAAAATGAGCAGTGAACTGACATACCCCAAAAAGATGCTTTACAGTTTTTATTTCACTTTTACAAAAACAGCATATATTTGTTTCCACAATTTTCCACTCATAGAGCTTTTCATTTGTATATACTATTCTATGTAGGAATCTAAACTGAAAGCTTTTTATTTGTGAAGATATTGTTGCAGAATATATACACTGGAAACAATCAAACCATTCATCTTCTGAAGTTTCACAATTAAGATCTGCGTTCCATTTCCTTATTAATGGCAGTTGACTTTCCATATATCGATGTAAAAAAAATAGGATATACAAAACGAGGAACTTTACCAATGTCCAAAATTTTGTCTATTTTCTTTTTGTATTCCAAAACCAAATTTTCTTGTACATGAATGTGTATGTCAGTTGCTAAAATCTCTTTCCATCTTGGTGATATGGCAGATATTATTCCGAGAAAATGTAAATAATTCACTGTCAACAGAAATTTTGTGTAAATTCTGTGAATGATAAAAACATGCCTTCATCAGATAACAAGTCTGATATATACTTAATCCCTTTATCGTACCATTTTTTATTGAATAATGTTTTACCTGCTACTTTGATAAAAGAATTAAACCATAATGATTCATTCTGAACTTCCATTTTTGTTTCTGCGCTTTAAAAATTATGTTCACTCGAGCTGTATATCACCTCTAACCAAAATTTACTCTTGACTTTTTTTAATATATATATATAACATCTGCTTTACAAAAATTACATTCCCAAAGATATTTGTCTTTACAAGGTAGCTGACGTAAGACGAGGTGCTTTCATCCTGCATCTGATTCTGATGCAAGTCGTTTAATCCATGCACACTGCATGGCTTGAAACTGGGCTGAAACCTGTGTAATGCCTAGTCCACCTTGATCAGTTGGAGCAATAAGATAATTTCTTTTAACTTTATAGGGTTTGTTATTCCATAGATATTTAAAAATTATAACTTCAAGCTTTTTCATTAAAGATTGTGATGGGTTTGAAATCATTGACACTAAATAAAGAAATTGGGATAATGCTAAAGATTTTATAATCAAAGTTTTACCAATAATTGACAGATTTCTTTTATCCCATGAATTTAATATTTGTTCAATTTTCTTGAATTTTGGAAGATAATTTAAATTTTCTATTTTATATCTTTTAGGTGTCATTTCAACACCTAAGAGAGCTGCAGGTTTATTTGTCCATTTTAAGTGTAGATGATTAGAAAATGTAATATTTGAATTTTTAAGGCTACCATCCTCAAAACAAGGGTTTAATCTAAATTTACTTTTAAACCTGATATGATATTGAATGCTTTGGTATATCAAATATTTTATTCAGATTGTGTTCATAAGCCAGTAGCGTGAAGGAAGTATCATCTGCATATTGGGATATCTTATACTCTTTATTATCTACTATAATTCCATCAATTGTTTTATTTTCACGGATAGCAAGAGATAAGGGGAGATGGGGCATCCTTGACGCACGCCTCTTGACAGAAAGAAAGATTCGGAGGTCCAACCATTGTTGATAACACAACTTTGAATGTCTGTGTATAGAACGTTTATCCACTTCTGTAAAGAGGGGCCAATATTTAAAAATTCTAAACATTTTTGAATAAAGCTCCATTCTAAATTATCAAAAGCTTTTTCGAAACCTACAAATATAAGAAGAGCAGGTATATTATTTTCATCCACAAATTCCATCAAATTAATTATTCTATGAATATTTTCCCCTATATACCTTCCTTCCATGAATCCTGTTTGGTCTTCGTGTATCAGTTTTGAGAGCATTTTTTTTAAACGGAAGGCTATGCATTTGGCAGCTAGCTTGTAATCTTGATTAAGGAGGGAAATCGGTCTCCAATTTTTCAAACATAACGTATCTTTATCCTTTTTAGGTAAAAGTGTGACGACTCCATGTCTCTGAGTAATAGATAGCAGGCCCTTATTATAAGCAGTGTTTAATGCATTTAAAAGAAAGTTTTTCCGCTGTCGCCAAAAAACTTTAAAAAATTCGACTGGAAATCCGTCTGACCAGGTGATTTTTTATTACAGTAAAACCTGTCCTTGTGGACACCTGTCTACTGTGGACACCTGCTTAATGCAGACAGTTTTGGCCTGAACCGAGTATTTCTAAGTCATTTTCATATTGGTGATACCTGTCAACAGTGGACACCTGCCTATTGTGTATTGTGGACATTTTTGGGGTACCAAATGCAAAAACAACATGTCTATTGCGGACACAACATATCAATGCATTTTTTGCAACTTGTTATGTTCCAAGCTGTAATGCCTGAACAATGCCGTGCATATTAAGCTGGAATCAAAGACTAATTAATCCATTGTTCAATGGCCTGTAACACATAATAAGCTTTCTCAGCCAAGCAGCAAGGCTGCAATGCCTCAACGAACATGCCAGGTGTCTCTTAGCACTGGTGCTCTTGTTGAGTGAGGTTGCTCCCACTTTCTCTGTCTATCAAACAATTGAGCTCCATATATCAATCATTAAGCCTGAAACAAAGGACCCACTGAGACTCATGTCAAGTTATTCACAATTTGTAACAATGGCACATACAGTTATACTGTACTCAAAGCATATGATATCCCTGTGGTATGTTTGCTGTTTGTTTCTTTTCTGTTAATAAAAGAAATTAAGCAAACTTTCTTTAGCCTGGTAAGCCCATACATACACAATTTTTTCCTTAAAAGATAAAAACTTTAAAATCGCAAGTTAAGATGAGTTTGAGTAAAGTCTCAGGGGCATAATGTACAAAAACTGAGAGCAAATGCTGTAGATGGGTACACATGTGCATATTTTATGACAGTCTATACAAGTGTATCCCCTTTGATACAAATGTACTCTGAGATCCCAAAGGTTCAGCCCCTGCCTATTGTGGACACCTGTCTATTGCGGACACTTTTGCCAGAACCACAGGTGTCTGCAATAGACAGGTTTTACTGTAGCTGTATTTTTCAATACATTCAGAAGTTCAAATTCTTGTAATTCCCCTTCACATTTTAATTTATCTTGTTCTGATAGTTTTGGTGTTTCAATTTTATCTAAAAAGGTTGCAATATCTGGCATTTCGTTTTCAATATCTACATTATTACTAGATGTATACAAGTTTTCATAAAACTTTTTTTGTTCCCGCACTATTTCCTTTGGATCATTTATCAATTTATTGTTAACATTCAATTTATTACTTACTTTATTATTAAAATTTTTCTTCTCTAAATTAAAAAAGTATTTGGAAGGTTTTTCACCTTCCTCATACCATCGTACTTTGATCCTTAAAATCGCCCCCTTTGTATCATATTCTAAATCTTGTTCTTGCTCTAATTTAGGGTTTTTTAATTTCATTTCATCTTCATAATTCAAAGGGCCGATAATTTCATTTTCATAATGTTTTATTTGATCTTTCAAGCTTTTAATTTTGTTTTTTTTCTATTTCATTTATTTTGGACTGCAAATTTCATGGATTCTGATCGGATTTATACTTTTAGCATTTTCCCACTTTAAGATGGGTTTTCTACCTCTGTGACTTCATCTGCATTTTCAAAGAGACTATTTACCATATTGACATATTCGATTTGTTTTAAGAGAGAACAGTTAAGTTTCCAAAAGCCATGGCCTCTGGGGTGTGTGTTGAGTTTAACTTGTAAAGCAATAGCTGAGTGGTCCGATTTATATCCTGGAATAATATTAGTTCCTTCTATATTCCCTATTAGACCCAACGATACGAGAAAAAAATCCAAGCAACACTGAATAAATATTGGGTTTTTCCTTCGCCATGTATTTATAAATTGATCAGGGTTTTTCTGTCTCCAAATATCTACAAGGTCTGTATCATCCATCCAATCTAAAATAATGTTTTGGTTTTTAAAATGAGTAGCTGACGTTCCCCCATCTTTATCCTTAACTGTATCCAGAACAAAGATAACATCTCCTCCTATGATCCTATGATCATAAGGTAGAGATTCTATTTTTTCAACAAATTCTTCAAAAAAGCTGGTTTGTCCTCATTATAGCCATATATATTGGCAAGTATTATCCAATTTTGATGTATAGTAACATCTAAAATTAAAAACTACCCACTGCATCTTTTATAATGTTATGGATTTGATAATCAAAATCATTTTTGAGCAGGATGCAAACACCTCGCTCGTCTGACTGGCCATGAGCAAAATATATATTATAACCCCATTCTGCATACCACTGCTTTTCAATTTCATTTGTACAGTGAGCTTCTTGTAGCACAAAAATAGAATAATTTTTGTTTTGGAACCATCTAAAAATTCCGAATTCCCCTAACATTGAGAGACACTATACCTAGATTTTTATCCATAATAGGTTTGCTTGCACTTTACAAATAGAGATACACTTACAAAAAGACACTCAATTCTTTGCACTTTAACCCTGATGGAGGTTTTGTATTTCAACAACAAACAAAATCATATACAGTTGTTCCAGTCTCCAGAAACAGTTATGTGCCCCCTTTTGAAACCCAGGTATCGGGTAAATCCGTGGCATATCTACCATTCTATTCAAAGTCTTATCAGGCTCCGTTTTAGGACAGCACAGTAGACATGCACATGTATGTGTAACTCGAAATGTTATTCACAGGCATGATCTTTCAGCACAGGATTTTGTGCAGTACAACTTCTTCCCATGTCATGTTCATCGGTTTGAAATTTCATTTTTTGGTAAAAGTTATTATTAACATATATTTTTCTTGCAATAGCCAATGTTAAGCAATTATGGTTTTTAACGGAGGTAATGCATGAACCTGTAATGGAAAAAATAGGTTATCTGTATTAGCTCACAGTGTAAACACAAACACTAACATTATTTTGAAATATAGAATAACAGTATACTCGACACATCCATATATTATTTGGTGACAAAAATTTGTTACAACCCAGAAATCAATTAGATACTGCAACCTAATGTTGAGGTGGCATGATTGATCATATGAAATATACAGACATGTGTCCCTTTTTATGGGTCACAGCAGTTGAACTGGAACTGAGTGCACAACTTAAAATGTCTGAATGTTTAGTTATCTGGTGCCTGCCATGATTATAGTTTATTAAATGACCATGTGGCAGCTTCGGTTTATTCAGGGTCAATCAGGTTTTCTTTTATATCTATCACAAAATTTTAGACAACCATTTGATTCTTGGTTAGGCGTATCTGTTTTGGTAAAATGCAAACGTTGTAGTTAATGAATATTTCAAAGGTTAAGAGGCCCCGTTCAAAACTATCAGTTGCCTTTTATGGGTAACTTACTGTCTCAAGTCATGAGTTTAATCTATGTCTTTATATTGATACTGAGAGCTGCATTTTTCTGTACTTAACTTCGCCATCACTGTTAAGTTGGAATTAATGAATGTGAGTGGTGTTTTTCTAAGCTAATTGAATGTAATTGTACACTTTATGGCACATTTAACTTAATGCAGAATCATGACTTCAATATCTTATATGTTACAAGCCTTAACATTCCACTAAACATGTCTAAGTCATTGGAATCCGTCATTGATAACTTTCAGGATGTGTTTTGTATAACACATTCATATGAGAGTATTAGCTGTTATTTTCAAAAACTGATTAGACAGCTTTATTTCAACAATGTAAAGTTTAGGATATGGTGTTCCTTGACAGCCACCTACTTTACGTCATCAATTTCATTTTAATTCTAAGAATTATTCGTGCTGCTTCCTTTGTACTGTGGTGAATACAGTATGAAAAAGTAAGTTACGTGCGAATATTGTCTTGATGATTCACATACACTATTTAACTTGCTTCCAGGTCAGATCAGGTTTGAGGCATGGCTACCATCATTGAGAGTATATAACAAGGGTACAGTTACGGTACACATCACCAACTTTATCCCCCTCTGTAAAACACTTTATTTATATATTATCCCTGTTTGCTTTCAGACCAGTTTAAACCATGGTCAGCGTCCAAAGCAGCATACAACATGGGACCAATTATCGTGCACATCAATGGACAATCAGTAATGGAGGAAATGGAACAAGTTGTGACTCTGGCAAGTGCTATAGCCAGCTCAAGGGTCAAAGGATATGTCAAGCTTGTAAATACACAGTTTCAGGATATCGATGCTGAACATTTCAGCAAATGGAAAAACGAAATACTCGTCATGTTGAAACAGCTGATTGGAGAAAAATATCGGGAACTGTTTACATTCAGCAGAAACACTGCAAACGAAAACACCTTCTACTTACATGTAGTACCCGCAAGCACCCCATTGTTAGTTCCGCCCTTTTTCACAAAACTTTTCCCATTGGTTATGCCTGCCACCAAAGAAGAACTTATGGAAGAAATGATAAAAATATCGCCGCACTGTAAATGTTTTGTGTTGAATAATGATGGCAAGCCTGTACAATTAAGCCATGGGCAATTCATGGAAAGGATGGACACCATTATAAAACTAAAGAAGGGTAGGTTTGCAGTTTTTTGTCTCCAAATTATTTTTAAAAAATATCTTTTGCCAAGGAGGAAGCCAAAAAAGACAAGCTACATTCGAGTTATTGTGGTGATGATACCCCATCTGCTAACAACAAAAGAGATCTAGTAATGAGTTATTGTCTTGATGATACTACTTCAGCCAGCAGCTACAGACAACTTATAATGTGGTATTGTGTGTATGATATTACAGCTGATGGCAGATATATTGATGTGGCTAACAATAATACATTATGATCTTGATATCAAAACTTGCAGAAGTGTAGATACTGATATTAAAGCCTGTAGCACCTCAATAGAACCAGTGATGAGATATTGAATCAATAATACCATGCCTGGAAGCACCTTGGTAAATGTAGTGATGAGATATTGTATCAATAATACGGCAGCTGGTAAAACCTTAGTAGATCTAGTAATGAGATATTATATTCATGATACAACAGTTGGTTGAACCTAAATAGAAGCAACAATGAGATATCGAATCAGTGATACCACAGTTAGAAGCACCCTGGTGGATCTAGTGATGATATATTGTATCGATGATACGGCAACTGGTAGCACCTTGATAGATCTACTGATACTGTGTTGATTCTATTGATGATGTCTGTCCCTGCTGGTAGCACCTTGATAAAACCAGTGATGAGATATTGAATCAAAGATACAACGACTGGAAGCACCTTGATGGCTCAAGTGATGATATATTGTGTGGATGATACGACAACTGGTAGTACCTTGATACATCTAGTGATAACATATTGATTCTATTGATGATGTATGTCCCGAATGGTAGCACCTTGACAGAACTAGTGATGAGATACTGAATCAAAGATAACACGACTAGAAGCGCCCTGATATATCTAAGGATCAGATATTGCTTTGATGACAGAAAAACTGGTAGTATCTGCATATGTGCAACGGTGCGGTATGGTCAAAATACTGCTCCAGGCAGCAGCTTGTTAGATTTAGTGATTAGGAATTGTATCAATGATGCCTCAGTTGATAGCGCTTTGATGAATCTAGTGATGAGAAATTGTTTTGGTAATATGGCAGCTGATAACACCTTGACAGATCTAAGTAGCACCTTACTAAAACTGCTCTCAGATATTGTATCTACAATACGGCAGCCGGTAGCATCTTGATAGATCTAGCAATGAGACCTTTTTTTTAATGATACAACAGCTGTATTATCTGCCTATTCTGCTCATGTCTAATAGTGAGGTATGGTAATTATCATACTGCAGCAGGTAGCAGCCCCATAGATCATTTGATGAGGTATTGTAGTGATGCTGTGGCACCTGGTAGCACCTTGAAAGTTCTAGTGATGATATACTGTATTAATGACACCACAGCTGGGTACACCTTGACAGATCTAGTGATGAGATATTGAATTGATGAGACAGCAGCTGGTAGCACGTCGATAGATCTAGTGGGGAAATATTGTGTCTGTTCTGCTGGTGAATTTAAAGGTTTCAATTCATATAATAATTATCCTGAAGCGCATAATTAAATTATGTTCAAATTCAGCCACCAAATTATTCCGACATTCACGCATATTATATTTACTGGTCCGGCTTCCACAACTTTTAACCTCATAATTTGATGGGGTAACTTGTGAAACCTGTGAAACCTTCAGTGACTGCATGTTAGTAGTGTGTGCCAAGTAACTATCTTCTGACCTCTTTTCACAGTTCATTCAACTTGATCAGAAAGAGATAAAAGTCTCGAATACCTTTTTTTTTTTTTCATTTTAACTCTTTGTGTAACTCAACTCCATGTCGCTAGCAAAACAGTGTCTATAATATCGAAGCTTTGGTAGCAAATGGGTATGTCAAGGAATGGGGTATGGTAATTATGACACTGCAGCAGATAGCAGTTTGATAGATCTAATGGTGAAGTATTGTATTGATAGTACACTAGTTGGTAGCACTTTGATAGATATAGTGCTGAAATATTGATTGGATGGTACCGCAGCTGGTAGCGTGTGCCTATGTCTGACAGAAAGGTGTAGTGTTTATCATACAGCAGCAGATAGCAGCTTTATAGGTTTAGTAATGAGGAATTGTATTGATGATTCCACAGCTGGTAAAACCTTAGTAGATCTCGTGATGAGATATTATATTGCTAATAGCACAGCTGGTAGCACCTTGGCAAATCTAGTGACGAGATACTGTCTCAATGATGCCACAGCTAGCAGCATATGTGTATGTCAAAGAGTTGTGTATGGTATTTATGACACTGCAGCAGGTTGCGGTTTGATATATCTAATGATGAAGTATTGTAATGATGATACCACAGCTGGTACCTTGCCAAATCTCATGAAAAGATGTTCAATTGATAGTACCACACCTGATAGCACCTGGCTAGATCAATGAATTATATATTTTATCCATGGTAATACAGCTGGAAGCATCTTGAAATATCTAGCGCTGAGATAAGATCACTGATAGGACAGCTTGTAGCAACGATGGAGACCTGGTCATAAGAAATTTATACATGTTTTGAAATATGCTACACTTACGAATCGAGTTAGCGGGTATTGTATTGTATTATCAGACCTGACTGGACGTAACGTGATCTAACGAGAAGCTATTACAGTACTCAATAAACTGTGATAGACACTTTTTTCTCTACCAAGACTGCCGATAATGCTAATGATGAATTACATTGCTGCATAATTTGCCTAAAAATTGTGATCGAATACGTACCGCCAGTATATATAAAGTTGAATACACGCCATGGAATGAAAAAAAACTTCTGAATTTTAAATGTCAGTAACTGACGGATAGAAAATTGTAACACATTTTGTCAGACCCCTTTACTTTCCATATCAACCCCTAAATTTGTGTACATTAGCGCATTAAACTTGCAATTCCATCTATTACATTTTATTTACTGTAGGGAATATCATCTCAATTAAACCTCTGATTCCACACCTTTTGTAATTTTGTTATTGTGCAGTAGATTCTGTCATATGTATGACATATATCCCCCTAGTAAATATATTATTGTCAGTTGACCACTACTTTATTTTTTCATTTTTTTTTCAGTGGATAAAATTGCAGGTTTTCCTGATGAGGAAATGAAGAAGTACAAAAGAGTAGAGATGCCGAATGCAGATTGCAGTGTCTTCACAATGTATGGAGCTGATGATGGGATACAAGGTATGCTACTTTTTCTTCATTTTTATGCCTCCCTATCCTGATTATATGTATTTTGAAATTGTACGTCCATTTCTTGATATTTTCAAGTGCAAGAAATCATCAGGTATTACCATGATGTCATAGAATATGATACAGCATCTTAAGTGGAATTTGGAATAGGTGGACTTAATTAGGACAAAATAACCTGATTCCGATCCATTTACTTAATCAGCAAATCAGCATAGTCAACATTTGCACTGTTTAATATGTGATGGCATGGACCTCAAAGATGTCTTTGCATGAAAATAATGTAATACTCGTGAAATGTGCTTGAATATAGATGCTCAGGTAGTTCTGTGATCTTGGGTTTGCGGAATATTTTGTAACCATTCAATGATCAAGCTTTACAAAGATATCTCCACTAAGACATGACAGATTTAATATACATTTTGTTCAAATGTATTTAATCGGGATATAACGAACTGATTAAATCCTAGTTTCTCTGAATTCCTTGATCATCATCATGCATCAACAGTTTAGAAGTGTTCATTTTTCACTAATAAGGTGCAAGGTCCCCAACGGGGAACTTAATTACCTATTCTGAAGTTGTAGAAGTGGACAACAACGTGACTTCAACTGCTATATATAGATATAGACGTATTGAAATGAAGAGCAAGAACACCACATGCTGTGAAAACCATACGTTAAGCAGCCCCCTTACGTTTTTTTGGCGGCCTCCAAGGCCTTTCATCGAGGTGGGAGGCTGCTTGAAGAATTATTTTAATGAGACCGACCTTGCATATACAAAAGAGGCTACACATGGGTTGAGAGGCACATGCCTCCATCGAATGAAATTAAGGCAAAAGTAACGTATAAATCTTTCATATATATATATATATATATATATATATATATATTATATATATATATATATATATATATATATATATATATATATATATATATAGATAGATAGATATAGATATATCTTCCATCTTAAGCCCTTGCCTTAACATTACCCTCACGCAACATTTCTGAGGACCTGTAGTCAAGCCACACTATAGACCATGACATCAGTTGCTCTCTTTGTTAATTCAGTCATCTCACTCAGCTTATCTATGTATATATAAATAGCAGTTAACGCCACGTTAATGTCCACTTCTGCAATTCATAATAGGTAATATGCTAATATAGTTTAGGATTCGTCACATTCCAAAAGAATCGTAGCCTGATCAAGTATTACAAAATAAATACACAGGCACTTTCTAATTGGTGTTTGATAGTAAATATTGGCCTTGGTTCAACACTTGCCAAGCTATGGCAGAGTATGTCACTTTGACCTATAGAGTTCACTCAAGGTTGAAATTAAAAATAAAAGAAAATTCCATAGGTACTTGTTATTGTTTGACAGTAGCCATGGGCCCAGGATCCACCACCGCTATCAAGATACAGTTCAATATGTCTGATTTGCTGCTTTTTCGCGAATTCTAGCATGTACAACTACCCTTGACAATATTTTCAAATTTTGATAAGTCACCAACAATCAGAAAAAGGAGCACCATTTAGTAAACAATTTGGTGGAGAGCCAGTTCACGTATATCCCACCACATTTGAACACATCCATTGAACAGTTTGGGAGCAGACATCAAAAAATGCAAAAGCACAATATCCTCAAAAATAGAAAAATAAATGCAGTGCCACCTGGTATACATACTAAGATTGTATGGAACTCAAATATGGCGTTTTGGGACTCAGTTTGGATTTTTGTGGGACTGGTTAGCTCAATATATTACTATATACCTCTGAAAAAAATGAACCTTAATCTAACTTGTTAAGCACTAAAAATAAGAAAATACAAGCAGAATTTGCCAATTCTGCAGACTGGGCGCGCTTGTTTACAAACAATTCTTATGCACATTCATGAATTGGACAGACTGACAGGTGTGACAACATTGTGTGACTGCGGCATATTTAAAATGGAGAGCAAAGCGTAGAAAGTTTTTTTTCCACTTTTATTTCCCTGTCGTCAATTCTTTGCTTTAATGTTCTAGTATTTTTGAAGTACCATGGAAATAAGTAAGAGATATCTAGCCCACATGTAGTGGTAAATAACACAACATTTCAATATTTATGTCTGTACTTTCCTCATTAGACTCTTCAGCCAATCAATTTCAAACTAAATTGGAATAGAGGCCCACATTCTAAGCACAGCCTGTTTTTTCACAGCTATTTCTGAGTATTTTATGCATGTGTAACAGGTTGTATCTATACTTTGTTGCAGTCAAATTAGGGTTGCAAATTTGGCCAGAACAATATGAAACATTACTAGGACCTGCTGGTAAGACACAAAGGCAGAAAGTAGAGACGGTGGTAACAACATTGCAACACCAGTACAAAAAGACCAAAGGGCTTCTTTATATTTCACCCTGTATGAAAATTGGTGATGCCAAAAACTTAGAGGAAAAATGCAACGGTATCATTTGTGATATTGTAGTTATAACTTCTGCTCACATGCCATTGTTACTCACCATTACCTTTGAGAGACAGAATGTGAATGAGTATTCAAGTTCCAGAGTGCCTTACTTGGATCAGATGCTCAGCTGTACACAACCGTGTGAATGCACCTTTTACGTAAAACACCATGTCATTACAAACAAGACGCTGAAGAATGGTAATTGGCTGCAAGATATAATAGAAGAGGTGCAAGAGAACAAGATGAATCCTGGATCGTATTTACAGATTGGGGAAGAGAAGTGTAAGTCCATGGTATATTCCCTTTACACAAGCCTAGCATCATTTGTCCCCAGCACTTTTGTCTCGGACAGGGAAAGTACAGAATATGTTCAAACAATGAATCTTATGACAGTAGAGCAGCTCAATATCTTACTAAATTGTCAAGCTGACACGGCAAATGTAATTCTACTGAAAGCATTGGCAGGTACTGGTAAGACTGTGCTTGCGGTGGAGTATATGAAATGGGTTCGCAGTCTGGGAGTCAACGAAGATGAGGTCCTGTATGTGACTTACAGCAAGGTTCTGGCAGAACATATTAGGTAAGTTTTTATCATGTTTTGAAATACAAGTGCATATCAATGTTCATACATGTATATTTTGATAAAATTTTGCAGCGTACATTTTGTAACAAAGACCTACAGTCACATGTTGGAAATTCCACAACACCTAGAGACTACTTTCAGTCAGAGAAGACCCCAGATTATTTCGATTTGCTAATGCATATTGATTGTCTCTTTCATATAATAGGCTTTAACTAAATTTGGGGAGACTTTGCAAGTTAAAGCTCAGCTGTTAGGATCATCAGAGTTAACTTGCAAAGCTTTCCCAAATAACGTTACACCCCTAAATACATGTACGAGACAAATCTCACTGGTGATATCCAAGATGAAGAATCAATTGACTTGTTGATAAATATTATCTACCCGTATTTCCGGCAAATTACAGCTTAGAATCAAATGGCAACCCCATGCCAAGCTAATGTCTGACTTCATTGAGCTGAAATACTATAAATAATGATTTTATATGTGCATTCATACACATGACGATCTACCTCACATGATAAGCTCTATGGTGTTGGCCTTGAAAATTGGACAAAATCACCAACCTGAACAAATAAAAAACAAAAGTTTCATGTGTGCCCTTTTTGTGATTGGAAAGTAAAGGGCCCAGTGTTTCAAAGAAGCCTTCATTTCACTTTAATTTTCAAACAAATATACCAGTATTATTACAGCATGCCCCATGTAAGAAACAGAGTCAGGAGCTATCCAATTTACATCTACTCATAGCATTAAGATAACCACACACAGTTCATGAAAAAAAAAGAACTTTCAACGCAATTTGCTGGGCAAATTAAGATCAAGGTTTATCCAGTAGTGCACTATGTGATTTAGACACAATTGTAAAATTGGCTTAACAAAATATATAGTTAAAGATTTAAGAAAATAAAGAAGTGTAAAACTTGCATCAATCACTGACGCATGGCCGGCTGCAGGTGTAGAATTTGGTAGAAGCGCACCCTAGAAGGCGATCTGCTACGTGTATTGAGAATCTGAGCAATTGTTTTTTTCAGAAATTGAAATTTTGAATGTTCATGAAAGGACAATTGATAATAGAGCACTACTCATGGAAACGGCTAAGGTTACTGACAATTCAGCTGATTTAACGGATTACCACTCATGATACAGGCTACGGTGACTGACAGTTCAACTGATTTAATGAATCACCACTTATGGGACAGGCCGAGCTGACTGAACATTCAGTCAAAATAGTGGACTACCACTCATACTGCATGCTAATGTCCCTGACAATTATGCTGATATAATTCATTAATACTCATTATACAGGCTAAACTGACTGACAACGCTGCTGGTTTCATCATATAAATAACAAAGTTATTTTACTGAAGAATTGCAATTGGTAAGCTCATGAAAAATGTTTTAATCGTCAAATTGCGTGTGTATCTCCATGGGACTGTCTCGGGACTTGCATGCTGAAAGAAATCCAATGATTTGTAGTCTTCCATGCAGGTCAAATAAAAAAATAGTTATTTTCAAAAACTGATAAAAAAGAACCTAAAAGTAACAATTTTACTGACTGCAAATGAGCTGTTGAAAGGCTGCCTGCTGAAAGTTTGGCACAGATATTTCATTAAGTCAGCAGCCAATGTAGAGATATTAATTCCTATTTCTAAGTGGCATGAAACCAAATCAAAGCCATGACAAAAGTAGCTGAAAGCATTAACAATCAGCCATAAAGATTGTGTTGAACATTGAACATGTACCTATGAACAGGTTAGCACACAATAAAGAAACAGCTGCCAAGAGTCTAGTAATCATCATATAGCTATCAACATACGCAGCAATTTTACGTATATGTATCAACATGCAAGCACCAAAGAAAACTTATTGTCAAAGTATAATTTAAAGGGGTACTGCAGTGATAATTTACCAGTTTTGAGTTGTTTTGTATAATAAATATGGCCGCATATTATAAAATACAAACTTTTTACCCAGCTGGATAAGCAGATGTAAAGTTTTCTTAGATAGGACATATTTTATAAATTAATTAATTTGCTTTGTTAATATAGCAAGGGTGACATATACCAGAGCATGAATACAGAGGTTTTAAGCAATTCCAACACTTGCCGACAGTCCACATCAATTCAGGCCAGAGGACGTGCTCAAATTTTGCCCATAATAAAAAAAGACCTTTGTGGTTCCTGGATTATTGACATTCATTAATTAAAGAACAAAAAAAGTACAAATTAGGAAGTAAAATAACGTTTCAGAACCAAACGATATTCTAAGCATGTATAGTACGTCTCTGGACTGATATATCAGATACTAATGGTTCTCTGGAGGCAAAATTAGAAATTGATATTGTTGACAGTGGTTAGTCCATCCAAGATTTCACTTGGCAGATGGCATGTCCTCTGATAAGTAACGATTCAAAGTACAAGGGATACATACAGAATTGTGGGCATTTCTTTAGGATGTACATTTACTATGCATCAATAGAAGCTCAGGCTGACAATTAGTGATGCAAAATGACAAGCTGTATTCCTCTAAAATAGGTGTGCCCATGGCTGTATTTCCTGGCATTATTGTTTAACTATATTTTGTTTTATAGAGCATAAAAACATGTACAAACCACATCCTGCATTCCCATAATGAACTAGAGTGAACATTGGTTCCTTTATTACACTAATATATAAAATGTTCGACTTTCATTCTTCTTACAATATTACAAAAAAGGTCCTCCGTAAATCCTACGTTTCGTCCCAGTGAGAATTTCAGAAAATATAATACGTGTGTAACAAACAGGGGTTAATGTAAACATGGTTTGTAATATTAATTCAGTAAATGGTCAGTTTGAGTCCACAAACATGCATGTACAAGACCGGTATGATGGGAACCAAGGTATTTTTGCATGAAGCAATTTTCCAGTTTCTCTGTATGTTTTACTAAGAATTATTGCTGAAGGTTTCTTTTTATGACAAAAACTTTTTCACGCTGCAATCAACCTTCTGTTTATTACATGGTTTGTCCCATAGAAAGTAGCAACAAACTTTATCTGAAACTATAATGCCAAAAAGTATGTTTCACACCTTTGCTTTTATTTCTACCTTCCCCTGTAGTGTTATGAAATTACAGACAATCACTTAATCAGAAAAAAAGAAAACGTGAAGGTAATTTGAAATAGTATAACAACCAAGCCTTTGAATAGCGCCAGTTCATTGCATTCCAGCCTCAATTTGATTAACTGGCCCCTACAAAACTATATCTATTACAAAACACTCTTTCACTACAGATCTAGTTGGTGATACAAATTGGACAGGTTTCAATATGTTGACAAGTGGTGTCCATCCTTAATTTGAAGTAGCACCGTCGTTACCTACACATGTATGCATAGCCTGCTGTAACACATTCAGTGTACAAAGGACTGTGCGTGAGTCTGGGTCAGCTGTACCTGTCACTCACATCATACTTCAGCTTGCGCAGATTACTAGGACCGGTGCTACCAGTGATGTCGCAAGTTTTCCTGCCAAAAAATCCCATTCTGTTTGGCCTCATTGGATGGAACACAAAATGACGTTGTTGCCAGTGTGCTCGACGACAAGTTATTTCTGCCAAAGGAAATCAAATACAATTAGACTGTGTACATATTCATGATACGTCATACAATGGGCATACATGGTTATATAACTATGCATGTGCGTGTGCCTGTGTGTGTATGTGTGTGCATATATATATATATATATATATATATATATATATATATATATATATATATATGAGACTAGCACTTTCTTTTTTTTTTTCAGAGAAATAAAGTTGCCATGGTGTCATACAAACGCAGGGGATCCTGTATGTCAAGTTACCACCATAAGTGATATGCTAACATGGGAAGAGCTACCTATTAAATTTAAAGCGGTCAGATGGTGGATACTGGATGATGTTCAAAACTATTCCTCAGTGAAGAAAAAGATACCACCCAATAAAAACCAAGATAAAAACTGGCCCCAAGATAGAGATAATCTTGAAGTTATACATATGCGTCAGAAAAGAGACATGCCTGTATCGATTGCGAATGAGGAAAAAATACACCACAACACTCATGGTTCCATGCTTACAAAGGCTCATGCAGCTTCAGCTGTGATGTCACGTGACACAAAGATCACTGAAGAAAACCCACATATTTTCAAGACATCTGCACCATCAGATACATGGCTTACACAGCTGAAGACCCTGGTTTCTCAAACAAACATACAGAAAATGATGCTGATCTGTGACCCGACTCAAGCTCTTAGAAAAGGTGGACAAACAGAACTGGAATCAATTCAGAACGTTATAAATTTTGATACCCACTTGACATTGAAGCAAATAAGTCGAAATTCTATTGAAATCAGCAAATTTATCAAGGAACTGATGCCCAGCGATGTATTAGAAGCCAATGGGTATACTGGCTTGGATATCAAGGATATGGTTGCACACAAATATAAAGGAAAGGAACCTGAAAGAAATATCGATTGTTCATATGACTTTGATGCTCTCGAAGACATGATGGATGGTCTTCAACATAAGCTGCTGAATACAGATACAATCCGGGAGGACGATGTAGGAATAATAATTGATAAAAGTGCAGTTACAGCAGAAACCGCAGCATCTGACATGATTAAACCAGATACAGAGATAGGGTGGGGCCCTTTGGATGATTTTGTAGGCATCGAAAAGCCATACATAATAGCTGTTCTGGGCTGTAACGCACACTGGTGCCAGAAAGTGGCCCTAGCATCGAGAGCCAGGGTCGGGTTATATTGGACAGAACTAAAAGAACCAGTCTCTTCGGCAAAACTGAAACAGCTGTTTCAGAGTAGGAACAACTCGTACATTGCATGGGTCACCTCAGGTAAATGACTTTCCATTGTAGCTTTCTTAATAATATGTATTGTACAAATAGGATTTTTTAAGGAAACTGATCTTGACAACAGGATTGAGGATTACCCATTGTTACCACTGCAAATGTAATTCTGTGGCATGTAACCTTATAATGGCTATGAGACCACAATCATCACAAAAATCAGCATAAGATTCAATCTTCACCATGGGCAAAAACATTTATTCACACAAGCATAACCATAGCCCTCTATTATGGTCCAATCATAAGGATCAGACTGTAATTCTTTCTTATCATGCTGTATCACTTTTGTAGTGGGCATGTTGTAGTCCACTCTAGTGATAAGACCATATGTCTCATACTGTAATCCTTTCTGATGCCCCTACTGTATAGCCTCACAAGTGGGCGGGCTGTTGCCATCTTGATTGGTCAAACAGTAGTCCTTTCTAATGATCATGCTGTATGACCGCTCTCATGGGCAGGCTGTAGCACTTTCTGATGATCAGACTATAAGGGTCATAATGCAGTCTCTTCTTATGGTCATGCTGTATCACTTTCTAGTCAGAAGGCTGCAGCCCCCTCTGATGGTCAGAACATAATCCTTCTTTTTTCAGCAGAGTGTAGCAGGCATCTATATATCTAATGGAGACACTTAAGCCTCTTCCAGGGAGCAGGCTGCTTTACATATCTAAAGGCCAGACCATCCCTAATGGTCAGACTACGGCCCTCTCTGAGCGTCCAATTGAAGTACCATTCTAATGTTCACACTGTAAACCTCTCTAAAGATCAGGCTCTATTTGTCGCCAATATGGTTATATTGTATTATCTCTCCAATGGTTACACTGCAGTACACCATATTAGTCACGCCACAGACTATAAGAAATGCACAACCAATTTGATCGAACAAGTGCAGGTTTCAAAAGAATTCATTGTATACTCAACAAGGCTATTCTTCTTACAGCTGAATCACAATATATATATATATATATATATATATATATATATATATATATATATATATATATATATATATATATATATATTTATATATATATATATACATATATACATATATATGTATATATATATATGTTTGTATATGTATATATATAAATATATATATATACATATACACAAATATATATATATCTATATATATGTTTACATATATATATATATATATAGATAGATAGATATATATGTGCGTGTGTGTGTTTGTGTGTGTGTGTGTGTGTATATACATAGGTGTAAACTAACTTGTGATGCACCTTTTGTGTTAGGGTTATATTCAATGTTAAAGTCATTGTTGGATTGATCCAAAATTGCTCACCTAGTAGTGTGTCCTTGCATGTATCACTATTATGGATTTGAGCTGAGTCAGCTGGGTATGTTATACAACTCTCTGGCACCTAATATTAAGCCAGTCATGTATTTCATTTTGTTGCAGGTACAACGCATCGTTAAATTAGTCCTGTGTCATATATGTGTCAGATAGTTCATGAAAAACACAACCGATATTCACAAGTTTCAACCCAAAAATGAGCAAAGTTACCTACATCAAAAAGCAAGGATACAAGTGTTACCAATCCTCAACATTCACCTTAATACCAATGTAAAGAAATAAACATCGTTCGACTTACGACAGGGAGTCGCCCATGAAAGGCATCTGGTGGTTTTAAATTGGTCCTATGTGAAATACTCTTCATTAACTACAGACTTCAGTGTTTTTTGTTTTTGTTTTCAAAAACATATAAGCCTAACCACTCAAAATTGATTACTGGCGCTCAAAGAAAAAAAGACATGGTAGGCCTGTCCTTTCTGGCTTCTTTTAACTTATCAATAGCTTGGTTGACAGGAAAACAAGAAAGTAAGCCTCTCTCATTTTCGTGATATTGATTAATTTGGAACATTATGTAAAAACGCCCTCGGTCAAGTATAACTAGGAGTCACACAGCACAGCCCACCACACAACATATCCTCTGAAGTATTTATCAAACCTTGACCTCCAAAATTCCTGTTATTGTGCTCAGTTGTGGACAAATTTGGGACTTGCTGTCATCAACATGACTGACACTACACATGCACTGGTTGGTTTTACCCAATAACTGACAGTGAAGGGACAACACGGTTTTCACTTAGCACATTATTCTGACTTTTTAAAAAAAATGTCAAAATTACGAAAAATCCGTTAGGGTATCTGTGTATGTTAGTAGTGTTGCAACAAGAACACAAGCAAATGTGACGTCCTACATGGGCGTATGGCTTACATTTAGTTAATGTAGAATCCTAGGATCATTGTTACTATTAAGCATTAGTAGCTAGAACCGCCAGATGAAAGAAATACAGAGAAAGAAACAAAGAGAAAGAAAGAAGAAAGAAAGAGAAACAAATAGAAAGAAAGAAAGAAAGAAAGAAAGAAAGAAAGAAAGAAAGAAAGAAAGAAAGAAAGAAAGAAAGAAAGAAAGAAAGAAAGAAAGAAAGAAAGAAAGAAAGAAAGAAAGAAAGAAAGAAAGAAAGAACTAGCATGTCTGTATTTTCAAAAGGGGGAAGGAATGGCTAGGGTAAACAGCTTCTCTTCACCTACTCGGCATGAATAGGAAAAATGTTGAGTAAATTAAATCCTAGCACTGAAGGAGCTGTGATCACAAATTTTCCATCGCTGCTAATTGACATAATTTCAAAATAATGAGCCTTACTTTCATTATTTACTTAAAACAGGTTTCTAACTAATACAATATGTTGGTTTACTTTCAACTTACCATGGCAAATTAGTAACACGCAAAACAAAAATCATTTTGCCTATATCTCCATCCATAGGTATGTCCTCGTCTCTCGCCAAAGCTTCATATCCTTGAGATTCTTTTTGGTGGATAAAAATGGAGACATTTCCTTAGGTCCCCAGTTCAATAAAGTGTGGTTCATCCATATACAAATACACTATTCTTCAGTTCAATGTTTAGATAATCCTCGTATCTGCTCCCAAACAGCCAAGAAAAGGCAAGTGAAAAAACACACAAAAATATAATTTATCTGACAACCATTTATCTGTCGTCTAATTATAGCACGCAACGCCCTAATTTCTATCATTCTTGGGAGCTTTAAGTGATAGCTATAACATGCCGCATGACCATTATGCCACATTATCAACGAAGTGGAAGACTCTGTTAAATTTGATGGAACAATGGTATTGTGACATGCTATAAAGGACTTGTAACAAGGGTGGCAGGAACTGACCAAGATATTCCTTGGTGCATGACATTTCCCATACCTTTTGTGCATGGTGTAGTTTGCCGCTTACGTAAGTTGTCATATGCGCAGTCAAATTTTACTGCTTGCTCATTGTATTTGTGTCTTTTTGCCCAGAACCAGTTCCTAGTAGTCAATATCCTATTCCGCTGTTCGAACTCTTTACTCTCCATAAGCTAACCTGTCCCTGTCTAACCTGTATATATATGGAATTACTATTGTCTATATTGCACACGTTCCTCTGTAAAATTTTGACATAGGCTGTATCAGCCAAAATAAATTAAAGGGTCTTCGGTGGGTAACTACTCAACATGTTTCGGAGCCTTTTACCCGTACATGTCTCTCTGAGTAGTGGCTCCTTGCCTAAGCTAAATATTCAGCAAAGACAACCCACATAATAATGAATAAATATGAACGTGGCAATTGATGAATTAGCTACATATGTGAAGTTTTGCTTGTAAATGCAGAGCTTCATATCAAAGAAGAATACCTGTCAAACAAACCATAATTACCAATTTTTTTAGTACAGGTTCAGATAAGAACAATTTGATTTACCCCTGAACCAAAATGTACCCTTTCTAGCTGGACAGCTTTTCCTAGTTAAACCATCCGCCAATGTTTAACTGAAGTGGAAAGAAGCTGGGGCATTATATTCAGTCCCAGTGATTGTAAAATAAACAGTTGCAGCCAGACCACCTGTACAAACCAAGGAAAATCCTAACAAGGACTGCAACAATGTACATCCTGTACCAGAGATGTAAAACAAAGTCCATGATGACACCTACTCCTCAAACAATCAAGCTCTATTTATTTATTTTCCACGTACAGATATGGCAGTAGGAAAAGCAGGTGTTGAAAGCCAAAATGACAGATTTAAGTGAATTGGGCAGTATTCCCACTGAACAATTATTATTTCTGAGGAATACGTGTCATAATGCCAAGAAACCTATTACAGATAAAAACAGCAATACATTTTTGGAATATGATTATGTTTTTAGGGTCCATGCTTGGCATAGACACTGATTAAGTGTTGTAAATCGTATCATGTACATCAACGTACGTTGTGCCGACAGTGATATCATGCTAGATATGACAGACGACTTAGAAAGTTCTAGGAATACACGTCTGCACTATTCGAAGCCCTGTGGTCATCTGCACACATCCTTCTGGAACAATACCTTAGTTTCGGCTGTTCAGGGGAACAACAACTGTTCATGCAACACGCTGCCTGTAGGTCATGCTGCACTGCACAACACTAGCAATGCTATTGTGTGAGAAATGGTTCATTATGTGTTTACTTCACTTTTTGTTTAGGAGTTCAGGAAAACCATAATGCACACTTTTCACAGAAAGAATGGATTATGTGATATAACCAACACTTTTTTCGGCTCCCAATTGGTCTAATCCTACCCCCATGTTACAAAGTATTTTAAAACGCGCCAGGCCCTCTTTTCTATTGTTATTGGTAACCTCAAAATAGTCAATTTTAACCACTGCAGATAGACACCCACGCCCCAGTCATTGGTGTTTTGTGTGTTTTTTGGGACCGCATGTTTGAATTTTGCTCATTCTGATGCACTCACCAGCTTGTCAAAGCACGTCGCTGCAGAAATAGGGAGTTCCCTGGTAGATGTAACTTGCAGAGTGTCACTTTTTGGCCTGGCTCCCATGTGGAATAGATCTTGAGTTCAGATATCTTTCAAGTTTTCCGGCATAAATTCCGGGACAAACAGAACATTCTCCCCCTCACCCAAACTGAAAGCGTACGACAGGTCCTACATATTTTTAGCTCAGCTGATAATTCAGGTGAGCCTTCAGGAGGGTAAGGCATCCGTCGTCCATCTGTCTGTAGTCTGTCGTCCGTCCATTGTCCGTCCATCGTCCTTCTACAATTCATATTTTAGACTTCTTTTCCAAAACTGCTGGCCATATCCACTTCAAACTTGGTGAGGATGTGTCTTGGGTGTGTCTCTACCAAGTTAGTCGAAATGGTCATCGTCCGGTGATTTCGGATTTTTAATTACTTTTTTGTTCATTTTGGGGGAAATTTTAAAAAATCTTCTTCTCCAGAACCATTTGGCTAATTATGTTGAAATTGTATAGGGGCACTGGACAGTTTTAAAACAGATTGCACTTTTTTTTTTTTTTTTTTTTTTTGGTGCGGTTGTGCTGTTTTCGCATTCTTCTCCATACCATCTCTCAGATTGTGCTGAAACTTGGTGGAAGGGTTACACAAGATTGTTCACCAGGTGGCGTTGCTGTGGATCCCTGATTTTTAATTAATTTTTCAGTTTGGGTACATGTTGGTCAATGCATACATTCCTATTGTTTACTATGCAAGTCAATGGGAATTGCAATGATAATTCACTCATCTCCAAAAGCGTTATCCAGATTCACTTCAAACTTGATGGGGATATGTTTTAGGTGGGTGTTTACCAAATTTATTCAAATGACCATGGTCCAGTGATTTTTTTTTTTTTTTTTTTTTTTGTTTGTTTCGGTGATTTGGGGATTTTTAATGATTTTTTGTGTGTGTGTGTTCATTTTTGGGGGAAATCTTAAAAAAATCCTATTCTCCGAAACCGCTTGGCCAATTACTTTGAAATTGCATGGGGACACTACTGGGGACACCCAGACCTTAAGTTGTTCAACAGGTGGCGCTGTAATTTTTTTATATTTTCTTATGAATTTTGGTATTGAACATGCTAGTTGTCCTTAATGAGAGCCAGACTTAGACAGTAGATGAATGATCTTGATCTCATTCCCAAGGTCATAGGGCCACTTGCTAAAATTTTACTTTTCACCTGACAAGTTGAGAGCTATTTGAAATTGGACCTTCATGTTGAACATGATGGTTGTCCTGAGCAAAGGCCAGACTTAGACAGTACATGGGTGACGTTCACCTTATTCCCAAGGTCACTGGGACCCAGACACTTGCATGAATTTTACTTTTCACATTGTAACTTGAGAAATGTGGAAGGTAGGCCTTTGATATTGAACTTGTTAGCGGTCCTCTATTTTGGAAAGATTGAGACCATACATTAGTGACCTTGACCTCATTCTCAAGGTCACAGGACCACTAACATGAATTTTACTGGTCGCGTGATAACCTGAGAACGATTTGTACTGTGACTTTGATCTTGCACATGGGATGGCCCTCTATGAAAGTTAGATTCATAATAGGTCAGTGACCTTGACCTCATTTCCAAAGTCATAGTGCGGCTTAGTCAGTTGAGCACAAAGCTGTCACAGTCCTCTTGTTTCGACGTGCAAACATGCAGGCAGAATAAACACTCATGTGGTTAAAATTAGCTTGGTCATTGCTTTGACAGGGAAGTGGACACGTGTGTTCTATCACGTGCACGGGGGGACCCCCCTTTTAAGCTGGAAGCTGTGAAGCTAGTGCGCAGTGAGACTTTGGATCGCAATTACCCATTTAATTTTTTCACAAGTACATTAAACATATATATTTTCTGATTACTACATATCCATAGATTTGTTTCCATATATTTTTTGGCATGATTGGAATTTTTTTGAGATTTCATAGCATTCTTTCTGACTTGGTAGGATTTTCACATTTTTCGCGAATAAGTCACACAAAATTGTTTTTCCAGTTGAAATCAGAAGAAATTTAAAATAAATATCCATGTCTAGGATCGAATTCAATGTTAAGTCCTGAAATAGCATAAATAAAAAGTTATAATTTTTTTTATTTAGTCCTGACAGGTCGTTCATTTTCCTTCTATAAATTGTTCCAAAAGTCACGGAAGAAGTTGTCAGAAAAAAAATCCAGGGAGCCGTTCCTGGATATGATATTTTTCTTTTAATGTCCGTTGATTTTAATGTGATAGGACAATTTGTATGTTTGTGAGACAAGATACAAATTGCAGAGGTTGAGCAAAAAACAGTTATGAGAAAATCGCATTGAAAGAAAAAGTTGCCAATTCTTACGCATTCATGGCTGTAATATGACATATACTCATTTCCTCTGTACTGTGTTTTAACTATTGTGTGAAATAAACTTGTAACTTTACTTCTGTGATGTTGTCATTACACAAAAGTATATTTTGTGACTTAAATCTCGACTTTTTTCAACTTGGGAACAGCACACTTTCCTTGTTTGGGTGTCGGTTTACATGCAGCTTTCCATATTTGGGGACCAGTAAGTGGACTGTGCTAATTTTTTTTTTTCAGGAATAGAGAATTTCAAAGAAATCAGGACAATGGTACTGTTTAGTCTGAACTCGCCCATTCTTCTCTCCACGGCTAATGGTTTCCTGTGAGTGACCCTTGTCAAAAGCTCAATTGGTTTCCAGCGGTCATGGACTAATGACTCTGCAAACAATGGCCTGGTTCATTATCATGCCCATGCAAACACAGCCATGTGTCCGGCACTGTTTAAACTTTTCGTTGTAAGCAAAAGTGTTGAGATCATTTATCTCATATAAATTTTATGTTCATACATCTGAGTTTTTGGGAGCATGTAGTTTAACTATCAAACTATCCAAAAATATGAAAAAGTAATTAGAGGTTATCCAAAGGTGCGGCTTCAGACCTTACACCTTAACACCTATATAAGATACTAGCCAATCAATGTTGCGCCTTAAGTCGGTTAAAAGGCAAGGTGAGACGTCAAAACATTCAGCTTTGCTGATATTAAATTTTTAACGTCCAACATGCCTTTGAACCTACACTAAAGTGGATGGGCACTCTCTGTTATTGACTGCATTTTCATTGGCCCATCAGAAACCACGCCTCCTGAGCAGGTATGTGAGAGCAAGGTGGACAAGAAATAACAAATGTCAAAATACCATGAGGCAAGCTGAAAAGAGACAAAATTTATATGGCACGGAGTGTTATGCAATGTTCGGTAACATTGCCTTAGCCGCAGTGCCAACTGCATGAAACAGGTAGTGAGAATAAGCTATGTGAAAGATTTGACATTTTACAGCTGCAAAATAATTGTTCACTTATTCACCATACACAACATATCTGAAACAAAAATAGGTGCGCCAAATAGATAAACAGACATACTTTAAGTTACCTTACTTAGAAAAGAAAGGGGAATAACAACCATAAAAGATGTGCCAGTACCTAAAGGAAATAGAGCCGAAATTGAAAAGTTTTATTCATTCAAGACCATCGATATTTTGAAATTGAATTATTTCGAGTCAATCTGTATTGGCAACTTCTATTTCAAAAAACTTTATAGCGATAAATATTTATGAGAATACTTCATTTCTTTTTTGGTTTCGCGGAGCTCGTTTCTCCATCGTGCCAACTGCACTTAAGCTGAAGCCCCCAGCTACTTGTTTGCAATTTGCGTACGCTGAGGAACAGCACCCCTCGCCTTTCAGTTAACTGTGCATCCGATGGGTTCGTCGAACCTATTGCCTGTATGCTCATCGATATATGTTTTTGCCGGCAAAATTCTGTTTGTAATGTTGACATTTGCCTGCAAAGCAGACTAATATGTTCTTATTTATGTAGCACTAGGCCGCTTCGCAGGCAACACTGACAATTGCTTGAAACAAATCTTGGGTCCAAAAGTCTCGTAAATCGTCAGGTAAATCAGCCAAAAACAATTTCCGTCTGCATTTTCCATCTTAACTGATGAGACCCGAACTGTACAGATTTGCGTAGTATAGGGTCTTGTGAGCAAGTGTTAACAGGCGAACGCGTGGATACTTGACACGCACGTGGCTATATCCTTGCTTTTGTTAAAATAAAATAGCCGTGCATGTGAGTGTTGTTTTATTGGTCAATACATGAATGTGCACGTGGCATCTATTTCATTGACAAGCAGTTTGCGCATGAATTATGCAAGAAACCCAGAATCAGAATCAAAATCAGAAATGCTTTTATTTCACAAATACAATTAATGCAATAGAACAAAACCTAAAATATAAAAAGTGAACTGTATAGTGTAAGATATAAAAACTGATTACTGATGAAGAGACTTCCATTAAGGCAATGAGTACTGCTATCATGGGAGCCACCCTTAAGAGATAGTTTACTCTCAGATGTGCAGATTGACATTAGATACATGCAGATGTAGTACTATAATCTTCCATGTAATTAGGTCCCCATAAGTAAATGCATGGAGGAATGAAAGTGCTTTGGAATAAAAGTGATTTATGATTATTCTAAATTGCAAACGTAGCAGTCTGGGTCCATGTATATATCAGTATACTTATGAATAAAATACATTTTTGTATAAAAAGAGAAACTAGATTTTCTATGAGAATGCACTTTAATTTTAACAATATCTGGAGCGTTGTTCTGTGTTTCTACTATGTCATGTCTTATGCAATTCCTTGTGCTAACTAATCTAGTTCTTGTTTTAAAGATTTTATTTTTATATCTTGTATGATAGCCATGAATTAGGGGTTCTTATTTTATAGGAATATTACTGAAGTAAACTGGTAACTGCTGATTAAAAAAATGTAACAAAAGTTAAGTTATCGATGAAGGGAAATGTCATTTAGTTTCAATAATTTTAAGCTTTTGAAAATTGGTTCTGTATGTGCGAGGTACTTGCTATACTTTACTATTCTTGAAGCATGAATACACGCAGAGTGTATTCATCCTTCAATCGCAACCACATCCACTCAGTCTCTGCGACTGACAGGAGGGCGCCCAGCTCGTGTCACACACAGACAGCATCAATGCCATGGTCAATCCGTGTTGGTTCTAAGCTGGTTGTAAGGCAAGATGAGAGTTTAACACACTTCACTGACAGCCGGGGGCTCCGCCCTTCCCTGTCATCAAATTCTGTGTAACTTGAATCTTGCCTTAAAACCTGCACTTGTTCCTACAGTGATTAAATAATATTTTGTAGCATTGTCGCGCGCTGTGCTTTGTGTGCAACGAACGAAGCAAAACGTTACATCTCTATGCCACGAAACAAAGCAAATATTCACTCACGTAATATTGTGAAATTAAAATCAGATTATATGTTCTGCTGGACACGTTTTGCACATTCAACAGTTTTGCAGGAGAACAACATGGCAAATATGAACGAGAACGGAGACTAAACTGTCCCAATCCAGAATTTAACACCGAAGTTGGGTCCCATTCTAAAAGTCTGACCCAGTTAATTGGAGAGATTTCACCATACCAGGACACAATCGAAATACAACAGTTGTATATTCATCGTTGTACCACAATTATCCGTTTCCCTGTTCCCTAACATGGCGGATTTTGGACAATCATTGACAAATGAAGAATTACAAAAGAAAATCAGCGTGCCAAAACTTAAGGTAATAAAACAAAGAACATGTGGCTCTCAAAGTTTAATTTTATAGGGCTATTTGTCGAAATTCTAGGCCAGAAACAGAGGCCTATTTTATTTTGCGTTCGTGTGCCAGCATGCTCCTGGCACACGAACACAAAGTATTAGTGGATTACAGCCCCACATACTGGAACATGGAATACCAGCGCTGAACATTTGTGAGAGAAGACCCCCCCTCCCCCCCCCCCTTTTTTTTTTTTTAATGGAAGCAGAGGGGTTCGACAACACCATGTTTCCTGAAATGGAAAAGAATTTGGATTTTGTTGTATAAGTGACCATACAAATTGCATGGCAGATACGTTCCAAATTCCACTGGACCCAGAAAATACTTTGATGTGTATCATGTATGAAGAACATGCATCTAAAACAAATCAGGGTGGCCTTGACAGGAAAAAGGTGAATGCATAACAAGTATAAAATGATGATGATGATTATTATTATTATTATTATTATTATTATTATTATTATTATTATTATTATTATTATTATTATTGTTGTTGTTGTTGTTGTTGTTGATGTTGTTTATCAGGAAAACTTCTCCTTTACGGGGGGGGGGGGGGCAACGGAATGGGGAAAATTCCAATGCGCGTAATATATATATACATATATGTGTGCGTGTGTGTGTGTGTGTGTGTGTGTGTGTGTGTGTGTGGGCGCGCGCGCGCAAGTAACCAGTCATCCTGTTGTCAAACAAACAATCTGTGCATGTTAAGTTAAAAGTACAGTATCACCGTGAAGATCCAGGAAATCCACGTTGTTTGGTTATGGTTTACCAGATATGTTTGGATTCAATTCCTTTCCAAAGAAAGGTGAATTTTATCGAAAATCATTGCCGCCTAATTAGAAATTTTAATATCCGCACTTTAGTGCAGCCTCAATTACTGAGAAAGATATGCCTGAAATGTGTCGGAAATTTTTACAAGGAGGCCGGCGCCGGTATTGACATCGGCACCCGCAGTGAAACAGTGACATGTGTTTCTGCTTCATATAACATTAAACAAAGGATTTGATTGCAAGGCTGTTTCAAAATTGTTTCATGAGAGTAATGCAGTGTAACTTTCAAGGCGCAAAGCGGCGCAAAAATTGCAGTATATTTCCAATGCACTTGCGCAGCGTTTGCCTGAAAAGACAGACAAAGTTACGCTATCTTTATTGTTGGGGCGCTCCGATTATCTGTGGAGCGCAGTCAGACCCGTGGAACAAAAGTCGGTTTAACAGGCAAGCGCACCCTGCTAACTTGCTAAACTTTCTACTGAGACCTGCGGAACAACTTGTCTGTCTACTGGAACAGCGACCGAATTAAACAAATGCCATGCCCCTGCAGTCAAGTGAAGAGTGCACTCCGAATCGACACGGTCAAGGGGAAGGGAAAATGCCGACATGTTGGCCTTGAGACACTGTTACTGAAAAGCAAAATATTACAATAGAAATACAATCTTTCATGAAGACTCTTACCACAGTCAGGACTAACAAAAAGTCAAGCTAGAAGTTTACAATGTTCATTCGACTGCAGGAAAAAAAACACACAAAAAGTAAAACTGGAAGTTCCAAATATCAAACTTTGAACATGGTTATATTTGTAGAATGATTGAACTATATGATAAGAAATAGTCTTTTGTGAAGAAACATATTGTTTATGCATAAATTTCTAGTTAAAATTTAAAAATGGGCGTCTTAAAACTTTCGATTGCTAATGACTTTATTTGGTATCTATTGTTATTCATGTTGGCCTATCGGTGGGGAATGTCCTGTGTGGTCTACCTCAGCATAACTTATGATTGCGAGGAAAATTTCTTGTACGAAAAGTTCCAAAGGTATATTTGATTCATGCTCCTGTTCAGGAATGATGGGGTGCTGTCTGTGCTCTTAGGTATATTTCTGAAGCATGGGGTTACAACAACAAAGGTCAAAGGCCAAATGTAATTTTTTGTCTCGCAAATGTTTTTTGTTTCGCGGATGATTTTCACTTTGATATTGAACTATAATTGTATAACTCTACGTCAAAAACGTGGCAATTTAAGAACATGTACGGCTGAGACAATAAATGGCATCTGCAGATAACTTCTACTACTGAAAAGCTCACAGCCTGAAAAATGCTAATGCAAACATTTATGCAGTATATATTTCTATGAAAAAAATGATCAAACAATTTCAGACATGGTTATAATTGTCATATTTTCAACATTGTGAGCTGAATGTGGAACATACATTTAACTCATTGGCACACCTATCAAATGTGAGACCTTTACACAAATTTGGGCACAACTCGCGTTTATTGAAACTTCAAGCAATTTTACCTGAAATCTTAAACATGAGGTCCCTTAACTGTCCTTAAACACCTTGAGTTATAAATCTGCAAAGAAACAGACCATAAGAATAGGCTAAACCAATAGGGCCTTATATTCTTTTAAAGTTTGTATATAAATAAACGTTGACACCGGTTAAGGCATATAGTCATTTTTTTGTTCCGTGTCATAAAATGTTCGCAGACATTTTAAAGCAGATGGTTTATAATATATGTGTTTTGAACATACACTACATATGCTACTTATACAACAGAAAGATAACTTTTTTGTCAAACATTCAGTTCTTTGGCATAAATTCTTCAGGTCGTACACTTTGTCTTATTGAATGGCTGTATTCGACAATATAAGCAAAATGACCTTATTTATGTGTTAAATGTACCGAGTAACACATTATTCTTTACATCAAAGTAAATTGATAAATAATTCTTGGCATATCTAAGCTTAAATATCCATCTTTGATGGGGATACAAAAGAAACAGAGACTGGAACAAAGCTGCCTTTTCAAAGAGAAAGTTGATTCAGCGACTGTATGTCACAGTTCTACCAAAATGACCACCAGTGTGTAAAGATGGTTGACCAAGTCGCAATTCAATGCCCAGGAAAAAATTAATGTTATATATTGCCGTATGAGGGCGCTAGCTCCCTGTTACGCGGTGGTCTTCCTGACGCAAATTGCGCGTGGCAATTGCCTGCGAAAGCAAGCAGATTGTCGTCTGCTAAAGTTCAGTAGAGCAGAGATCGCCAAGCAGGAAGGCTCACAGCAGGAAAACTTGACAAAATCCTCCTAAAATCAGGTAAAGTACGAACAGGTAGGCTTTTAAACAAGGAAAAACTATACACTACGATATTGCCCTAAGTTGTACCTAATAGGCCTAAATAAAAAAAAAAAATAAATTCAGAAAAGAGAGAGATTAATTTATACTGTGCAATTCTCTGTTACTTGAGGAAAAATTGTCCTCTGTCTTCAATTCTGGGGATGAAATAACCCCATGTTGTGGTTTGTTTAGTCAAATAACAAAATTCTATCAAAGAACATCAAGTGTATTGATAATGTGTAATTGAAAGAATCGTGTTTTTCTTGCATGTCTAACGTTACTCCAGCTATGCGTTTCCGTGGAAGTGTTAAATTTAATTTGTCAGTTTAATTGTCAGAACTAAATATGCCTTTCTTGCATTTCTATGAAGTTAATACTATTAACACTCTGGCAGTAGTTAGGCCCAAGGCAAGGCGTTTACTGTTGTCTAAAAAGTTAACCTTGGCTTTCATGGCGCGTCCACTTTTCAGTGGAGATAGGCCTATTCATTTATCCGGACACATCCCAATGTTTACATTAAATACTAAAATAGCACGTTATATAGGCCCTATAGATAAAATAGTTGGAAGTTGCCAAGTTTATGAATTCAATTGGGCATGACACGCAAAGAGTTAAAATATCTGTGGGCCTGTGTGAACAACACTCATGTACAGCTCATACTCATACTCAATAGGCATACTCCTACTAGCCCAGGTCAGTGCTATCTGATCATTTAACCGGCATTTAACGCTGTGATGCAATGTCAATCAGAATGATCAGTCTATACATCATGTAGGCCTAACAGTGACCTGGGCTCTCATCGCAATTTCGTTACTAATGTAGTAATTATAGTGCCATGATAATAAGTGCCATTAAAACAGAAAACTTGCATCCTAGTTGATAGTTTTGAAAAGACCCAAGTCATAACTGGTTCTGTCAAATCCTCTCTGACAAATCTACAAGGTGGTCTTTCATTTGCATTTTTCTTTACTTTTACATTGGTCTAGAGGGGCCCCTGTTGTTTCCGTTCATGTTCAATCAAGGTAAACTTCTTCTTCTTCTTCTTCTTCTTCTTCTTCTTCTTCTTCTTCTTCTTCTTCTTCTTCTTCTTGGCCTCACATTTGAGTTTTTTTGTGTTTGGCTGAAAAGTGAAAACATACAATAGGTACTAATACTAATAAGGCCCCAAATGCTGTTCGTTCAGTGTCAGACATGCACAGCCTGGTGCTAACAACTTTATGGTCATTACAATAATATTTCCAGTAATTTCACTGCCCATGTGAATACAAATTCTACACTCTTCAAGCCTTGAGAAGATCCAATGTCGAAAAGGCTTAAACGCGGGGATTGGGAGGGGGCGGGTTAAAATGTATCCTGACTGTTCTTGGAACTGTTCCAGTTTTTGTTTTTCCTACCATCGCTGAAGATTTCAAGGTAAACTTTGACGTCACGGAACTGACCTCCCTGACCCGGCATCGCAAGGCAGCATCCCAATATACCCTTCAGGGGGGTCAGAGTATTAAACGCCAGGTAGGAGTGTCGGTCTGTCCATCTTAAATGAACTTTTGTCCCTGATACTGAGTAAGCAAATGTTTGTTCAGTGATACCTTCATGTGTAAACATAAATATTATAAACAAATAAAACCCGACACAGCGCACTGTCAACTGTCCATCCCGAGCGTCAGTGTAGCGTGGACTCGTCCCCTTTGACAGCCTCCCATCACAACCGTCAAACATAACACACTATTTATCCAGTTCCCATAGTACAGTTGAAAGCCATGAATGCAGACTTCAGTGAACTGCAAACTGTAGGAGGAATTGTGAAGACTTTGGGAGAAAGTTGTTTTGTGATGAGAATGTGTACAAACAGAATGTTGATTGTTGACTCAGGTTTGGTCTCGGATCTGTTTGCAGGGAAGACGGCAATCGCAGTATTTGGAGGGCTCCGCAGGGATGCACGCGGAGTCCTGGAGAGGGTGATTGCGGCGCCTGTTACACCTCAAGGCCTCGGAGGTCAGTTTGAACAGGTGGCCGAGATACCGAGGGTGCCACACCCGAGGTATAACGCTGCAGTGGTCAGGTACAACGATGAGGTGTGGCTAATTGGAGGCAGTGACGCAGGTAAGTCCCGTGACCTGTGATTGACATCAAATATACCTTTGACAATCACACACGCAGAAACATCAATACACACACGTGTTATATAATACTACTACTGTGCGGTATGTATGTGTATTGATGTGTTTGTGTATTGTGGTCCAACTATAGTATGTCAATCAAACATAACAAAGTTGTTGACTTCTGACAGTAAACTGTTTGTCACAATCGACTGTTGGCCAAATGAAAGACTTCATTCAGTCAACAGTTAACTTGACAGTAATTTGTGGAATTGGTGATCAAGTCATCGCTCATAAAATACAACTTTGTTGATGTTAACTTGTGTCACTTTATGTCCACGTTCCTATTTGACGAGTCTCTCTCTGTTTATAGGTAACAAGACACTGTCAGGTTGTGACATACTGGACCTTGTCAACTGGCAGTGGAGGACAGGGCCCCCCATGAGAACACCGAGGTCCTGGCACACGGCGACAGTGTTGGCCGGGGAGGTGATAACCGTGGGCGGTAGGAATGAGCACTTCATACCCCTCTCATCCACAGATATTCTGGAAGCAGAGAACAAACGGCGACTGGGACCTGACCTGCCCGAGAAGAGGTGGAGACACGCCGCGTGTGAGTTGAAAGGTCGCGTGTATATAAGCGGAGGGCTGGATGCTACAGGTACAGACCTTACATCTGTGATGTCCTGGACGCCGGGGGAGACCAGCTGGCGACAGGAGCCGTCACTAACAACAGTCCCTAGGGTTCACACGATGGTCGCCACAGGAGGCGGCCTACTGGTGTGTGGTGGCTATAGTGAGTACAGCATCATGGAGCAATTTAACTCTCAGTCCAGGACCTGGACCACACTGACCACCGAGATACCAGGGAATAAGGATCGCTCATCCGCCGTGGTGCACAGTGGAGTGTTGTATCTTGTTGGTGGCTTATCTCCCATCACGATGCGATACGATGGCGTCTGGCACAAAGACCAGGAGATGCCGTGGGGGATGTATGACACAGAGGCCTGCCTCATCGAGCTCCCCATCACCCAGTGAGACATCACCCGAGAACAAGTAAGTGATGACTACTACAACTATAACACTTCACCCCATTAACCCTACCACGCGTTTTGTGCCGTTGTTTTGTGTACAGATACTTTGTTTACTGTTTGGTTTGTTTACGAGAAGTAATTGAAGTTCGACCTGTTCCCAGGTGTGCAGCTCAGGGAACCCAACATAACACATGGGAGCTGCTGCTTTATATACCGAGGTGTAAACAATCCACGTTGCTAGCGTGGTCAGACTGATGTCACAGGTCAATCATTGTTGGGTCTGTTGATTAGCGATTGGTCCACCCGTCAGGTGACGTGGTGAGATGTAAATTGCACGTGCTCTAGTGTGACGTTCCTGCAAAGAGAGCATTTGATCATGCCCAGGGCAAGGCATCCCGGTGCCACAGAATTGTGGGGAAAAGCCACTTTGTAGGCCTAGTCGAGCACTAAATTAAAAAAAATGCCATCTTTGTGTATGAATAACTGGCGTCGTCGTCAGTATCCAGCGTCAGTACCGCATAGTGAGGAAGGTCAAGGTCAGAAAAAATTAGAGGACCCCAACTGAACTGGAGGTATAAAAAACGAAACTTGTCACCATTCCTACCATAATAAGGGGGTCAAGTTTTTCAAAACTTGTTGTTGCAGTTGCAGCCTTTGTGTTTGACAGGACGAATTAACCTCTTATTTGCTAAATGCCAAAAAAAATCTCACTTTGAGTAATCTTATTTCTTGAAAACAGCCATGTCAATCTCAACTAGTTTTCATTATATCTTTGTATTTGGTAGGGCCTATCAAAGATCTCCATTTATATATTTCACGTATTGTAAGCTGCAATTTTTTTAGTTTTAGCCAGGTAAACAATGTACCCAAGTGTCAGTATAAATTTAGGGGTTTGGGATAACTTTGTCAATATTCTGCCCATGTACTAAATATAGCTATTTACCATGTGACTACCGACGTCACTTTAACTGCATAGTTTTAACTTGAAATACAGGGTTTCAGTTGCCAATGCCATATTTGTGCACAAGTATGCCAAATTTATTTGTTAAAGGCAGAAAATCAGCATTTTTCACTTTCCTCTTTATTCTAGTTATTTATTTTGTTTTGAATCAATCAGGGTATTTTCTACCAATGCTCATTATAGCAGTATATTTGGCTAAAAAGAGATATTCAATTATATTTATGATGATGACTTATGGTGTAAAAGAATAAAGTGACCAGCACTTCTGCCGAGAGAAATGACGTTTAGGGATCTTTCCATATTAAACTAGCATTATTTTCTGATTTCAGCATGCTATAGTAGTATAGATAAAGGCAGGCAATTATTACAGTGAGTTTCAGGATATGGTAGTAATGCGCATCCTGTAAGTTCTATTGGAATGAAACTGGTGAGAGAATGGAATTAACTCCCTTTCTACGGTGCCTTCAATTAGAAAAATCACACCGTTTAGCTTTTGACTTTTTACAAATGGATAGCTACACCCCATGATTGACAGCATATCACACAGTTGATGTGTTGTGCATGTTAAATGTCAGGACAGTTTAAAACAACTGTGAGTCATTGTCATGTTACAATATTGAATAGAAAAATTCAGAACCATCCTGGACATATTTGTGAGCAAGACACTCAAATATCAGAAAAAATGAGTGGAACTCAAACCTCACAAGTCCAATGTCATATGTATTTTCAGTTTTGCTGATTTTCAATTTGAAAGACTTCTAATCAGAGTGAATGAGATGATATATATAAATATATATATATATATATATATATATATATATATATATATATGTATATATATATATATATATGTATGTATAATAATAATAATAATAATAATAATAATAATAATAATAATAATAATAATAATTTATTCAACCTCCTAGATAGGAGAAATAAAATACATCAAAATTCATGACAATATTGGTACCAGTAAAATAAATACATCAAGATGAATGAGAATCGGTGTTTTACAGGGGAAACTGTCAGGCCCCCACCACCCAATATATAAAGAGTAATTTTCCCTGGTGGCAGTTTCTTGGTTGCTGGTGGCAGATCTTGTCTGCAGTCAAAATACAGTGGTGTGATAATTCTTTGGGAAAATGAACACTGAATCACAATGTAAATAATAAATAGCAAATCAATTACTGAATGACTAGACATGCATCATTTCTTTGTAAATTGTTTATGAAAAATATGCTGATGCTGAAACTAGTCTAGTAGTGGTTTATGGACTTTGTGTGTATGTATATATATATAATATATATACATATTATACATATATATTTTGTAAATTGAAATTTTCTAAAAGCAGTTCCCTGATTGCTGATGTGCCAAACATTAAAATATTATTTTATAGTATGGCTCTTTGTATATGTCATTGTAGTTCCTAAATAATATACCATACGGATCCTTTAATTTAAAAAAATGTTTTATACTCAGGGTTTTGATTAATTGTTATTGTATTCGCAGTCATTCAACATTTTGTCTGTGATAGGTTGGGTACTTCAGTACGGGTAAAAGTATATATTTAATATAATCCACATAATTTTATCCATTGATGCTTGGTTGTGGAGTGTAAAATTTTTCAGACCCACAGAAATTAATATTTCTGTCTTTTCTGTTTTATTTGTTGCAGGTGACAACTCTGCTTTCAGTTTCAAGTGGAAATGTGCAAGATAACTTCAGTGATGATACCTGACATTCATATTAGTTGTGGTGCTGCTGTGGCCCCATCATTAAGCAAGGAAGTACCTGTATGTATGAACAGATTCCTGTATCAAACAAGGCGAAATATGTTCTTGCCAAACTAGCAACCTGGATGAAATTACCAGCTTATAAAAAGATAGCCATTTTCAACACACACAGATGTGAACTTGATATGAGATGGCATTCTTGTAATATGTTGATTTTTATGGTTGTTATGGACAAGACTCCAGGACCAGTCCAGGTAAAGACTGGGCTCACTTCATGGATTGTACATTGGGCCAAATTATCTCTGTTCACTGGCACTTCCCTCACGTGCGGTTACCAAAATGATTATGACATAATTTTTGTGGGAAACCAGAACATCAAACTGTGCCTAACATGCCATAAAAGATTCCTTGTAGACAGAATATCTACAGAATGGCAGGATATAAATACTCTTAGGTTTAAAATCCTGGAATAGAGTATGCCAAGGTAGAATATTATCTCCACTATAATTCACAATGTTGTAAATGTACTTTTAAACAAATTGCTGGTAAAGGATGTTAGGCTCCGGATTGGATAATATTTTGGAGCTATGTTTTAACTTGAAGAAATAAGTATATTGAGTCTTAAGGGTTTTCAAGAAGTGCTTGAGATACAGGACAATTTTAGTGACAAGTTAAGGGTTCAATTTGAATAAAATATCATGAAGTTACAATGCACTAGATTTTCAAAAAATGAAGAGTACAAGAATAAACCTTGTTTACATTTAGCAGTAGAACGTTATCATGGATTTTGAACAAGTAAAATATGCAAGAAATTGTCGGCCTGAAGAAATTAAAATATTAAACCATGCCTGGCCAGAGTACAACTGAGTGAACTGCATCCCTTGCTGTAGGTTGGGCACATTGTGACCCAAACTCGCCAAGGAAAACACTTGATCTGGAACATGCTGTCATGTATACAAGTCTCAACAAAAATGTTTTCTGGTAATAAATTTTAGTAAAAACAATAAGGCAGACAAATTACAACTTTGAGGTTTTAGGAAGTTTGAGCAGGTAAGGGTTAAAGATAAGGTGGAATTTCCTATGGGCCAATTAACAAATTAAATTCAGATTTGGGCAGTGTTGACTTGGAATTAGTTTGAAACTGCATGTATTATATTTGTATTGCAATTTGTTTTATGGTGCACAAGATAGGAATTATGAGATAAATCAGTGCATGAAATAGCTGGTGGCCCAAATTTTTTCAGAGTCAACATGTGATAACAATAATAAGATGGCTCAACAGCCATGGGTCACCTGCATGCCACAGCAAGTTTCTAGCACTAAATATAGGTGGAATACTGAAATAAAAGTGTGACACATATGTTAAGTTTAACTTCCATATATATGACACTAACAAAATTCATGCTTTTTTTATCAGTTCCTTGCATGTTAGACAACTGGTATATTTGAGTGTTTTGAAAATGATCCTAGGGGGAATTGCATAATTTTTGTACCAAACATGTCTTGGATTCCAGCACAAGAACTATGGGGTACATGGCCTGAACCCTTAAAGTGCTAATCACTGCTCTAGTCGTTTTCTCATTACTGTTAAACAAAGAATGGTTAAAAGATTCAAATTTCTCATGAAGATGCCTTTCATTTAAATACCAGCAAGCCTAGTCTAAAGCAAAAAGCAGTCTTAGTCAACAGCTTTCCTGGGGGCACTTTGCCCGCAATGCGTTGAAAGTGCCCCCAGGAAAGCTGTTGACTCGATCTTAAATCAGTGTTTTAAGGGTTAACATGGCTAACTGTATCATAGTATTGACTGCAGTCAGGCCTATTTTGGGAGCTTAAATTAGACCCGTACCTATACTTCTGTAAAAGATAGAGTGTTTAAGAATACCAATTTGTCCCGTTGGTGACACGTTCCAGGTTCAAGCGGACAAAATCAAATCACCACATTGACAATGTATACATTTCAGGGGCACCAGAAAATGTCATTTATGATAAACACACAACGTCATGTTTGATAAGAAAGTAAAACTTGGTGTTGTATGGGAGTTTGGTTTTCACCTGATCATGATACACCTGTGTGCCAAATATCTTTTGTCATGTGTCTGGTTAGTGACATTATGGTGAGAGACCTGTTGAAAAGGTTAACAGACAGCTATATCACGCATTTGAAGCTTGTAAGTGGTACTCTTTGCTTGGCTGACATGACAGAAAAAGCCATTCAACTGGAAGGTGTGGAGAAGACTAGCGTCTTCAAAAATCAAATACGTGAACCATAACTGTCTCGTTAGTGACATACTCATAGCGTGAACTGTACATCACATTAGATCAAGTTCTATATTGAAAAAATTACATTACTTAAATCTGTTTTTTTCATATTAAATCATAAGCCGTATCTATCATACTCACTAGATTGGAGGGACCCTGGCCGTCCCATGAGTGACATGTCCCATTAGTGCCCATAAAATAGCCTATAGGTTATTTCACCATGCTAACATTAAAATAATTGATATTATCTGAACCAAATTATCAATGTTTGTTTTTACTGCCTTTCTACAATGAATTTAATATGCAAATATACATCAAGCCTGCTAAAACATTTTGCCTTTACATGTATATCTGCATAGCTAGGCTAGCCTTTAAAAGAAAAACGTTTAGTGAAATCCTCACTTCTTTGGTTAAAAATGATTCTGTGATTTTATTTAGCTTTTTAAAGACAGTTGATATCAACTTTTGGGGTGTCAATCACAACAAAGTGATGTTGATGAAGTTGAATCACTATAAGGATAGCAGATATTCAAATATATCTTGTGGAAGGGTCAAACAAAGCTGTTCACAAGCAAGAAATGCTGGGGATTCCTGATTTTAACGTTTTTTTTTTCAATTTGTGTTCTTGTTGGTAAATGCACCTTTCTTATCGATTACTATTGTAAGTCAACTGGCATTCTGATGCTAATTCCGTCACATTTTCGACTTCTTTTCTGAAACCGTCATTCAGGTTAACAATAAAGTTTCTGGCACTGTACCTTGGGTGGTTTTCTACCAGGTTTGTTCAAATGATCATGCTCCAGTGATACTTTGTTGTGTATTTGCTATTTTCGACTTCTCCAGGACCATCACTCAGACTAAGCTGAAACTTGGTGGATATGTTTCAGGTTAAAGGGTCCAACAAATTTGTTCACTAGGTGGCACTGCTGTGTATTCCTGATTTTTAACAGTTTTTTTTTTTCATTCAGGTACTTACTGGTGAATGCACCTTTCCTATTGATTACTGTGTAAGTCAATGGGCATTCACATGCAAATACACATGTTGGACTTCGAAGAAGAGACTGCCTGTCAGATTGACTTCAAACTTGGTGGCAATGTACCTTGAATGGGTCTCTACCAAGTTTGTTCAAATGGTCATATACTGATATAGATTTCTGATTTTTAACGATATTTTTCAATATGGGTACTTTCAGGTAAATGTTCATTTCCTATTGATTACTATGCAAGCCAATGGACATTCGATTGCTAATTCACATTTTTTTGACTTCTCTGAAACCATCAACCAGATTCACTTCAAACTTGGTGGCAATGTACCTTGGGTGGGTGTGTACCAAGTTTGTTCAAATGGTCATGCTCCAGTGATTTGGTGGTTTTTAATGATGGGGGCGGGGGGGGGGGGGGCGCATCTTAAAAAAAATCTTTTTCTCTGCTCACCCAATTGTTTTGACATCACCCAGGAACGTTCACTAGGGACTCCTAGTTCTGAATTTGTTTTTGATGCCTGATTTTTAACCATTTTTCAATTCTGGTGCTTGTTGGTTGAGACGTGCCCTCTGTTTATGTGCGTGAATGGGTATTACAATGAAAATTCACAGTTTATACTTTAAAACCATCAAGCAGATTCAGTTGCAACTTGGTGCGGGTGTACCTTGGGTAAGTCTCAACCAGGTTTGTTCAAATGGCTCTGGTTCAGTGAATTTTGGAGTTTTATTGAATTTTGTTGTTGATTTTTTAGCAAAATATTCAAAATTTCTCTATCCTAGTTCACAGGACCACTTCAGTCTCTGCATGTAGGGTCACAGGACTGCCACAGTCCTCTTGTTCCTTGAATACAGTCAATGACATGTCCATGTGCAATCATAGTAACCTTCTAGTTGTACAGTGTGTTGACAACACCTTCCAGACTAGTTTTGGTTTCCACTGCAGGCATGAAAATCTGTGCCCGGCTTCCAGGCTCCCCCCCCCACCCCACCCCCCCCGGCCAAACTTGTTCAAATTTTTTGTGCATCACATAATTGTGAGATAAACCATTAATACATAAATATAAGTATCAATGTAAATATAACTACAATATAAATACAAGTATGAATATAAATATAAAAATGGATCATCTTTTAATGATAGTTGTGGGTGTGTGATAACAGCTGGCGAGAGGCTTTTTTTTTTTCATGTCATCGCGTTAACGATGTCATGAAAAGTGCTTATCGCTAGTTGTTGTCACACTCCTGTAACTACAATCCAAAGGACATTCAACTCGTTAATATAACAGTCCTATTGACTAATATGTAAGTGAGTGTTGATCACAATAGTAATACACAATTTTGACTTCTCCTAAACGGCTGACCAGATCCGCTTCAAACTTAATGAGCATGTACTGTGAATGTTTGTTGAAACGGTCATGTTCCAGTGATTTTTTTTTTTTTTTTTTTTTTTTTTTTTGGCCAATTACAGTGGTCCCCCTCTTATGAGGCCCCTCTCACCAGAGGCCTCCCCTCTTGAAAGGCCTGCATTCTTGTGCAGGGAGTATGCTATTTCCATTATATTCTCTCCCTCAAGAGGGGCCACCCCTGTCACTGTATTCAAAATTGCATATGAACACTTGAGGGCCTGACAGCAGGAGTTTCACAGTACATAGGTGACCTTGACCTCAGTCACAGGATCACTTGGGTATCTTTTTACAGATGATACTTGGAGAACTATTTCAGCCCAGATTTTGATGTTTTGCATAGTTATGATTCTCTTTGAGTGCCACATTCGGACAGTACCTAAGTGGCGTTGACCTCATTCCCAAGGTCACAGGACAACTGACATGAATGTTTTGTTCACTTGATAACTTGGGATCAATTTTGAGTTAGGACTTTATGTTGCACATGTTAATGCTTCTCTATGAAGGTCATGCTCAGACAGTACATGAATTACTTTGACCTCATTTCCGGGGTCACAGTGCAACCTACATGAATTTTACTGAAGACTATCACTTCAGCACTACTTGAACTGTGAGCTTGAGCAAGGTAGATACCGTTTATGGATTTTTTAAAAGTAACACGGGGGGGGGGGGGGGGGGGGGGCATGCCTGTTGCCTTTTAGTGCCAACATCATTCTTTGAAAGCGTTCATGTACCAACATATAATGATACATCTTAATATAGAGGGCTCCAGCAGGTTGTATCATTTGATTGGATTCAGATGCTGTTCAGTTAACTAATTGTCTGCACAGTCATACAATTCCAGTTCAGTTTCCAAGCAAATGTGAAGTGCTCTGTTGTTAGGGAGTTTGGAAAATAAAGTTATTAAGTACTGTGTAAACATTTATGTGGTTGAGAATCTTGATTATTTCATAAGTGCTTTCCAGGATTTACTGATGTACAGTGATCCCCCTCTTATAAGGCCACCCCAAATGCAGCCAATAAGTGGCCTTATAACTATAAGAAGGGTGGCTTCTGGTGAGACGGGCCTTAAAAGAGGGAGACCACTGTATTAAGAAGTAACCTGAATACATGTAATATAAGATGACATTTCCTCATGTCCACTGTATTAAGAAGTAACCTGTATACATGTTTTATGATGACATTTCCTGATGTCTCCCGAAAAAATTTATCCGGTAGGAAGGAAAAGTAATTAATCAGGTGAAAATGTTTGATTAAGTTATATGAATAGATGTGTGCAAGAGGTAAGTCTCAGATAAATATAATGCCAGATCCCAAAGTAAAAAGCAGTACAAAACTTCACCTTAGTTCCAGATTGAAATTTAACATTTTGAACTTGCATCAGTGACAACTGGTTTGCTTGAATGTTGTGTCAGTGACATTGTGTGCAAAATACAGAATGGAGTAAAGTAAAAAAAAGAACATATGGAAGGGACCTGTGGACTTTTCAAGTTTCCTGATCTGCAAGATGTTCCATAATTCACACTAATTGCATAGGAATTATACGATTTGTAGAATCAAGTCTGAAACCTGGATAATATGTGTTCACATCAGTGACACTTGGGCTTAGTTTAAGTAACTTTGATTTCAGCAAGAAATAACTCCATATTAAAGTGCTCCTGTTGTGCAATGTTAAAAGAATATTAATTTGTATACGGCAAAATTTGCATGTGATCTAAAATGAAGTTATGGTGGAAGCTGTGAAGCTAGTGCGCAGTGAGACTGCCAACATTGGATCTATATTACCCATTTAATTTTTTCACAAGTACATTAAACCTATATATTTTCTGATTACTACATATCCATAGATTTGTATCCATAGGGGTTTTTTGCAGGATTGAAATGGTTTTAGATTTTAAAGCATTCTTTCTGATTCCGTAGGATTTTCACATTTTTTGCGCAGAAGTCTCACAATTTTTTTTTCCAAGTTGAAATAAGAAGAAATTTAGAATATATGTCCATGTCCAGGATCGAATTTAATGGTGAGTTCTGAAATAGCATAAATAAAAAGTTATAATATTTTTAATTTAGTCCTGACAGGTTGCTCATTTTCTTTCTATAAATGGCTCCAAAAGTCACGGAAGGGGTTGTGAGAAGAAAAAATCCTGGGAACAACTTCTCGATATGATTTTTTTCTTTTGATGTCTGTTTATTTTAATGTGATAGGGCAATTTGTACATTTGTGAGGCGAGATACAAATTGCTAAGGTTGAGCAAAAAATAGTTTCGAGAAAATTGCATTGAAAGAAAAAGTTGCCAATTCATTTATGGCTGTAATATGACACATGCTCATTTCTTGTGTCCTGTGTTTTAATTATTTTTAAAAATAAACTTGTAGCTTTACCTCTGTGATGTTGTCATGTACAAAAAGTATATTTTGTGGCTTAAATCTAGACCTTTGTAACTTGGGAACATCATACTTGGCTTGTTTGGGTGTGGGTTCACATGCAGCTTTCCATATTTGGGGCCCAGTAAGTGGATTGTGCTAATTTGTTTTTACATCAAAAGAGAATTTTGATATAATCAGAAAAATGGTATTGATAAGTCTGAACTGGCCCATTCTTCACTCCACAGCTAATGGTTTCCTGTTCCTTGTGAGTGACTCTAGTCAATTGGTTTCCAGGGGTCATGGCATAATGACTGGGCAAACAATTACATGCTTCATTATCATGCCCATGCAAACAAACCCCCATGCTCTAACTTTTCAGTGTAAACAAAAGTTTTGAGATCAAGTTTCTCATATAAATTTTATGTTCACACATCTGAGTTTTTGCGAGCATGTAGTTTAAGTATCAAACTATCCAAAAATATGAAAAAGTGACTACATGTTATCCAAAGCTGCTGACTTCAGATCTTCCACCTAAAGGAAAATATATGGTATTGTTAACAAATCTTTAAAATGTTGTGTCAGTAACAATGAAATTTCCCTGTACACAATGGACATGTGTGTAGCAGCACATGTTTAACGAACCTGGTTTCACAAAAAAACATCAAGGCACCTGAGGACTGGGTTGTGGCCAAATTAACCCAGAAACATGGCCCGGGAAAAGAATTGAAATGGCATAGTATTACAATACAGCTGTAATTTTTTGTCGATACTTTGGTCTCGAAACTACTCCGAAAGGTAAAAGTTGCCTTCATTTTTAGCTCAGCTGACTTGTCAGTCAGCTGAGCTTATCTTATGGTCCTTCGTCTGTCTACAATTCACATTTTCGACTTCTACTCCGATATCGTCAGTCAGATCCACTTCAAACTTGGTGGGGATGTACCTTGGGTTAGTCTCTACCAAGTTCTTTCAAATGGTCACAGTCCAGTGATTTTTGGATTTTTAATGATTTTTTTTGATTTCTTTTTGGGAAAATCTTAAAGAATCTTCTTCTCTGAAACCGCTCACCCAATTCCTTTCATATCACACAGGAACGCTCCCTGGGACTCTTAATTCTTAATTGTTCACCAGGTGGCACTGCAATTTTTTTCTAATTTTTGTGTGTAATATCTATTTTCGACTTCTTCTCCAGAACCGTCACTCAGATTAAGCTGAAATGTGGTGGATATGTTCCTTGTAGAAGGGTTAAACAAAGTTGTTCACTGTGTGGGAATGCTGCGGATTCCTGATTTTTACCCTTCGGCCTTATGAGGCCAACGGCTATTGTCGTACCCGGCGCCGTCCGTCTGTCCGTCCGTCCTGTGGTTTTACCACTATAACTTCAGAAATTTTTGAGAGAGGACTTTCAAATTGCATATGATAGAACATTGTTATATGGCCAACATTTTGTGCAAGCATAGTTGACCTTGACGTTTTTCTCAAGGTCATACAGTGGTCACTTGCTAAGGAACGCCACCACTCTTACTATTGAAAGCCTGCATCTAGCAATCTAAATCTTACACACAAGAAGCTTCATAGAGTGATATAGAAGCCTATTGAAAATCGAGGTCATAACTTCATATATGACCTACTTTTTGAGGTCAAAGGTCAAGTGCACAATGGTGGTATTGGTATAAGTAAGGGAGTTTTAAAGTCAGGTTACATGAAATGTTATACACACCTGTATCACAACCAAAGAATGTGTTATGAATCAAAAGTAGGTCACTAGGTCCAGTATCTGGGTCACAGTGCTCTATTCATTTAAATTTTGTTGACCACCATAACTTCAAAAATTTTTAAGACAGCACTTTTAAATTGCATATGGTACCACACTTCTATATGGCCTACTTTGTATGCAAGCATAGTTGACCTTGACGTAATTTTCAAGGTCACACAATGGTCACATGTGCTAAGCAACATTACCGCTCTAACAATTGAAAGCCTGCCTCTAGCAATCAAAATCTTTCACACAAGAAGCTTTATAGAGTGATCAAGAAGGCTATTGAAAATAGGGGTCATAACTTTATATTTGACCTACTTTTTAAGGTCAAAGGTCAAGTGCACAATGGTAGTATTGGTGTAAATAATGGACTTTTTAAGTCAGTTCCATGAAATTTTAGACACACCTGTATCACAACCAAACAATGTTTCATGAATCAAAAATAGGTCACTAGGTCAAGTATCTGGGTCACAGTGACCTATTCATTGAAATTTTGTTGACCATCATAACTTCAGAAATTTTTCAGACAGGACTTTTAAATTGCACATGATAGTACACTTCTATATGGCCTACTTTGTGTGCAAGCATAGTTGACCTTGACTTAATTCTCAAGGTTGCATGATGGTCACATGTGCTAAGCATTGTTACCGCCCTAACTATTAAAAGCCTGCATCTGGCAATCTAAATCTTACACAAAAGATGCTTCATAGAGTAATCTAAAAACCTATTGAAAATGGATGTCGTAGCTCTATATTGGACCTACTTTCTGAGGTCAAAGGTCAAGTGCACAATGGTGGTATTGGTATAAGTAAGGAAGTTTTTAAGTCAGTTACATGAAATTTTATACACACATGTATCACAACCAAAGAATGTGTCATGAATCAAAAGTAGGTCACTAGGTCAAATATCTGGGTCACAGTGACCCAAAAATTTCATTGAAATTTTGTTTACCACTATAACTTCAGAAGCTCTTGAGACAGGACTTTCAAATTGAATATGATAGTACACCACTGCAAGCATAAATGACCTTGAGCTAATTTTCAAGGTCACACACGGGTCACAAGTTTGCTGGGGGACGTGCATCTAGAAATCTAAATCTTAAAACAAAAGAAGCTACACAGGTTGATCTAGAAGGCTATTGAAAGTCAAGGTTATACCTCTATATTTGACCTAATGTTTTTGAGGTCAAAGGTCAAGTGTACAATAGTAGTATTTGGGTAGGTTTCTATACCTGATACTATGGGACACTATTCCTGTTCACTAACAGCAAAAGAGATTGAAGGCGGCCGAAGGGTACTGTGTTCTTTGAACTGTATTTTAAACGATTTTTTCAATTCAAGTACTTATCAGTCAATGCAGCTTTCCTATTGATTACTATGGAAGTGAATGAGCATTCTAATGCTAATTCACATTTTCGGCTTCTTCTCCAAAACCGTCATCTAGATTAACTTCAAACATTGTGGCAATGTACCTGGGGTGGGTTTCTGCTAGGTTTGTTTAAATGGTCACCGTCCAGTGATTTTTTTATTTTTAATGATATTTTTGTTCTTTTTTGGACAAATCTTAAAAAATCTATTTCTCCAAAAACGCTTACCTAATTGCTTTGATATCACACAGGAACACTCCCTGGTACTTCTAATTCTTAATTTGTTCACCAGCTGGCGCTGTAATTTTTTTCTAATTTTTTATGAATTTCTGTGTGACATAGCTATTTTCAACTTCTTGTCCAGAATCGTTGCTCAGATTAAGCTGAAACATGGTGGCTATGTTTCTTGTGGAAGGGTCAAACAAACTTGTGCACTATGTGGGAATACTGAAGATTCTTGACTTTTAACGATTTTTTTCAATTCGGGTACTTATCGGTCAATGCAACTTTCCTATTGATTACTATAGAAGTCACTGAACATTCTAATGCTAATTCATATTTTCGACTAAAACCGTCATACAGATTAACTCTAAACTTGGTGGCAATGTACCTTAGGTGGGTTTCTACCAGGTTTGTACAAATGGTCATGCTCCAGTGATTTGGATTTTTTATGATTTTTTTTTTTCAAGAATCTTAACACAAGTTTTAATGGGTAAGTTTAACATGGGAATTTTTTGTTATGGTGATAACTTAAATAATGTGGGCCAGATTTACTTCAAACATGGTGGAGATGTGCCTTGGGTAAATCTCTACCAAGTTTGTCCAAATAGTCACGCTCAGTTGATTTTTGGATTTTTTATGAATTTTTTTGTTCCTTGTGGGAGGCAAACCTTAAACACTCTTCTCCTCTGAAACCGCTCACCCAATTGCTTTGATATCATAAATAGACACTCCCAGGGACACCTAGTTCCCAATTTATTCACCAGGTGCCGCTACAATTTTTTTCTAATTATTTTTTAAATTTTTTGTATGGTTTTGCTTTTTTTCACTTGTTCTCAGAACCGTCACTCAGATTAAGCTGAAATGTGATGGATATGTTCTTGTGGAAGGGTCAAACAAAGTTGTTTACTAGGTGGCACTGCTTTGGATTCCTGATTTTTAAGGATTTTCAATTCGGGTACTAATGGGTCAGTGCAGCTTACCTATTGATTACTATGTAAGTCAATGGGCATTCTAATCCTAATTGACAGGACAACTGACACGGAATTTACTGTTTACTTGATAACTTGAGATCTGTTTTGAGTTAGTACTGTGATGCCGCACATGTTAATGTTTCTGTATGAAGGTCATGCTTAGACAGTACATGAATGACCTTGACCTCGTTTGTGGGGTCACAGTGCAACATACATGAATTTTACTCTTCATTATAATTTGAGAACTACTTGAACCTTGATGTTGCACATGTTAGTGTTCTTGTATAAAGGTAAGACTTACTCAGAACATGGGTGACCTTGATCCTTTCCCAAGTTCATAGAGCTACAAGTGTGATGAATGTCAAGATCAGCTGAGCCTGGGCGGTTCACACAGGCCTCTTGTTTTTTACATTTAGCTTCTATGATTTGTGTCTTTTGGCCCTCAAATTGCATCATCATTTGCAAGGGTTGCATGCTCCCTGACTCCCCAGCAGGACTTCCCATCTTTGGTGCTTGTAACTCATTCCATACTATGGTGACAGGTCTTGGTCATTGGTTCTGGCACTGCCTGTCAAGTCATGTTGCAACTGTCCTTGCAGCAGCTGCAGCATGACGTGCCAGGCAGTGCCAGAACCAATGTGTTCAGACAAGATGCATGTTGGTACTTGAAAGAAAGCTCTTTTCATGAAGAATTTAAATAGGCAATTGTCATCTTAAATCTAGGTAAATATATGGAAAAAATCAGGGACCGGAATGGAATGAGTTAATGTCCCACCACTGGCAATCATTTAGACTGAAAGGTTTGTATTTTTTTTTCTTTTGTTATTCTGGCTAAACTCCTGCCCAAGTCATGTGATGTTCCTCATGTTCAAAGGGAGCCTTTACACTATATATATATATATATGTATATATATATATATATATATATATATATATATATATATATATATATATATATATATATATATATATATATATATATAGATAGGTTGGATCAAGTGATATTTCTGATGTTTCTTGATGAAATTAATATGGGTGTCACACTTTTCAGTTGTGTGGGATGAGTGTAACATCTCATCTGCAGATATTATAAGAGAATCTGGAGGGAACACTTCAAGTCTACTGCACACTGAATGGTGGTTCTGTACGTGTCCAGATATAATCAGAGAATCCGGAGGGAAAAGGTCAAGTTGCTACCACACACTATATGGCGGTAACCATATATGTCCAGATATTATCAGAGAATCCGGAGGGAAAAGGTCAAGTCTACCACGCACTATATGATGGTACCGTATATGTCCAGATATTATCAAAGCATCTGGAGGGAAAAGGTCAAGTCTCTACCACACACTATATGGTGGTACTGTATATGTCAGGTGACATCACAGTAGTATTCACTCTGCATAGGCGTCTAATAAAAGTCTATAATTCTATTCTTTAAGCTCTGCTGACTGAAGGTTGCACAACTCAAAAATTCACTCATCAGTCCATCCCTCTATCCACTTTTGTTCGTGAGTGCAATGCAGTCCACAGTTTTCCTGTGAACCCCATGCATGTAACAGTGTGATACTGGTGGTGCCACCTATATTATTATGTCAAATATGGGCCAAAATGTACCAGAAAAAATTAGATTGCTGTTTCAAAGAGATTTTGTCAAACATCCTGAAATTACACAGATATGTAGAATGTTGATCAGGCAAAAAACACAAAGACGCATCAAAATTTGAAGGCACAACCTACAGTAAATATAACACAAGATACAGACCAAGTTATACCAACAGTTATGTTTTGTGCAACACTTTGGTGTCCTTGATATATTTTTCAAGGTCATAGGCCACTTTGGTAAGGGACACTAAATTCAACATGTCAAGAAAGACTAAGGCCAATGGTACCAAATATACCACAATTGTGTACATACATACCATGTGTAAGTTTGATATTGCATGATATGAATCAACTTAACCTACTTTCTCAAGTTCTAGGAGAGAATGCATGTCAGGAACTTACTTTGTTGATGGTCATTTCATTCAGATTTACGAAACATCTAATCCATATGTACAATTACAGGGACAATACACAGACAAAGGTCTGTCACATCTGGAGTCCGAGTGGTAAAGATTGCCCAACATCATAGTTATTTAAAATGTGTGAAATTCATTATTATGATCATAAATTGAGATGGAGCTACAAAATTTACACCAGATCCTACCAATGGTCAGATTTTGTAAATGTTGGATGTTCCTCATCAAACCTTCAAGGCCATGAAGGATTTAAGTGAAAGGACACTAACTTTGAAATGTTAAGAAAGAATAAGCCTTACTTACTCTTTTCCCCGTTTTTTAGCTCTGCTGACCTCAGGTCACGGAGCTTATGCGACTACTCATGTCGGTCCATCTGTCCATAAACTTTTGCCCGTTAACGCAATACTGTCCACAGTTTTCAAGTTTTCCCAGTATAACTTTCAGGACTTCTAGGGTGTATGAAAATCTAGATCCCTTGTGACATTGATGGTGCCACCTACAATATAATGCAATGCTGGGGTCAAAATGTGAAAATCTTGTGACACTCTAGCATCTTTCATTTGGGATGGATCTTCATGAATTTAATGAGATTGTTGAAGAGGTCAAAGACTAAGTTGCTAATGATACTAGTGGTACCACCTATAATTTGTCAGAAATTCGGAGCCAAAATACGTTTTAAAATATAAATTCCATATCTGGAAAAGGAATTGAATTAAACTTGCCAAATCTATAGAATATATGGACCATGTCCAATGCTAGACTGTTATATAATATCAGTGACCATGACGTATTTTTGTGAGGTCCCCATGCCTGCAAAGTTGAAATAGGTTATCTTGTAATGCCAGGGTACAGATGGACATCAATGACAAAAAGAATTGAGCCTCCGAATGAAAATTGCACTTGATTACATTGAAGAAAAAATGCACTTGGTGACCTACTTTGGGGGTCACAGTAAACCAGCAATTATAGAGATTGGTGCCTGTCTAACTTTATTGTTTTTCGTCAATCACTCACTCAAAAGGTTTTTACCTGATTTGAACAAACAGACTGAGTATGGAACACTGGTTATAGAAGGTATATTTTGAACAGTATTTTTTTTTTAGCCGCAGTTGAAGGTCAAGATAAATGGCCAATTTGAATGTACTGGTCATCTCATGAATGTTTTGCACCCCACGATTTTTTAGTTAAGCCCACATAACATTTGGAAGTTATAAAGTGTATGAAAATCTTTCTACACATCAATGTTGGTGGCACCACCGTTAGTATCATGTGATAAAGAGGTCAAAATATGAAAATCGTGTGACCTCGATACTGTCCACAGTTTTGAAGTTAGCCCAATAGGACTTTCAGGACTTCTAGGGTGTATAAATATCTAGGTCACTTTTGATATTGGTTGTGTCACAAATAATATTATGCAAAATAGGGGTTAAAATGTGAAAATCATCTGAAATCTCAAGCATCTTTCATTTTGGCAGATTTTCACCGAGTTTGGTTGGCTTGTGTGTGTGTGTGGGGGGGGCGGGGTTAAAGTCAAAGTTGTTAATGATACTAGTGACGCCACCTATAATTTGATGGAAATTGGGATCCAAAATATATTTTATGATATAAAACGTCATATGTGGAAAAAGAATTGGATCAGACTTGCCAAATTTATAGAACATATGGACCATGTCCAATGCTAGAATATTATGTAAAAATCAATGGCCTGTTGTTTCGAAGTCACCATGCCTGTAAAATTGAAAGAGATGATTTGGTAATAGCAGATGCATGTTTGTGTCAGTAGACCACCAGACCCATGGACCTCTTGTTTTTCTTTTCTTTTCTTTTAATTTTTATTTTTTTTTGGGGGGGGGGGGTGCGGACAAAACCCTTATTTGTTTAATAGGTGGTAATCCTGACTTTTTTTTAATGTTTTATAAATGTTTGTGTTTTTAGCTTAGCTGAATTTCAGTCAATTGACCTTATAGGATGGTGGTCATCTGTTGTTTGTCATTCTGTTTGTCCATTCACATTTCACATTTTCCACTTCTCAAAAAAAAAACGTAAACCAGATTCCCTTTAAACTTGGTGGTAACTTGGAGTGGTTTTCCAGAGTTTTATCAGGGGTTAAATTTTTGGGAGTGTATGACACTCCCTGTCAGGTTTCTTTGGGGAGGGGGGGGGGGAGGGGGTTCTCTCAACAAATATGGGAGTCATATTATCGGATGGATTGAACTCTTAAATCAATTAATGTTTGATGCAAATTGGAACAAAGAGAAAGCCCTAGTCTGCAAACATATTCATATAATTTTAGAAATAAAGTATATCTTTTAATCATTTTAAGTATTTTTAGTGGCATTACTATCATTGTTTATCACTAATATAATAATAGTACAACTAGCTAAATAAAACGACTAAAAGAAGATTAAAGGCAGAGCTGACCTTGAAGTTGAAACTAAACACAAAACATGCCAATGCTTACTTCTGTGCTGAAATCAGGATGATTCAGTTGTACAGCTGTGTCTTCCAGCTCACTCATGCTTAACAATGTCCACCTGGTGATAAGCAGTTGTCAGTATCAACAATCCCAACATTGCAATACCTTAGGAACACATCCACCAAAATGAATCAACAGCATATCCCTCTAGGCAGTATTGGCATAGAATGTTAGAACCACATGTGCAATAGTTGTGTAGGAAAGAGTAATCCTTTTGCATGAATAAAACAGTAATCAACATCTGCAGTTTACTTGTTCGCAATAAGTGCACCATCTCTGGCACAATGCATGTTCAAATATTTCAAACTACAACAGCAGGTTTATAATTGTTTACCTTTCTAATGAATGTATTACGTCCATCCCTATTGTTGCAATGCCGAAGTATTTGAGAGCCTGGTCGTCCTTTTCTATATATGGAACATGACAAATTGTGTACAGTAAATCCCCAGATAGTCTCTACCAAATTTGTTTAAATGGTCATGCTCCAGTCATTTTTCTAGTTTTTATGACAGTTTGGGGGATTCATTTTTTGGCAAAACTTGGCAAATCTCTGAAACTGCTCTGATTAGTGCTTCACAATTGCATCTACAGGGACATTTCTAGGGACCACGAGACCTAATTTCACAACAGGTGCTACTGTGGTTTTCAAAAAAACAAGAGGACTGTGACAGTCCTGTGCTCAGCTGACTAACTTGCCCTATAGCCTTGGCAATGAGGTCAAGGTCACTGACCTATTCTGAATCTAACTTTCATAGAGGGCCATCCCCATGTTCAAGATCAAAGTCACAGTACAAATACTTCTCAGGTTATCACGCGACCAGTAAAATCAATGTTAGTGGCCCTGTGACCTTGAGAATGAGGTCAAGGTCACTAATGTACAGTCTCAATCTTTCCTAAATAGAGGACCACCAACAAAGAGAAGATCAAGGTCCTACCTTCCACAGTTCTCAAGTTACAAAATGAAAAGTAAAATTCATGTAAGTGTCTGGGTCCCAGTGACCTTGGGAATGAGGTTAAGGTCACCTATATACTGTCTAAGTCTGGACTTTGCTCAGGACAATCATCATGTTCAACATCAAGGTCCAAGTTCAAATAGCTCTCAACTTGCCAGGTGAACAGTAAAATTTGATTAAGTGCTCCTATGACCTTGGAAATGAGGTCAAGGTCACTCGTCTACTAACTAAGTCTGGCCCTTATTAAGAACAAGAAACATGTGCAATATGAATGTCCTACCCATAATAGTTCTCAAGTTACTCTTTAGACAGTGAATTTCATGCACCTCACCTTGTGACCTTGGAAATGAGGTCAAGGTCACTCACCTACTGTACATGTATCACCCTCATACCCAGAAGTGTCCCCATGCAATTTCAAAGCAATGGGCAGAGTATATACAAGGAAAAAGACTTTTGAAGATTTGGCCAAAAAATGGAAAAAAAAATCATTAAATCACAGACATGCAATGGCTACTGCAGGGGAAAGGCACCTGGACATTCCAACAACATGGTCAAAATTTAGGCCTATCAAAATGTTATGGGCCTAAATGCTTTTACTGTTTCGTATTTGCTAAACAGGGTCAACATTTAATTAAAATGTTATTGGCCTAAAAATGACCAATATGATATAACTATATATATATTATATATATATATATATATATATATATATATATATATATATATATATATATATATATATATATATATATATATATATATATATGGAGGACACCATAGGTCACTCTCATTGGTTTCCATGTTTTTTTTGAAAATTTTTCTTGCCTGGTAATTCATAGGTCTGGTACTTCATCCTATCACTGACCTTTTTGGAATGGACTCGGAGGTGGACGTGGCCATCTGTTGGGACACGAAACACCACAGGATGCGACACTTAGATGAATGTCCTGCAGGACACTCTGCCACGTGGAAGAGTAGAACTGCTCTGAACAGAGTGGTTGCAACAATTGTCTACTATGAACCCTTCCTCATTGGGAGAAGGTCCATCAAGCAGAAATCAAGTCTGCTAGATGGTGGCTCTGGGGTGCGGAGGAATACTGTGAGTGCAAGGCCTAGATGTCTCATGATGGGCCTACTAGGTCTTGAATCAAAGTGCCAGGCTTCAAAGCCCAGGCCCAGGCCTCGACCAGTCAGGCTAAGCCTAGCAGCCAGGAACCGGCTGGTCCTTGATTTGAGGTTCTGCCTCGAATCGAAGCCACCACTAGGGGTGCATGGCCTACCATGACTTCAGCATTGTTTGACCTAGTCGGCCATTCCAGAGCAAGGGTCCCCTCCACAACTACATTGGCTCATTTGTGTGCTTCCATGCCAAGCAACCCACCTAAACCTGCACAGTCTGCTGATGCACAAACATCAGTAGTCCAGATTAAGGGTGGGACGTTGATGATCACATGAGCAGTGGACACCAAGAGCAGTGAGAAGCCAATCATGGCTTCGGGTCGAGCAAGGTTGACACTTCTGGCATCCCTAAAGCTACTCCCCACATTTTCCTCCCCAAGCTCTGCCAGGGCAAGCTTTGGCTTTGCAGGGGAAGACCCCCCCCCCCACCTCCTTGCCCCCCCCCCCCCCCCCCGAGTGTTGATGGGGAAAATGGAGGCATCTAGAAAGGCTGGAGCACTATGATTCCTTTGGGGTACATGTGGGCACTACACCTTTCACCTTTTACCGTCCACCCCACCCACCCCCGTGATGCCTGGCAGGGCCCTTCAGAGTTGCACTAAGCCGTATTTTGAGGCAGCTGCCATTGGTACAGTGAGTGCAGTTATCTCTGTTAGGCCCCCGTTGGGTACTAGGATTGTGCCAGGCCTTTGGAGGCCCAGGTTGCCAACCATATGGTAGTCCTCGGTAGGAAAGACGCCACAATCAAGATGACACTTGGAAGGGGTGATGAGTTGACCTCCCAGCCTCTTTCTTCCCAGCCTTCCGGTCTGGTTGCAAGTAGTCATGCACTTGCCACAAGAGAGAGAATAAGAAAAGAATAGGAACACCACCAGTCTTCTACCTTTCCTTCTGTGAAAGGCAAGGTGAGGCATCAGGAGAGGAGGTCTGATGCTTCTCCTCCTTCGTCTACACCCAGCCCTAACTTAGATGCTACACTTCCGGAAGATGGTGAAGACAGTAATGAAGTTGAGCTCTGAGCCATAAGCCCAATCATGGAAGCAGCACTAGAGATGGCTTCTTCCCTTATGTATGACTCCTCCCCAATGGAGGTAGATAAGGTTTCTATTGGAAAGTTCACTTCTCAGGTGGCCAACATTGTGTTGGTGGCAGGCCAATGTGCTTCTGTGCTAGCGCCAACCCCAGCTGAGGCTACGGGCCTCTCTGGGATGGTGACCACCCTGCCTGATCAGGAGGGAGCCACAGGAATCGCACCCCAAGTTTCCGGCAGGGCTCAGTGTCTTCTGACTGGCTGGTATTGCCACTCCCTGCTGAAGAGCATCTTTCAGGTGTGTTGCCAATGGAGATGCTCCAAGCGTGATATGAGACACAGGCTTAGTATGGTTTTTTTGTCTCAGACAACTGCAGCAATAGCCCCCGAGGTAACCATTTTGATGGAACCACACACAGATTGCAAAGGCATGAACTGAGGAGGAGCACCTCAAGAATCTTCTCCTCAAAGGGGATGACAATCCGGAGGATTGTCCCATCACCAAGGATATCCTCGACATTGAGTAGTGCATAGATTTTTTGAGAGAAGATTCTGAAACAAGGGGGATCCACTTTTCTGGGTTGACTGGACAGCAGAAGGTGGCCATATGCCTTCTTGCCACAGTTGAACAGGTGAAGTCTTCTTTGCAGTGCAAGGCTTCCACCAAGGAGGTGGCAGACTATGGCAGCTGGCTTCCTTCCAAGACTGAGAAGTTATCCACACTTTTTCTGGTGAACATTGCCTTCTGGTGGAAGAATCTTTTCCTTGGTAGGGGGTACTACAGCCCACTGAAGCTCATCCCAAGGCTGTGCCCATGCCACCTGAAGCTGGAGATAGTACAAAAGATGGAAGTGCCTTTCTCCACCTTCATTGGAGGGAAGTTCTCAGAACTTTCCTCAGAGCTGGCGGATTTTGGAGTGGCACTGAATGTGGGGATGGCCTAGCCTGGGGACATTTGCTGGCCAAGCCAAAGTCCCGTTTGGAGATGTAGTGAATTAGCAAGTCTGTATTTAAGTTCACTCCTGCAACAGTTGATGCTCCAATGAGGGATCATGACCTCAAAGAGGTACAGAGATGACCATTGTTAGCTCCTTCTTGGACTGCTCCTTTTGTTTGGATAGGCAACTGCTTGAGAGTGTGACAAATAGCCTGCACCTTCAGCCAACAAACAGTTGCTGCAGATCCTGCTTGGCATTCGGCAATCTTGAGTCTTTGCTATGGGCCACATTTTCAGCAGAGCCATCACGCTGGACACCAACTTGAAATTGGTGTGCGACAATGCACTGCTCTCTGTGGCTTCTCTGCCAATAGTGATACACGAGGATGCTTATCAGTTGTCTCAGAATCCTTAGTGTGTGGAGACTTTCGGTCCAGGTATTGCCCATTCCCTGGAGAGATCAGACAATATGGCAAAAAAAGCGTCAGAGGTCTTGCAACAAGGCATTATTGTGCAACCAGAAGTCGGCCAAAGGGCCAACAACTTTCTGTCCACCTCCCATGGCTGCCCCTGGCTAGCAGCAACAGCAGAAGCTGGACAGGCAGAAGAAGTTGGCTAAGGAGGGCTGTCAGTCTTAGAAGCAGGGCTCTTCTGGTCAAAAGGGTGCCCAGAAGTCAAGACCTTGCCCCTTGAAGTGCATGCTGATCATCTGATGCTTCTGTGGGCTCACTGCTCAGCATTCCCTCTCCACCTTTCTGTCAAAGATCATTTGGCATTTGACTAGAGCCAATTGCTGACCAACAGGATTGCATCTTCGATGATACTTTCCTGACAAACCTTGTCTGTCACCACTACTCACTGGAGTTTGCCAAATGGCAACTCTCCTCCCCTGTCAAGAGTCCTTTTCTCTTTCAATCTACCCCACAAGGAGGTGGATAGGATGCTCTTGAATGAAGCCATGCAAAAGCTTTTGGACAAACAAGCCAATGAGCCAGTGTTGGAGGGAGGGTCCCCTGGCTTTTACAGCTGTCTCATTTTAGTGCCAACAAGAGGTGGAGGACAAAGGTCGGTTTTTGACTTGTCATATCTCAACTATCATCTTGTCAAAGATTACTTCAGGATTAAGACCCAAGCTTCCTTCAAGGCAGCATTACGAGAAGCTTTACTTGACTTGAAAAGCTCCCATGTTCCTGTGGCCAAGAGGTCATGGAAATTTCTGCACTTTGTAGTGGATGGCAAGGCTTTCCATTTCCAAGATCTGCCATTTTTGCCCAGTGCCAGCACTACTACTCTTCACTCCAGTTATGAAGGAGGTGGCCACATTTGTGCGCCAACTATGTATTGGGTTGCACATTTGCTTGAATGATTGGCTCCTCACATCTCAGGACAAGAACCTTCTTCTGAAGGACACATAGTTCATCAGAGAACTGTGTGAGAGATTGGGACTGATTGTGATTCTTCTTCCAAGTTCAACCTGACTCCCTCAAGGGTGTTCATGTTCTTAATGATTCTAGTTTTGATGGTCACTGTCATCTGTCACCCATCAAAGGGCAGATGGAAGAGACTCTTGAATCAGTTCAAAAAGGCATCAGTTCTGAGAGGGTGTCAATGGAGGCACCAGATAGATAGTGACACTGACGTCCAAGGACTGCCAGGTCTCTCTGGAAAGGCTTCGTCATCAACCAATTTAGCTCACCTTCAGATATCACTAGGATCAGAAGAAGCATCTTTTATGGACATATTTTGTTGGAAGCTCCTTTACTTTTCTTACCCTTGGCAATTTTGTGGCTTCTTTGTGCTTCGTGAGGTAGTTGATAGGTTTCGCAGAAGACTAGTCCTACCTCCAAATTGGTTTGTCCATGAATATGGATGTTGAGTCAGATGTTGGTTGAGATGCATACCTTCACAGGATGGCATTTTGGGATGACCATTCTACATGTTGCTCTTGCATGTGTAGGAGTAATGTTTTCTGCACTGAGGAGAGTCCATGCAATGTTTGTTGATTATGGACTCCCTATCAGTGGCAAAAGTCTGTCAGCCTCATCTTAGGTCAGCCAAATGAAGGCTGCAGAATATTATGAGCAAGAGATATTGTCCTCAAGTGGGGCCTTCCATGCCATGCATTGCAGCATGTGCTGCAAATGTAGCCATCCAGGCACCTGCAATGGTGTGTGAAAGCTGATCCTCAAATTGAGGCACATATTGGTGGGGTGACTAGTGTGAACACGTGTATTCAATACTGGTCCTAGAATCAAGGATGGTCCAGGAATCCAGGCCCCTATGAGAAGTGTGTAATCTATGGATGTTTAGTGGACTGTGGTAGAGGGGTCCGGTTCAGGGGTTCCCTCCACAGCCATTTCTGTTCCAGTGAGTAGGTCTGTGGGCAGAAGCCCCTCCCGTCCCGTCTGCCCTTCTGCTGCCTGCTTGTCAGTAGTTCTGCGAAAGGATGGTACCTTGGTAATTACTAAGCAGGGAATACCAAGGTGGGGAAAAATTTAGTTGTGACTTCAGTAAGAGATAGGGTGACATCATTATCACCCACTGTTAGTGCCCCTCTAGGCTTGCCTGCCCCGCCAAATCAAGCTTTGGCTGTGCAGGTGGAGCTGCCTGCCCAAGTGATCATGGGCAACGTGGAGGTACTGCTCACCATGGTCGGCAACCAGCTGGACAGGTTGGAGCAGAAGATTTCCATTGGGAAGCCTTTGATCAATCCTCATTACCCCCTCCTTCCTCAGAGTTGCCTGGCCTATCTTGCAAAAATGGTGCTGAGTCTTCTGTCAAGTCACCTGCACCAAAGCCCAGGGTAGCTTGTCAGGGCTGTGGCCCCCACTGCTTCCTTCAAAGTGGCTTTGGTTGTTTTGGGGTCTCTTGCGAAGCATATGACAAAGCGCAAAACAGTCCTCAGTGGTGAGGGCTTGACTATTATGGTCACTTTTGTGGGGGTGTGGGATCAGCTTTACAGTTTCTCTCCTACCTCCCTTCCTAGCCATGTGCTGTCATTCTCCCACCACAACAAAGAGAAGGAGAGGAAGAGGTGTCAATGGCACTTCGCCTGCTCTCCATCACCAGATGGGAAGGTACCTCCCCAGAGGCATCGCTAGGGCATTTCACCTGCTGGGGAGAGGCAGGTCTCTCCCGTGGCAGATCCAAATGCCAAGGGTGGTACAGTGGCACACGGATTCAATATCCGGGTGCCGAGTCTCCCACCCCAAATGGAGATTGATCAGGCAGTCATTCTTTCTTTCTTCATGAGGGCTCCTCTGTGGTGACCTATGGGTGGGTAGAGGCACTTTAATGCTTGAGCCTACTCTCACAGATGCTAAAGGTCTTGCTTTTTTTGGAGGTGACTGGGCCAGTGCAAGAGGTTGCAATAAGTGTCTCTCACCCGACTCCTAGGCCTATTCGTGAAATGCATGCTGGCAGGCCAGTGTTGCCTCTTCCTGCAGGAGAGCTTCTTAGGGTGTCTTACCTGAGGAGACTCCTCTTTAATTGGCAGAACTGCAGTCTCAGTATGGTTCTGAGACTAAATCACTGGCTGCAGAGGCTCCTGCAGTGTCGGGACCTCTCCAAGATGCTAACCCCAAGACTGATGACGATGGCCTCAGGGATTTGGTCCTTGGGTTGGGGGATGATCTGGAATATTGTCCCACTGACGTGGACATTCTTGACCTCGATTGCTTGGATTCCCCAAGTGAGGATTCCAAGCCCAAGGAAGGGGATGCTTGTTTCTCCCACATTGCAGCAGAGTGGACAGGGGCCAAGTGTTGGTCACTTCTCACTGTCAACTAGTGGGCAAAAACCTTCCAGTCTGGTGCTTCAGCCAAGGATTTGGTACATCTGATGGACCAGTTTCCCTTCAAGGTGAGAGGCCGGGGTCCGTGTTTCGAGCAAATGTCCTCTTTATGTCAGATACCCTTCCCGGAGAGGCTGTCCCACAGCTCACATCAGTGCAGCCTAGGGCAGTGCAGATGTCTGTCAATATAGTGTTTCCAGCACCCAAGTTAGAGGTGCCTTTCTCTTTCTGCACCTGCTTGGCCGGGAAGTTTGTCAAATTGATATCAGAACTCAGTAGATCTGGGTCTAGTGATGCCCCAAGAATGGGATCCTACTGCGACTCTGGGCCCTGGGTTGTCTGCTGCCTAAGCTGATGTCCAGGTTTGAGTCGCAAGGGATGAGTCAGTTTGTGTACAACTTCTCTCCTTTGAGATCATGCTGTCAAAGAGTCCAAATTTGTAACCCTGCCTCTCTTACCCCTCTGGTGGTTTGAACAGGATGTGCAGTTTGTGACAATTATGGGCTCCTTCCTGGACTGTTCAGAGTGTTCCACCATGTGCGTTTTGGAGAAGGTGCACGACTGGCCTGCTGCACCAGCCTCTACCAAAAGTTTGGTGGAGACCCTGGTAGGCCTCGAGCAGTCTTGGGTCATGCTGTGGACCACATGATCAGTGGGGCTACTCTGCTTGATGCAAACATTAAGTTCCTGTCACTTGATGCGCTCCTCTCCGTGGCCAACCTGCCAATGTAGGTAAGCAAGGCTGCTTACCAACTGCCCCTGAACCCTGTTGGTTGGGCGCTGTTTGGGTTGGTGCCCCTCCTTGAGAGAGCAGATCAAATGGCCAAAAAGAAATAGGATATTGCTGCTTTACAGTGGTGTTCACATAATACCTTTATGTCCTGCTGCAGTGCTTTACCAACAGGGGTCTTGGGGGCCTCCCCTCCCCCCCCCCCAGCTCACCGGAGCTGGCCTAGGGGCACCAGGGGTCCAAGATAGTTGTCGGGTCCATGGCTCTCTAGTGTAGAGTTTTGGGCTATATATTTTAAGAAGTACTTCCCTCCTTCAGTCTGATTTTCCATCGAGTAAAGTGACCTATGGTGTTGTGATGTGTCCTTAATATGAAGTTTTTCAACAGTAAAACTATTATTAATAGGCAATACTCACCATTGGTCACTAATATTTGTGCCCAACCATCCCCACTTTTAGTCCCTCCTACACAGTGTAGGAAACTAATTGTTCATGCTCCCTAGCCTGCATTACTGCCACTAAGCGTGCTGTGACATGCCACCGGGCATCTAGGACAGTTATTGCAGCAGCATAGATCAGCAGTGGACCCATGGAAATTTTTGGGAGCTGTGGCACATTTGGTGCATTAAAACCAGGTCACGTGACCTATAGTAACTAATGTTTCTTAATAATAGTAGTACTTTTAAAAAACTTTATGTTCCTTGGTATGCTTGTAATGACTTCTCACCTTGGGTGGTATTGGTCTCACAGATTGCACATTTGTCCTCAGAAGTTATGCAACACGTCAGTATAAGATTATGGCCACCCTTAGAGGGCACTTCCATAATACCTTCACGTCCTCCTACCAAAGAGACCTGGTAGGAGTGAGACATGGTTGTTGGTGCTGAAGTACTTCTGAAAAGCTGCTTCCAGCGGTTGTTTGGTGTGTTTCACGCAGCCCTCGGAATTGAAGAGAATTAGAGAAGGGTGCTCCTAGGTTACATGATGGGTTTTTTTTCTATGGACACTTCACAGGTTTCTCCCTTCTCCACTTTGATGGTATATCAACAAAAGTGACCTATGGTGTAATACTTCGTCATTGATATGACATTTGTCAACGTAAAACTATTATTAAGAAAACAGTACTCACCATAGGTCACTAGAAGTACCCAACCATCCCCGCTGGTCGGCCCCTCCTTTCTTTGTGTAAGAAACTGAATTGTGCATGCTTGTTGGCACACATTACTGCAGTCAGGAGCACTGAGCAATGCTACAGTGCCTGCGGGATCAATGTACCAGCATGATTCAGCGCTGGATCCATGATAATTTTGAAGTCGGGGCTTTGGCGAAGCATCAAGGAACATGGACACCAGCAAAAGTGTCTTTTGGTGAGTATTATGTTCTGAATAATAGTATTACGTTAAAAAATTCGTATATCCATCCATACATAGCATATATATATATATATATATATATATATATATATATATATATATATATATATATATATATATATATATATATATATATATATATATACACATATATATATACACACATATATATATATACATATATATATATATGTATATATACATACGTATATATATATGTATATATATGTATACATAGATGTATATATATATGTATACATAGATGTATATATATGTATACGTAGATGTACATATATATGTATATAGATATGTATATATGTATATATATACATATAAAATATATATGTATAAATATATATATATATATATATATATATATATATATATATATATATATTTATATATATCTTTATTTTTAGAGGGTAACTTAGTTAGTACCTAGGGTATACTAATCTCCTCTGAGACCCTGCCATATTTACATGCAAAGAAATATGCAAAATACAGTGTGTGTGTATTTTTGTTTATATTTCATTTTTCAGTTAGAACCATATTATGGATAGTGTTAGTTAGGATACATAGATCATCCTATGCCCAATTCAGTATTCTTGCTTGCCAGGATCCGCCCTTGAGCCTGTACCGTCCCTGAAACCTTCACGTCTCGGGAAGATAGAGGCTTTCGAGAGATTCATACCAGGTTTGATGGAATCGGTGCTATGGTTTGGTGAAAAAAGTCGAAAGTGTGTATTACCATTGAAATCCCAATGTACATATAGTACCGGTAATCCGTCCGAGTGTATGCATTAACGATAACACTGGAACTGACCAAACCGTTAAAATCGGGATGCAACATAACGCTATCTAATGGCCAATATTCCTTGACCCTTCATGCTGAAACTGATTCACTATATTCCGAGAGATGGTTTTGGAGAAGTCAAAAGTGGTAAACAAAGGCAAACTTATACAAAATAGAATAATTGCTGCCCCACCTGTTGAGCACATTAAGGTCTAGGGGTCAGTTGCTATTGGCCGGGAGGTTTGGGAGAAGAGTTTGTTTTTTATGGTTTGTCCAAAAATGAACAACAAAATTATAAAAATTCCAACATTAACTTGAGTGTGTTAATTTTGAACAAAATTTGGAAGAGACCATCCAAGGTACTGGTACATCCCTGCCCTGTTTAAAAAGGATCTGGCCTACAGGTTTGAAACAGAAATGAAACATAGATATGAACTAACAACGACGGACGGACGGCGAACGACTATCTTGTAAGCTCAGCTGACTTGAGAGTCAGCTCAGCTGACGAAAGTTGAGCCCAACGTCTGCGATACCCTACAAGCTGTAGGTTCACTCCATCTATCTTAATACGTGACGTTAGATTTGTGCATTTATTGGTCCTCATAAAAACAATTAAGACCTCAATATAAATCTACGTTGAAAAAGTATTATTGTAAAAAAATTCATAAGTAAACCATGTGTTGACCTATGTAAACGACGCTAAGGTGATCGGTAATGCAACTTTATCCACAACAGAAATATATGAGAGAAAAATGTTATTTGTGGCAAATAAGTGTAAACACTGGTAGAATACGATATACAATAAACATTTCTGCCCATATTTGAATGTATCGCTTGAAACGCTGGTCATATCAGGCTATTCACAAAACACTTGACTGAAGATTAAGTACGTGATAACTTTGCTATGATTATTTCATTTTTTTTATTTTTTATTTGAATATATTTATACAGGGATATTCGTTCAGCCAAAGGCTGTTCTTCCACGAGGCCCTGTTACAAGATAAAATAATATAAAAAATAATATACAGTAAGATACATACAATAAAAAATATACATAATCTTATTCAGCACACACATAATACATATATGAACAGATCAATTAAAATAATATCTTTTGTAATTAACTTTGAACTCATCAACATTGCGACTTTGTTTTAAAAAGTCAGGAAGGCTGTCCCAAACTGTAGCACCATTGTAAATAAAAGAACTTTTAAAGACATCCTTACGAGGAAAAGCAATAAAAACGTTGAGTCCATTAGTCTGACGTGTTTGATACATATTGATGTCCTTCATAAGGGTTATTTGGTCACAAAGGTAGTTGGGGGCTAAACCGTGCACACATTTATACATTTAAAGTCCAGTATGAAATCGCTGCTGCTCTGGTAATGATAACAATAATTTATAAGGAAAACTTCCCCTTTACAGTGGGGGCACCAACGGAACCGGGGAAATTCCATGATGCGTCCAAGATATACACAAATAATCAGGCATCCTTATTATCAATCAAATAATCTTCGTATGTTGTAATAAGTATAGTAACTATAATAGTACAAGTAATAATTTATGTCCTCCGCACCAAAAGGTTTGCCATTTTAGTTTGCCATTTTAATTCCCTGACTTGGTCTTCCCCTCGTATATTTACATAATCATATTTACCGGTGATTACCCTAGCGGCAGCATTTTGTAATCTTTAGTCCCTTCATACTTCAAGTTCCCCATACTGTGTCTGCATAGTCAATGCAAGGCAATATCGTCGTGTTATAAATTGATTCCAAAATTTTCTTCTGTAAAAACTTACTTAACCGTCTAAAAACAGCTAAATTTGACATAACTTTGACATGTAATTTTTGCAAATGTACGAACTAATTTACATTTTCGTCCAAATAAACACCCAAATATTTAGTATCACTAACTTGTTATATTTCCTCGCAGTCCATATAAAGTTTGAAAAGTTCCTTATTAATTGCATTGGGTGTGACAAGCATAGACTTTGATTTACCTGCATTGACTGATAGCTTATTCCTATTGTACCAATAACTAACAGCATCTAAATTATCCTCTAAAGATTCAGTAACTGCATGGAGACTTGTACCTGTGGAATAAATTATGGTGTCGTCGGTTTAGAGTACAGTGGTTGTCATCATATTGGAATTTTAAGACCTTTAAGTTTATTAGTGAATACATAGCCTGTTTAACGCTTTCACTGCTTCACATTTTGAACTGAGTCAACAGCTTTCCTGGGCGACCTTTGGGTGTAATGCGCAACCACAATCGGCTCAGCTTCAGGTGCTTTATCACAAAACCCATAACAATGGTTTTCTACATCGTTTATTCAAATGATCATATCAGGTTTCAGTTGGGGGTTTCTTTTGATTTTTTTTTTTTTAAATTTTAGGCAAACTCTTTCAAAATTATCTTCTCCAACACTGCTTGGCCAATTGCTTCGAAACTGCAGACTGACGCTTCAGGGATCACAAAGACCTCAAGTTCTTGAGCAGGTAGTTTTGTATAGTGTCTAATTTATTTTTTTGAATTTTTCTTCTTCAAAACTGTCACTGATTATATAGAAACTCGGTGAAAATGTATATCGTGAAAAATATGTTGCGGAGGGATCAAACAAACTTGTGCACTGGCTGGTGATACTTTGAATCCCTTATTTCTAACGATTTCTTTTAAATGTGGTACTAAACAGCACATTCCCATTGATTTCAAACTAAGCCAGTCTGGTTTACCATACAAATTCGCATTTTGGACTTATTCCCCCAAAGCGCTAGGTTCACTTCAGATTAGGTGGGATTTGCACCTAGGTTTAGTCTCCAACAACTTTTTTAATTGGTCACGCTCCAACAATTTTTGTTTTTTTATTTATTTATTTATTTATTTACTTATTCATTTTTTTATTTACTTATTTATTTATTTATTTATTTATTTATTTATTTATTCACTTATTTATTTATTTATTTATTTATTTATTTATTTATTTATTTATTTATTTATTTATTTATTTATTTATTTATTTATTTATTTATTTATTTATTTATTTGTTTATGTATATTTTGTAGAATCTGACAGAAATTTTCTGAAATTTCCGGGTTTAATGCTTCAAAATTGGAAAGGAAGACGTTTTGGCACCCAAAGCTCTTTGATTATAAGGTACCATTTCTTCTTTCCTACCCCCCCACGATGCACTGTAAGTACATCGTGGATGCTGAAATTAACCACTTAATCACATAACTTTAGCTGTGCCTTCATAATACAGATACGATCTACTTGGTGAGGTTTAACCACATTATTTTGTTATTAAATGGAAGTCTTCATATTGAATACGTATATTTGTGTAATATATATGTCACATGTCGTTTCAAGTTATTCAAAGTAACCAGAGCAGGTCAGAGCATGAGTACAAGTACGTACTACGCACCCTCATCTCTCCCACGCGATCTTCTTACCCTTTTTTAATATAATCAGTACCGTGTAGGAAAGTGTACAGAAGAGACGTGTCCGTGCCTCATTCCTTCCCAAGTTTATTTGTGTGGGTATGTAGCTCCGGCAATGGAACCATCATACCTTCCGCCCTTCAGTATGGGCACAATGAGGTCAATGGGAGCACGACAGGCATTATTTTCCAGGTTGACATACAAGTATAAGACAAGGTAAATGGGTGAACTGAGCTCTTGACATGCCATGCTTAAGCTGCTATGCAGTGATCTTGTCATGCCCAGGAGCAAACGTTCCTTCCATGGACTAAATCATCACATCAACCACAGTTGTGTTGGTTTGAAATTTCTTAATGTCTTTGTGTAAAGACGGTTTCCCTTCAACAAATTTGCAAAACTACAGCTGTTCACCACTGAACATGTGCCTCCAGTTACTCCTATAGTAGGCATACTCTTAAAATTGTGACCACATAGGAGGCGTAAAAATCTAATAGCTTTACTTGTCAGTCACCCAAAACGACCTTCCAGACAAAATGGAATGCAAGGTCCATCCCTTCAGCAGAAGTTCTTTCATAAACAATGAGCAATACAGATACATTTATTTTAATAATTACTGATCTGATCAGCTGATTTACGGAAAGGACACTCAAATGCAGCTTTATGCAACTTGTTGACATTGTTTCTTTATGAATTGGGCAACCATTTAAAATACTGACATTTCAAACATTTCAACATGAAGTTGTAATTGTAATTGGCCATTGAACGATTGAATTTTGGAACTGCAAATAATTGACGTAAAAAGACCTTCCTTATTAAAGCAGTCATGAGGCGCGCGTTGGAATAAATATGTTCATAAAAGGCAAAGTGATTTTGAATTATCTTCGGGCGCTTAGGAACAATAATCTTCGATCTGTGATAGATAAAAACATGTGATAAAGAAAATCGAGTCTGGCCAGTCCATTGGCGATCACATTTGAATATTCTTTACCATTTATGTGTCTTACTTGCTCACTAGAGGGAGCCGACCACTAGAGCCACTTATATTTAGCTCAACTTTGCCGACTGCTTGGAATTTCTTAAGTCAGTGAGCGCCGAACGTCCTCGTTTCAAGCATTGTCTATAATTTTGTTTTATTATTTGACAAGAGAGAACAATAAGATAAGAAAAGAAACACAAGTGTTCTTCTGTGACATACTTTGAATTATGAACATAAAATATTGTGGGTAAAATGTGTATTGATCATCACTAATATTTTAGCAAGCATTTCTGAAATCAATTAGATGACAACACAAAGACCACCCGATTGTAGAATTTTTTAAGTGTATTAGCATTTGTGAAAATCACATAATAATAATAATAATAATAATAATAATAATAATAATAATAATAATAATAATAATAATAATAATAATAATAATAATAATAATAATAATAATAATAATAATAATAATAATAATAATAATAATAATAATAATAATAATAATAATAATTTATTCGGAAAACTACCCCTTTACAGCGGGGGCATCAATGGAACGGGGTTTATTCCATGATGCGTCCAAGTATGCTACAAGAAGCCGTCTATATTACAAAGTAAGGATTTGTGTGTGTTAGGGCTGTATCTACGTTCAGCATTGAGCCGTACGTGGAACAGCATCCATTTACCATTTTGGAATTTACTTTTTACATGCGCATGCAACCATCAATAGGCTTCTCATAGCTCCATGTATATATACATATATATTGTCCATTACATTCTTTTGACAAATTAACCTTCCCTTAACATTAATCACACATACATTTTGGATGCTACCTCTTCAAAATACCAAATCGCGAATTCCGCACCCAATGCCAAAGGTTTGTAAATAATAAATAAATAAATAATTTTATCAGGAAAACTACCCCTTTACAACGGGGGCATCGATGGAACAGGGTGTATTCCATGATGCGTCCAAGTATCTTACCCATTTAAAGTTTGCTTTCAACCGGTGTAACCAATCATCAATATCATAGTTTTGTCCCCCGCGCTAAAACTAGAGATAAACCACTCATTGGGAGAAAACTCTAGAAAGCGTAAGGACAAGTACATCGTGCACTTTTGGTTTACAATGTAGAAAATAAATGTTTATCATCGTCATAATTACAATGTATAAAATTAAAGTATACTTCAAAATAGATAAAACTTATATACAATATAGGAGCTCCATTTAAAATCTATGGAATCTGCACCTCACAGGGAACTGTACAACTCTATTTCTTTACTGTGAACAGGCACAGTTGAAGATATACATATACATATATATATATATATATATACATATATATATATATGTATATATACATGTGTGTATATATACATACAAACACACATACACACACATAAACACACATACACATTAGCTTATATATCACACTTAATTTTTTAAGAATCTACACAGAAATGTCACAGCCAGCACGTTCAAGAGCTACCATACGGCAACGCCATGCTTCTTTTAGGAAAGTTTTACAAGCACTGTCAAATATATCATTAACAGCATGGTCATAATTGAATGATATTCCAAACAGTAGCGTAAATTTCGTAGTTAAGGAAGAGCGAGTAAAATGTTCCCATACATGGGTATAGCCATGTTCCAACAGGCATTTTTCCAAATTTCGCCAAATCTTAATTCTTAATTCCTTGAAGTGTTCACATGTGAAAGTGAAATGAAATAAATCTTCTATACCTTGATTACATAGTTTACAAATTCCGTTGGACAAATTCCATCTCTGTAATGTTTCTTCCAATCCTAGACATCCGGTTCTAGCCATAAATTTTAGTCTAGTACCCTTGAAGTCATTTACCTGGAACATGTATCTCTCCCCAAGCGTGGAATACTTAATCAATTTGTAATATGACAAGGAGGACATTTCATCGATATCTTTAAAAAAGTCATATACGTAGTTTTGCGTGAACAATTTACAAAAAGGATAGATCCAGTCACCAGTATCTCTGCAATTTACATTATCTAATCCAGCCTCGGACAAGATTGTGGATATCTGTGACATGTATGGCCAGCAAGATTTATGACCGGACTAAAATTTGTTTCTAAGTCACAAAGTACTCGTTTACACAGTCTGTTTGCTGGAATGTTATACTTTACATGATGATAATATTTTACTCTCTGTTTATTCAAGATGGTTATCAGTGGTAGCCAGCCAAATTCCCCTAGTGTTGCCACCATTGCAGGGGTACCTCTTACTTGTAGAATAGCTCGTGCCACCGTGTACTGGAATGATCTTACAATACTTGTGCTTTCCTTTGTATTGTTAAACCATACTGCACTGCCATGTGAGAGTGAAGGCATTATTAGGCTTTTCCAGAGACTGTCACCAAACGTTACTCTATTTATATTGTCGTGCGATGAGAGAATACTACATATATATCCATTTAAGCGACTAAGTTTACCTTTCAAGTGTTGCTTTATGTGTGGAGAGTCTTGTAATGATTGGGCAAATATAATACCTAAATATTTGTACATAGTGCATTCTTCAAGTGTCAACGTTCCCAAAAACCATTTCCTTGTCATATCCATTTTTTTACCTATTACCATAACTTTTGATTTTGTGTCATTTAATTTCATTCCCCATTTTATATCAAATCTATGTGCAATATTAAGCATTTCCTGTAGTTGTTTATCATCATTTGCCATCAGAACAATGTCATCTGCATAAAGTAAGGCGGGAATAAGTTCCTCATGATAGGTTATTCCTAACCTCTGCTCATTAAGCATAAAGAGCAGATCATTCATGACAATAGAAAATAGCGTGGGTGATAGAATGCATCCTTGTTTCACACCATTAACACTTTCGTACCAATTACTTTCAAAAGGACCAAATATAACTTTGTTTTCCACCTTCTCGTACAATCTATGTACTAGTCGCCATGTTTTACCTTGAATTCCACTATTCCACAGTTCGCACATCATCCGATTTCTGTTTACCGTATCAAAAGCTTTGCTGATATCAAGAAATGCTAACCATGTTTTCTCTTTTCTGTCCTTTCTTAAACTACATAGACCTTTGAGACTAAAGTAGTGATCTTCTAACCTACGACCTTGTCTATATGCACCTTGCAGTTCACCAAAGGTTTCCTGTTCCTCATAGAAAGACATCATTTGTGTTTCAAGCATGGATGCAAACACTTTATATACATTAGAAGTAATTGTAATTCCTCTATAATTGCTGAGTAGCTCTGGCTTACCGTCTTTATATATTGGTTTAATATAACCTTTTGACCAATCGTCTGGGAAGCTTTCTAGTATTTTACATAGCTTAAATATTTTCGTAAGTGAGTTAACAATTGCCTCACCGCCATGCTTTAAAAATTCGTTTGGTATATTATCGATACCACAGGCTTTACCGTTCTTTAGTTTGCTAATGGCATTCCAGGTAGCATCTTCATCTATTACTATATCTGTGAGGCCAGACATGTCTACTTTATCTCCGTCACAAGAAAGATGTTCCATCAAAGTATTGTTTAGGTCTTTATCACCTGTCGGTGACCCAGAATTTCCCAAATTTTTCCAATATGTACCTAATATTTCACTGATTCTCTTCGGATCGTTAATAATTTTGCTTTTGTCATTAGGGTCGCAGATTTTTAGGGGATGTCCATTATTTCCATTCAAACGTTTCAGCATTCGCCAATATGAACGTGTGTTTTTCGTTCCTTTTCTAGAATTTAAAGAGATAACTTTTATTTTATTTTGGACTTTAATGGTTTTGATTTTTTCGTGAACATCTCGCGTTCTGCGCAAATATTCTTGCCAAAGTTCTTGTAAAATTTCTGGGTCACAAGTTTCTTTGCCTGCCCAATACCTGTAGAACCTATTTGCCGTTCTACGATTTTGAATGAGTTTCTTAGTTTCTTTGTCACACACATGCTTTTTATCGTCTTTCATTTCTTTTTTACCGACATATTGTTCACCAACTTCTGTAACAATCTGCTTCCATCCTAGCCATGTTTGGTTAATAGGTTGGGAAAGGTCACACTCGAAGTTTGCAAATTTAGCAGATAAAGCTAGTCTGAAAGCACTCCAGTCTTTTACCTCATTGATTTTCCACTTCATGATATTTTTTACCAGGGGGGCATTGTTTTTACACTCGGAAGAGTTAAACGAAACACATATTGTATTGTGATCACTGCCTAAGTCATAATCACCAACTTCATCAATGATGACACTGTCAACAACATAGTAAGAGATGATGCATACACGATGACATAACATTTTTTTCTTATAATTCGGTAAAATTATTGTTGATAAGATTACCATACAGTCAGAATAATTGTTACCATTGATTCATGTAACCACTGATATTAGCATGATCATTATCCACGCACGAAAACAGTTTTTGGTGGTTGAACAAATGGCACACCAACTGTTCTGCGCAGATTCATTATAGATGGCGCCACCTGCAAGTAGTTGTTTCCATGTTCTCAGTGCAAATACTTCACTTGAGGATTTATCCAGGTTTTCCCCGTCAAATCCCAAGATGTGGTATGTTTCGTTAAACTCCGCATCAAAAAAAGTGTAAGTTTCAATCAGTTGGGCACATAGTGCTCACTTGGCCCAACGTGGTAAAAACCCTCAATCTACCAGCGGCTTACAATCTGATACTTTTTTTTTTATATCCAAGCTCCAACTATTGTTTCCATCGTCCGTTATTATTGAACCTTCTGCTTTGATGTCGCGAATTTACTTTGCTATAAAATATCATGAAAATTGATGAACTCCTGCGGGGTATCTATTTATATCCGATATCTGTGGTCCCAATGGAGTGGGTATGTACGATTTTCTTTATAAACATAACTTATGATCGGAGTCCGGATAGTTAAAAAATTAATTACCCAGGAGCAAATACGGGCGCACCAAATTAGCAGGAGGGCCAAGGAATATGAATGAATGGATGTATGGGTGGATGGATAAACAAATAAACAAAACTAGCAATGAACATGCATGTACGTGGCCATTTATCAGAACGTTACTCTCTATATTTCTTTTCCATTGATGTGTTCATCCGAATTTCCCCAATGGAAATTCACAGAAGACATTATATCGCTTGATCAAATTTCAACATTAAGTGTCCTTATTTCTGTAGGGTAAACAGTGAAAAGCGGTTCGTTTGTGAATGTTCCCATGATCTTGTTGATTGTGGTCTGGGGTTTCGTTGCATGTGGAACGGCAGAATGAAATTGAATATATTTTTACCATTACGCATTGTATGTCAATGGCAATATTTGGATTGAATATGAATGATAGGTGACTATGAGTGATCTAAAATCCACAATATGACTGGCATCCTGAATGAGACATAGACCTGTATTCATGACATTCTATCGCAAATATATCCAATAAAGGATAGTCCTGACGTTGTGTGAGATGACTACATTAGGGACACCTGCCAAGAGACTGGTTTGGGCTTATAACCAAATAAGGTCTTAGCAGAAAACAAAACCGACAGGTTTGGCCCAGAATGCATCTGTTATGAACACATTTGAACTTAACGCTCCCCGCCGCGTATAGCTTAAATGGGTTTTCTACTTCTTAAATATCGAGATTTTGTATATGATTTTCCGTAGGGGACATTGTATATTAAAGTCTATCATCAGAGTTGCCACCTAATAACATGGTGTCTACACACCGGATTGTCGTATAGTGTGAATAGATTCAACGATCATGAGCCAACATCACCAAGATATAGCTTTTACGACAGATTCTGAGCAAAGACGCCATCTCGTAGTCATCATCTGAACTATATTTTTCAACTGCATATCCTTGTCACCGTGGCACAATTGGTGTTCAGAATATCTGATGACCGCAAACATGATAATATTTTTTTTATTAAACATGCCACTACTGTTTATCATTACATTGGACAAAAATTTAAGCAGAAGATGAACATTATAGTTCATCAACATTTCAAATTATTGACGTTTTAGTAAAAGAAAAAAGAAAAGAAAAAACAAAAACAAAAACAAAAACAAAAGCGACCCTGAACTCCATGGATAATAAATCCATGCTCTCTGCGCGACACAATATGTGGCTGTGATTAACGGGGAGTGTGACGCCGGAGCGCTGCCTTTAGTTTCACGTTGTATTACGACACTCCTTTGCTGTGTAAATTGACTACTTGTATCAACTTACAACACCCACGGCATGCCACATAAAAGATTTATGTGAAATAAATAGTTTTTTTTATGATTCAAGTGTACCATAGGGTGCAGTCTTTGAACTGATATATCATGTGCTTCTTCGCATTTAAAAGGCAGACGCATTTGTTTGCAGAAAACTCCAAGCAAAGTTGATGTGCTGTATGTCTTGTTTTATATGCTGAGCCACTCCGCTCTCACAAGCCATATTTTCCTCAGTGTTCGGACCAATATTCAGGTTGATGTTTCGTTTTATATAACCGATCGTTATCGGCTCCAAAGAAGAATTTTTACCGGCGTACTCAGAATATAGTGTTTAGAAAAATAAATGCCCTTTTCTTTCTGTAATGTTAAATGAATTTCTTCAAACCGTTCACTGTATAGAATACAAGATATCTCCGATAACCTGGGCTCATTCCGACCAAGACAGTACATCAGCACATTGAGTAGACTACAGAAGAAATTAAAATTCAATTTCCCTGTCAAATTAATGTCCTCTTTTGAGAGACTGTGATACTCAATGTGTGAAGCGACATTGATTGGCTCAGGCTAGAAACTTCAAAGTACAAAATAAAATAAGCTTAATGCCTAACTACTGTCTCAGATTTAAATTTCAAATTGATTTCTCATTTGACAAAATCTACACAAAAAGACAGAGCTGCATTCACATGTGTTTAATGGCTGAAAATGTTCCAAATGTTGCAATTATCGTGGCGTAGGTCACAAGCCATGCCACCTGGTGGCTGCCGCTGAAGGTATATGAACTCCGATGAATGATAAATGACACACATCAGGCCCGTCAAATTTTGTCCTTAAAAAAGTGATTACAAACAAACACAACACACATGTTTTTCTGACCAGGGTTTACAAAAATTTCCAAGAATAAAAGGTGCTTCAAGGAATCTTTAGGCCACTAGGACCTGTCTCATAACCGTTGTACTTAGTATGTGGAGGAGACAGCAAATTTGACACGAAATGTTCAAGGTTGATGGCACGTGAGACAATAGATCCATAATCGTTAACATTTCCCGTGGTTGATATACTTAGCTCTGTAGGACATCACAGTACTTATCAGGGGTGAAAGGAGTTAAAAAATACAATGCAATAAAGATAACCTATTTGGTTGACTTTGTCCTTAATACTTGAGAGGTTGAGTGCCTTTACAACATGATTATGATGGATGCAGTTTCCGACAATTAAAAATGGCTTGACCAATGTACCTTGCGTTTTTCTATATCTGTAAAATCTTATAAACTTAAATTGAGGAATTAAATACCATATGTTAGCACAGAGCAGCAGATTTTTCATAGCTGAAAAATAGACTTCTACAGTTATTAGCTTGGTTCGTAGTGTGGTAAGGGCAACTCAAAGAAGTATTAAAATTACCCCTAATATTTCCATATTTTCTACAGTTTGAACCAGTTTCCCCTTTGTGGTCCAAGCAGGAACACATTTAATAGGATGATTTTTTTAGATGAAAGTAGCATTTGCGTTATTTTGAAGTCCCTGAACACTGACAAAGCAAGTGGACAGACGGTATAAGGCACAAACATTTACAGGCGGCGTCTCTTAGTATTACCCCTTCTCTCACTTCACTATTGAACCTCTCTCTGACAAAAATATAAATTTCCGTCAGAGTGGAAAAGAGCACAGGTGACACCAATTGTTAAAAGTGGCCTACCCGAATTATGTACCAATTGCTGACCCATCATTTGTTACTGAGTTGTGTGGAGAAACTTATTGAACGTGCTGCTTTTAAGCACGCGTTAAACGTTTTACGTGATGATAAGGCATTGTCAGAAAACCGATCAGGATTCATTATCCCAGACGGACCGGTTAACCAGTCAGTGTACCTCTACCACGAGTTTTCCAAAGCTGTCGATGGTCAGAAAGTGTGGGTGGTATTATATATTGCGATATGACTAAAGCATTTGATAAGGTGTATCACCCTGGTATATTTGATAGGTTAAAATATGCAGGGATCCGAGGTCCATTAGCTAATTGGATAGAAGATTATCTTTATGCAAGAACCCAACGGGTTGTTCTTTGGGGCCAGGCCTCGTTTTGGAGGGACATTTAAGCAGGCGTCCCTAATTGTTCTGTTTAAGGACCATCGTCGTTTGTACACATAAACGACATTGTTGACATTGTTAAGTCTGAAATACGCCTATTTTCCCACGACACCACACTGCATATTTAAGCTACTTATCCCGTCGAAGCAGCTTCGACAATGAACTAAGATTTGAAATCTGTGACTCATTGATCAAAGTAACTGCTTGTTATTTGTAACGCTGATCAAACAAAATCCTTGACAGTAAGTAAGAAAAGTCCTCCGATAGTTCAGTCCAACTTGACATTCAATAATAAATTTCTTGAAAGTGTAGATGTGCATAAATATTTGGGTCTTTGGCTTTTAGCATTTCTTTCTAGGTCAACTCATGTCGATCACATAATTGCAAAATTTCGAAAACTTGCTGGGATCTTTGAAGTACACAGTACAAATTTAGTAGACGATGCTTAGATTTTCCTTTTTTTTTCCTTTTCACTTCCTTCCTTGGAATATGCTTATGTGGGATGGGATGGGTGCACACAGACCGACAAAATAGACTCAAAACTGTTCAGCTGGTTGCAGCACGAGTTGTTACGGAGACATTTATCCAAACAAGTCGCCAACAAATTTACACTAACATGGGCTGGGAAACGTTACCTGAATGTAGGAAGACGCAAAAACTGTTACTATTGACAATCATAAATGGAATTGCGCCGGCATACCTCTCTAATCTATAACTACTTACTTTTCAGGCAAAAAAAAAAAAAAAAAAATAAAAAAAATAACATTCCTTTTTCCCATGACCAATTTGTGAATAAAATCTACAATCTCGATTGGTTAGTAATGTTGACCATCTAGATGATTTTAAATGGGCATTAAATAAACCAAACCTTAACGTAACGAATTGTATCACAAAGAAAGAAAAATCGCTGTGACTTGTACTCATATGAGAATGGGCTGCAGCCAATTGAACAGTGATCTCTATGACATTAGTGTTGTTGAGTTCCCGTCATGTTCTGGTAGTGCAGACTCAGAAAGTGTTTACCGTTGTTTGTTTGTTTGTTTGTTTCTTTCTTTCTTTCTTTCTTTCTTTCTTTCTTTCTTTCTTTCTTTCTTTCTTTCTTTCTTTCTTTCTTTCTTTCTTTCTTTCTTTTTCTCTTTATTTCTTTCTTTCTTTCTATCTTTCTTTCTTTCTTTCTTTCTTTTCAATGTAATAAGTATGCTTTACCCTGGGACAAATTACAGAGTAAAATAGATCCCCTTGGCAATTTTAATCTGAAAATCATACTCTTTGGAATCGAAGGAAGAGGGATTACCAAATGCAAAATGAGGACATTTTTGAGGCAGTTCATTAATATATTAAGTTGTCTGGAATGTTGAAAATATGATTTTAAGGGAATTTGGTCAGGTTTTTTTTCTTGCTTATACATTGTTCCTGTTTTCCCATTTCCTTCAGAATTGTAGGCATGTTTGGTATCTATCGGTGCCCTTGTGTTTTGAAATATCCTTATTGTCTTGATGTATATGCACAAAAGACCTTCATATATGCTCTTGAGCCTGTTGGTCAATTTTTTTTTTTTTTTATTTTCTATAAAATATGTTTAAACCAACCGGGGGATGATTGCTAGCTGTCATATATTGGACTTACCTAGGCCAGACGATCTCCATTTAATTACGAACCCGTAGCACATAATTATAAATGCCTGCGAGTCATGGATCACCGACGACACGAGTCAACTTGTCCGCGAATGGAAATGAGTTTATGTTTTGCTATTGAACTCGTTAAATGGCATTGTTACACCCACCGACAAACTGCAATCTTCTGAAAGAAAAGTCAGTAGCCAGAATTACCATAATCATAGCTTCTGTATAAAAAAACTGACGAAAAAGAAAAATAACCTACCAACGTACCTAAATCAGTTTGAGTAAATAAATAAATAAATGAATAAATAAATAAATAAATAAATAAATAAATAAATAAATAAATAAATAAACATATACATGTATAAATAAATAAAAAAACCACGCACATTCTAATTTTTTTATATAAACTGTTCAGTAAGAATGTAATGATTGTCACGATCAGTAAATTTTTTAGTGTTCAGCGAAAGATGTACTTTGCTACCTCCGTGCTAGGAATCAACGTTAATGTCTCAATGTATAGAAAAATCAGCGCAGTAATTCCCATTTATTTTTTTAAATGCCAAAAATGTAAGACGAACAGGTGAAAATAAACAAATAGAAACAAAATGATTTTCAAATACCGCAGTTTTATCAATTTCATCTGAACGCATAACTTTCCCACTTTCTTTCCCCGAATTGGCCGGAGGTTGAATTCAAACCTTCCCTATGAGAACTAGAAGTCAGGTGTTCCCAAGTGAAAATCTTGGCGAAGAACTGTGGAGTGTTTTTTCATCAGGAGGAATGCTTGATCATACAGTAAAGAAATTTGAGTCAAGGCTTATTATCAAAGTCTTTTGGTGAAACAATATAGGCATTAATTGTTTTTTCCTCCCGATGACCAGATGGAATAGATAGATAGATAGATAGATAGAGAGAGAGAGATAGAGAGAGAGAGAGAGAGAAAGAAAGAGAGAGAGAGAGATAGGGGAAAATGTGCTGAAAGAAACAAAACCCTACCGTAAACCATCATCTCATTCTTCGCCATGTTGAAGCTATCTTCTGTGCTGTCGCTGTCCGGCAGAGAATATATTGAATTTTGCTTGTGAGCTTCACGGTGTAAAGCACGCCACTTGCAGCATCGTTTTTTTAATCACACATCACATGACCCTGCTAAATTTCATACCTCTGTCGTAAGTACCACCTGGTCCGTGCACGAAACATGTTTTTTAATATTCTTGAAGCTATCGGTGCTAATTTGTATTGACCAAGGGTGTTGTGGAAAATTGAATTACGAACTAGATGTGGAGAAACAGATTGGTTGGACCCTATCCTGAATGCAAACTGCTGAAGGTGATTGTTAGCGTTTAATTGTATTATGGTCTCACCCGTTGCTTTGCCGCTTAGTAATGGCCTTGACGGTTAATCTGTTTAGAAATCAGTTCGGATCGCTTTTCAAGTAAAGCTGAATTGCCATAAATATTACATTTGATTTACTTCACGCTATTATCGAATAATCCTGGAAACGGTCATTATGAGGCGGAGGGATTTGCTTCATTATTGGCCGGAAATTGGCGCATGAATCGTAACTGTTTCCAAGAAGTGCACCACTTGCGCTTCCCGCCAGCCTCGTTTGACATCTGAACGAATATTTAAGTACATACCATATCGTTAGATTGGTTTTACTATTTTCTGATACCGTATGAAAGTAATCACATTCATTGCTCTCGTGTGGCGACGATACAGCAGTGTTAGCCGAAAGTGAGGATCAGCTAGTGCAAATGTTATATGCGCCCAAGGACACAGAGAGACAGAAGAAGGGAAAACGTCGTTCAGTCATAAAACTATTGTCACGCTACCATTCATTTAGTTTTTGTTGGTCCATTCGATTGTAAGTACAAATAATTCTGTGGACAAACATTGCGGCCCATCCATTTTGCAAGGTACCATGCTTAAATGTCTCTTTCTCTTTGATAAACAGGTATTTATGCATTTCAAATCCCAGTGGTGATGTACGGAAGTAAAATTCCTGCACTTTTCTGGTGAAATTTGGTTACTTTACTTGTGTTACATGTGCACGATTATTCTTTAACAATTACGCCAAACGGACCTGTTAAACGTATGTGTGAGAAAGAAGATAAAGTTAATACAAAGTTAGGCATCCGTTCAGCGAAAAATGAACTTTTTGCGATTTTATTCTGCATCCAACTATTTTACTGTACAGACATTTTTCCCGCCCAAATCAGTCCTGTGTGGTGATCAAGATGTACCGAGACAGTGTTTATAAAACACTATAGTTTTGGGTATTAAACAGCAGACATGCACGAGAGTTGCTTCCATGAACGTGCTTCCTATGAACATCCAACATTGCTCTTGTGAACGTTCTCTCTATTAACATCCGACATTGCTCTTGTGAACGTTCTCCCTATTAACATCCTTTATTGTTCTTGTGAACGCTCCCCCTATTGACATCCCACACTGCTCTTGTGAACGTTCCCCGTATTAACATCCTTCATTGCTCTTGTGAACGTTCCCCGATTAACATCCTTCATTGCTCTTGTGAACGTTCCCCTATTAACATCCGACATTGCTTTTGCGAACGTGCTCCCTATTAACATCCGACATTGCTTTTGTGGACGTGTTTCCTATAAACATCCAACTTTGCTTTCGTGAACGTGCTTTCTATCAATATCTAACATTGCTTTTTTGAACGTGCTTCCTTTTAACATCCAACATCAAAAAGACAAAATCTGGTCGAGCACTTGGCGAGAAAGAGACATTATTTACTCAAGTATCACAAACATGACTCATCCTTTCGAAACTTTAACTCAGCGTTGGTAACAAAACAGGGCTTAATTTTTTGGAGACTGTCCTAGTGAGGAGTATGTGCCATCGTGGGGTTTGTCTTACATTTCTTGCACAGGAGGGCCATCGTTACAGTACTTGTGAAGAATCAACACAAAGTTATTACAGGTGTCTAGGTGTGACGGTTTATGTTATTATCACTGGGACTGGCTATAATTCCCCAGTTTTTTTCTGCTTCAGTTATTACACTGGCAGGTGCTGGGGCTACGGTGAGCTATCCAGCTCGAAAGGGTACATACAAGCTCAGGGATAAGCAAAATTATTCTTATATGAACTTTCACTATACAAAATTAGTAATTATGTTTGGTTTGATAGGTATTTTCATTCATTTTAAGGCTCTTCATTTATAAGCACAGCTTCACGTATTTAGCTACTTCATCATTTGGCACGGTCATATTTATTCATCACTATGTGGGTTGTCTTTGCTGAATATTTAACTAAAATAAGGAGCGACTTCTCAGACAGAAATTTGCGGGTGCAGGCTCCAAACACGGTCTGAGTGGTTACCTGCTGAAAACCCTTTACTATGGTTGGGTTAATGCAGCCTATGTCAAAATTTCCCAGAGGAAGATGAATGATATGTGCGATAGGACTAAATTTATATAGGTTGGACAGTGAAGAGCTAGTTTATGGCCAATTTAGAGATTGAACTACGGAATAGGGTAACAACGACGAGGAAGTGGTTCTGGATGCAAAGAATTAAGCATAATTAGTTTACAAACGGTACAAAGCGAGAATGACTTGTTCAGCTTAAACACCAAGCAAGAATGGCTTGTCTCAGCTTAAACACCAAGCAAGAATGGCTTGTCTCAGCTTAAACACCAAGCGAGAAAGGCTTGTCTCAGCTTAAACACCAAGCGAGAATGGCTTTTCTCAGCTTAAACACCAAGCGAGAATGGCTTTTCTCAGCTTAAACACCAAGCGAGAATGGCTTTTCTCAGCTTAAACACCAAGCGAGAATGGCTTTTCTCAGCTTAAACACCAAGCGAGAATGGCTTGTCTCAGCTTAAACACCAAGCAAGAATGGCTTGTCTCAGCTTAAACACCAAGCGAGAAAGGCTTGTCTCAGCTTAAACACCAAGCGAGAATGGCTTTTCTCAGCTTAAACACCAAGCGAGAAAGGCTTGTCTCAGCTTAAATACCAAGCGAGAATGGCTTTTCTCAGCTTAAACACCAAGCGAGAATGGCTTTTCTCAGCTTAAACACCAAGCGAGAATGGCTTTTCTCAGCTTAAACACCAAGCGAGAATGGCTTTTCTCAGCTTAAACACCAAGTTGTCCTCTTCTTCTGGCTCCTTGGTGACGTTTTTTCCCTGCCTAGAAGAGGGAATATGTCTCTTAGCTTTTCAAACTATATATTCATGGTTGTTGGTAAAAGAGATGATTGAAACAAGAAATGGATACTCGGTCACGACTTCATTAATGAACGTTAGCATGTAAGTATCTACACATTATATTTTCAAATTATCTTAAACATATCCTGTAAGGAAAAGAATTGGTAGCTTTTAAGACTGCTCGTTTAAGAGGTTATTTATCCAGTGTTCTGTCATCACACCAAAACGTGAACGAGTTAGGTTTTTAAAATAAAATATTGAAAAGAACCATCATGCTGTGTATTTACCTGGTGCAGGTGTCTTGTTGTATAATATTAAGCCCCCCCCCTTAACATCATGCTGTGTATTTACATTGTGCAGGTGTCTTGGTGTATAATATTAAGCCCCCCCCCTTAACATGATGCTGTGTATTTGGATGGTGCAGGTGTCTTGGTGTATAATACTAGCCCCCTCTTAACATCATGCTGTGTATTTACTTGGTGCAGGTGTCTTGGTGTATAATACTAGCCCCCTCTTAACATGATGCCGTGTATTTACTTGGTGCAGGTGTCTTGGTGCATAATACTAGCCCCCCCCTTAACATGATGCTGTGTATTTGGATGGTGCAGGTGTCTTGATGTATAATACTAGCCCCCCCCCCCTTAACATGATGCTGTGTATTTACATTGTGCAGGTGTCTTGGTGTATAATACTAGCCCCCTCTTAACATCATGCTGTGTATTTGGATGGTGCAGGTGTCTTGGTGTATAATACTAGCCCCCTCTTAACATCATGCTGTGTATTTACTTGGTGCAGGTGTCTTGGTGTATAATACTAGCCCCCTCTTAACATCATGCTGTGTATTTACTTGGTGCAGGTGTCTTGGTGTATAATACTAGCCCCCTCTTAACATGATGCCGTGGATTTACTTGGTGCAGGTGTCTTGGTGTATAATACTAGCCCCCCCCCCCTTAACATGATGCTCTGTATTTGGATGGTGCAGGTGTCTTGGTGTATAATACTAAGCCCCCCTTAACATCATGCTGTGTATTTACATGTTGCATGTGTCTTGGTGTATAACACTAGCCCCCCCCCCCCCTTAACATGATGCTGTGTGTTTACATGTTGCATGTGTCTTGGTGTATAATACTAAGCCCCCCACCCCCGTAACACCAGTGCGACATGCCATGAGCGAAGAAAAACGTTTGATAACCTATGCATGAACTGTGTCTTCGGTTCGAGCAATCCACATTGGCTATGTCGTGTTATGCAATGGTCTAAAGAGGCACATAAATTACCGAGAAAAGTTAATCGAAGTGGTATCGAATGTTAAGGCGGTCCATTTTCGAGATATATTTGATCAATGTCATAAATTTCACTGGGATGAGGCTGAAATAATAGTTTCAATGATGATAATTATATTTCTGAAACTACCCCTTTACAACGTGGGCACCGTGGGCAGGGTAGGACCCACGGTTGGTCAGACACATTTAAATAGAACGGTAACATACAAGAATTTTCTTCTAAAATGCTAACTAAAAACACGGGAAACGTATGTGTGTATATTATGATTGTGAATGCCGCCTAACGACACTCAGCAGTGGGCAGTTTGGCATTACCCCCCAAGCAGACATGTGATCTACCCCATGTGAGGGCGTGCGAGAAAAGTGAGTTTTAGGTCGGCTCTTTTCTAAAACGCCACGCCTCAACCAGAAACTATTTCCTTATTTCGGAAGACTTACCCTATTTGTTACTATTGTGTGCAGTGCTTAACAAAGTACGTCTGGAAAAAGTACACAATTATGGAGACATAATGGATATAAACGTACACTGTAAGTATCTAAGGCAGAGTTGTTGGGCCTTGTCTCTTCAAAAATAAACTTTGCTGGTTCCTGGTGAGCATTGTACACTCTCGACACTGGGGCAGGTTATTTTTTCGATCATATCTCGAAAATCCAGATATATATGAACTTGGTGAGTTTTGATGTTGGATACATATTAGTATCATGTGAATCTGATGTTTCTCGAGCTGCCAACAGGAAAGGTTTCCCGCATACCGCATAGGGATTTTATCGGCAACCAAAAGCAACACAACGGTTTTCACAGTTTAATTAAGGGCACAGATATCACAATATGACATATCTCTTTTTAGGCAGCACATGCATTTTAAAGTGAATATAAGTATAAAAGACAAGAATAGCACACAACCTTTCTGAGGCATGCATTGAAACCGACACGAACAGACAAAAGCTTTGACTCCGTCCAAACCTAACAGAGAAAGACTATATAAAATCCATCATTTTTGCTGGTTATGTTTTATGTGATCTCCCATTTAGAAGGTGTAATTGGAAGATATTTTGAAAGTCGCTGACATTAGCCGGTGTGATGTACATGTGGGAATCAAGTATAAAAAGTAGTATTTTAATTGTTTGGTAAACAAATATGTTGACAACAAACGGTAATTTCAGCTTTCCTCAGAACATTCGCCATTATCTTGATTAATGATATTTTATAAAAAATATGAGCGAAAGACTAGAAAGAAGCCAATGATCTTATTTAATATGGTTAACAGTTCTATTATAATAGGCTTAACAGTTCTGATATAATAGGGTTAACAGTTTCGTTTCATGTCTGCCGACTGTCATTAAGTAAAGCTAATGTTTCAAACAATATAGTAAACAAATAATGTAGTAAACAGGTTGACCCCGATTAGCTTATTAGATCTGGTCCCGATAAATGCTAATCGTGCTACAATCCAGGAACAGCGACAGTGTGAGACAGATCATAGTCAGCCTTTTCTCTCAGTCAATTTAAATAAAATTTGACAAATATTTCCTGTTGATCCTGGACTGGTCGCTGTCCTCATGGCAGACGAATTGTTACCATTATTCATTCCCAGCTACGTTTGTGATTTCTCTTGTAAATTGGTATCTTCATGGACTCAACAAACAAGTGATAAATGTTTAGTTTTAAATGGATAGACCTGTGTGTTTTGGAAGAAAACTGAAGTCTGTAGTTATTGGAGAATATCTTAAAGGACCGGTATAACCACCAGTTGCCTTTGATGGGTGACTGACTGCCTGCCTCGCGTCAGGAATAAATTCTTTATTCACGTTGGTATTGCGGGTACATGTTAATGTTTTGGTAATCCTTGAGTCCTTGCTTTTGCTGTATTTAAGTTTGTTCTCATTGTTGGGTTGACATTATTGTATCTGGGTAATGTTTGTCTAAACTATATGTGGTCTGCAGCATGTTAATCTTTACATCCCAATGATATCATGTGTCATATTTGTTTTGAATTTCTCTATTTGTGTCAAAGCACATTTTTGTTGACAACGGTTTGCAAAATATACTTGCATTGCACAGTGACTCAGAATTGAGTTGTGTATACGGCAAGTGACATATTGCCTAGTTCTTTTATACATGGTTATGATAATATTTCCACTTTTAAAAATTTAGATGAATTTACTAAGTTTAAAATTTCATTAACGATTCTAGCTGATTTTTATAAGCACCTTTCTTCATTCATTGGGACGGGACTTTTCGACTGGCGTGATTTGTATTTTCAATAATAAATACTTGTAACTATTGAGTAACATCATTTTGTTCAATTGGATTATGTTTCTTAATATATTGTCCTGTGTATGTTGTTAATATTATTGGGTGCCTTTCTGCGTCTGGAAAAACAGTCTTCTCAGTATCTTGTTATATAAATTAGTACTTCAGTATGAATATGTATGTTTAAACTAAAATACTACATTTCTGTTGGTTTATTTGTTTGTGTAGTAACACTCACTTACGCCTATATAAATTGGAATTAATACAATTGTAAAATAATAAACACACCTACACCCACACCCCACACCCACACAACACCCACCCACCCATATATATATATATATATATATATATATATATATATATATATATATATATATATATATATATATATATATACATATATATATATATATATATATATATATATATACATATATATATATATATATACCTACTGATATAAAATACAGCATGGTTGGTTGCAATGTGTCACGCGTATTGGTGCGTGGTGATACCTGTCAATGTTTACGCTGTGCTCAGTGTGTGTGTGTGTGTGTGTGTGTGTGTGTGTGTGTGTGTGTGTGTGACGCGTATTGGCGCGTGCTGATACTTGTCAATGTTTACCCTGTGCTTAGTCCCGGACTTGTGCCGGCATATTTGTCGCCGATGTATTGCCACACATATGTTTCGTGTCCCAACCAGTGAAGTCATTGGACTTCCATATTACTGCGTCACAGTAGTAGTGTGCACTTAACCACGGAAGCAAGAGGATTCCACAAGGTGTTTTCACGTCATGGGATTGAGAACGTAGCTACGCACTGACGCCTCACTTAAGGTGTTAGTGACGTAATGAATTATAGGAGCACATATCCCATGCCAAACAGCGTTTGTATAAGTCTTATAAAATAAACTAGAAAATAGTCTAGTGGAACGAGTCCGTGATAGAGAACTGTTCAATTTATGTTTAACTCTTAACGGTACTGTGGCAGAGAATATTACAATTAGTAATTAACCTTTATGGTTCTGCGGTAGAGAATAGTACAATTATTGATCAAGCTTTCCATTGATAAGTTGTAGGGAATACAACCAGCGTTCCCCGGCGCAGTTTGGTACAGTGCACGCCGACGACAGCAGTTGACTCGGATCGTTCCTCTCTCGTCTGGCTTCAAGTTCCCCTTTCCCTCTTAAACCGGCCAGAACCGGCTGGTGCTCAAATGTCGTCTGCTTCAGCGTTTTCAACTAATTTCGACAGTAATAAAAATAAGTTTGACTTAGAATTGTACACGAGCCCTATTAAGATCATATACCCAAGATCAACAGCTTTCCTTCGCATGAGTTGGTTACCTGGTGCCCAACACATGCCAATAAAGTTGTTAACTCAGTCTCAATTCAAGGGGGAAAGGGTTCTTAAAACGATGCTGTTATTCGAATGAACGGTAATGTAAGAGAAATTTGAATCTAGAATAATTATTGTACTTCAAATAAGGGCCACTTTTATTGTGATTAATATTTGTATTGTTAAGATACACGTGGCGATGTGCTACTTTGATCTGAAAGGGAATCAATAGTTCGAGACAGGATCATTTTTACAGGAGTCGTAATGATTTACCTTCTGACGGCACAATGAAAAACGTCAATAAACGAGATTGGACCTTTGATGTGCAAACATGTTTAGTTTAGTCATATGTTGGTTTCACGGGTGTTTTTATGGCACATATCAGTAATATTAGTTAAAATGTATCGAAATGTACAACTCCCTGTTTCATACCTCATGCAACAGTCGGTTTGTATCATAAGGAGATGATGAATCACGGATCGAGAAGATCACAGGTTCAAAATGACTTTCTTGAGATCTAATAAAATCAGCTTAAACCAATTAGACTTTTGAAGTAAAAGCTTGCTTTGTTTTGTCCTCTGACGGTCTCACATATGTATAGAGACACACAGTTCTACTTATGGTATAACACAAGCCCTAGTCATTTAAAAGTGAAATGAATCTCGTTGCTTTTGGTCTTCTGCCATCTAGTCTTAACCCTTTGGTAGCAAACCACAAAGCAGCTTGCTTTCTTTTCATTCTTTCTCCATTCCTGCTATTTGGCGTGTGCTCTTGATACCAAATAGGCAAAGCGTTCAGAATAAAATGACCCAGCTTTGAAACATGAATGTGCCAGGGTTGGAAATATATGTAAATATAATGAACAAAGTAACAGCATATTATCATTAATAATTGATGCATCACCTAGAAAACATAAGAATGCGGACTAGAGCATAAAGTTGTCCATTTCCTATAGTATGATTTGTCAGTCAGCTAATCAAGTAGGATTGGTCTGTGTTATCGTCTGCTGCCTGTCAACCATAACATAGCCGAGCTCTCCAAAACATTATGCCAAATAAACTTCAAACTTGGCAGGGATGTACTTTGGATAAATCTCTACTAAGGATTGTTCTAATGGGTACGTGCCGGTGATGTTTTTTTGAGGTGTTAGAAACACTCTCTGAAAGGACTCAGCCAATTGCTTCGAAATTGCACACGTGGTCTTCTGGTTATTTCGATACCAGATAGCGCTGTGTTTCTTTTTTTCTTTACTCTTTTTCTTTATCTGGTCTGGTTTAAAGCGAATTCTAAAAATTAGGAAAAACTGGTAAAGGTTTATGCACATAGAAGCTTTGTTTCAATAGGAATAGCACCAGATCAGATGATGGTCGTGTATCTCGGTAATTGTGCTCCTTAAACCTATGGTTACTATCAAACTTCAACGTACCTACGGAGGAGGATGAGAGTGACCGTGAAAGGCCAAACTGACCTATTGCCTTATGGTTCGGAAAAAGTAGACCTTTCCAACATACAATATACCAAAGTTAGAACCGTAGTTTACGCTGGGGCTATACTGCCAAAATATAATATTAATATCACACTCTTGTTCCCTTAAGCATTTTGGAATATCTGATTTTATCTTTTTTATCAGGGGAGGGGTAAGGGGATCCTGAAAGACTGGGAATGGGAATGCCAGTTATAATTTATGACACACGGGTGTCTACAGAAAGCTAGAAAATCCGAGGAAATCAAATTTACGTCTATCTCACTCATGGAATGTACAATATCGACAGCAACAATTTGGTGCATATAAAAAGCATACCTTCCCAGTGAAACTGCATATTATGGGCACACCAAGGACATTGCATGTCCATGAGCCAGTGCTGAGGATTTCGGTGCTGACATCGTGGGGACGTGTCCAGCAAAGTACATTGTATTTAAATACACTGGGTGGCCACCATGTTGTGTTTAAGCATGGGTGAAGTAACTGTGGTTTAGGTTTATACCAGTGCGGCAGATAGGACATAAGTCGTACAGACCAGTCAAAGACTATGCCTGGCCATGAAGCAGTACACAGGCTAACATCAGTTACGGATGTAAGACACGCGCCACACAGACCATCCCATGTCAATATTCCATTTCCTACTTGCCCACATTATTCATACTCTGGCCCAGAGGCTGATCGTAACATTTGTAGCTGTGCTAGGTTCAAAGGCAGCGTCATGTTTTGTGTGGACAGAACCCAGGGTCCGTTGCCAACAGTTCACTGAGAACAAGGCGCTTATTGATGGTATTTCTGTGACCACGGGATGTCTAGAGTGGCGGTGTCACAGAATCATGTGCTAAAGGTGGATAATGGATCAGCCCATTTCTTTGTGTCTGAAGCAGACGAATGACATACATGGTTCTAGGTCAAATTTCCATCGATCAAATACCCTTGCTTTCTAAGAATTTTGACAACTAGGTGGGACATTTATGTCTTTCTTGGTCAATGATTCTCTGAGGCTAACACGCTTACTGTACCTATGGAACATCAGATGGTAGAAAGGCTTTTTATCCAATTACACATTGTTAAGAAAAGGTAAGTTGAACACCATCGCCCCCACTGGGTCTGATGTTGTGGTGGTTATATGATGTATTACGAGCATCATAATATGATATACCATAGTTACACATATGTGTTTCCAATAAATATATATGCAGACATTAGAAAACCCTGCCCCCTGCAATAACATCAAGCATCTTCACTTATAAGCCAAAACCACCCAACACTGAAAGCCTGCCAGTGTTCCCATGACCACCCGACACTCAAAGCCTGCCAGAGTTCCCATGACCACCCGACACTCAAAGCCTGCCAGAGTTCCCATGACCAGGGGAGCATGGTATACAACTCTTTCACCACTCAAAACGAAAATTGATTATATAAATATTAAATGAATATGAGGTGTTGTATAAATTATGTTGAAAATATGTAAACCTACAAAATGTAGCTGACCTTTTATACAATGCGTGTATGAGGTAAGATATTTCTTAAAGTTTAGAGTTGCTAGTATTAAGTCGATTTAAACTACTGGTAACTTTACTTGGTACCTCTCAAGTCAGAAAACATGCTGTCCTTTATACCACATATATTTATTCACTGCTATAAAAATTATACTACGCTTTTGCTATGTCAACCTTGGAATTCTTGATTTTATCCTTGTTTGTTTGATAGCTGACGGGTTTTGATTATGGATGATCCCTGGTTGGTCGGACTTTTGGTACAGTGTCTCCGGGATTGTAGAAAAATGTTTTTTGCTTCTATTTGTCATAGCAGTCATTAATTTATGTTGTCAATATGACATCTTATCATCTTATTATGATTAGTTATTCAATGAAAAATGTATTGCTTGTTGGATATCAAAGTCTTGCTGTTATATCTGGCGATGTTAATGTCAGTTGGCCTGTCAAGTATTTGACAGTTGTCAACTTCGACTGAATTTAGAACTATGATATTGACAAGTAATGGTCTCAGTAAGTTCCAACTGTGTGCATAACTGCAACGTTGCTGTAGGCATGGTGTTCTCTAAATAGCCATTGATTCCAAGGTTGCTGAAGGCATAGTGTTCTCTAAATAGCCATTGATTCCAAGGTTGCTGCAGGCATGCTGTTCTCTAAATAGCCATTGATTCCAAGGTTGCTGTAGGCATGGTGTTCTCTAAATAGCCATTGATTCCAAGGTTGCTGAAGGCATGGTGTTCTCGAAATAGCCATTTATTCCAAGGTTGCTGTAGGCATGGTGTTCTCTAAATAGCCATTGATTCCAAGGTTACTGTAGGCATGGTGTTCTCTAAATAGCCATTTATTCCAAGGTTGCTGTAGGCATGGTGTTCTCTAAATAGCCATTGATTCCAAGGTCGCTGTAGGCATGGTGTTCTCTATATAGCCATTGATTCCAAGGTTGCCGTAGGCATTGTGTTCTCTAAATAGCCATTGATTCCAAGGTTGCTGTAGGCATGGTGTTCTCTAAATAGCCATTGATTCCAAGGTTGCTGTAGGCAGGGTGTTCTCTAAATAGCCATTGATTCCAAGGTTGCTGAAGGCATGGTGTTCTCTAAATAGCCATTGATTCCAAGGTTGCTGAAGGCATGGTGTTCTCTAAATAGCCATTGATTCCAAGGTTGCTGTAGGCATGGTGTTCTCTAAATAGCCATTGATTCCAAGGTTGGCGTATGCATGGTGTTCTCTAAATAGCAATTGATTCCAAGGTTGCTGTAGGTCTGATGTTCTCTAAATAGCAATTGAAAGCAGCCAAAACCACAACCATGACGCCATGCTATCATTCTATTGCAATCTCAAGATGTTTTAACAGCAACGTCATGGACACTATCATGTGTCCAATGTGTGCGTATCGGTTATAACAGAGATACAGAAGATATCATGTCTTATGAACAGATCGGAACACAAAAAGACACGTAGGATATCTTGAAAACACATCTTCAATGGTATCAGTTAATGGAAGTTGCTATTACATCTCTTTGCAAACGAAAAATAGGTAGACAAGAATAACTGTAAGCGTATATTTTATGCCAAACTTGAAATTTGAATTGAAAATAAATGGCTACTTCGGTTTGATAATTATTTCATATTCGGAACAAGCGGGACTCGAACCTGCAACCTTTGGCACCAGTCGCCTAGCTGAAATGGGAAACGTATATATCCACTCGACCATATCCCCATTCTTAAAAAGAATTCTTTTCTACATGAGCTTAAATTATTTTAAATATTTTATTTGATAATTATACTTTCATCTTAGTTGAGGTCTGTGACCTGTTTTATATAACTTATGTCAACTCCTACTCGGTGTAATATCTGTATAGCCAAATTTTCATGTTTGTAACCCGAGGATAGATAAAGATTGAAATGAAATGAAATGAAATGAAAATGAATGGTTCAATGGAGATAGTTATGTGTGAGTGCCATATCAACGCGATTATGCAGTACATGTACTGACTCGGCATTTATTCCCAGAATCGGGACAACTCCACCAACATTAAGGAAATGCCGAAAATATATATTATGATATCTCCTAAAATACCAACATTTCATTGATGCCACCAAGGCCTTCGATTCAGCACAGTACATCAACTTTCAAAATCACCTCAATAAAAGATGTTTCCCATCACCGTACGGTTGTTGCTCAATATTTTCGTAAGGCAAAGTAACCTCTTCTTTGCATTGTCAGACCTTAGCTACATACTTATTCAAGGGTAAAGTTATCTTGAGTTTCCACTGTTTGTTTTTTTTTGTCTGCATATGATTTTTTAAAATGTGCCTGGTGTTCAAACTGTTTGTTGTTTGTGTGGGAAAGAACAAAAAAAAGCTCTACGTTCATATATAATAATCACCCAGGTTAACATGTATTGAAATATTCATATAGCAAGTGAAAGATGCAAAACCCATGCATAAAGGGCCTGAACTGCCCATCTCGAACAATAAAAAAATATTTAGAGCTATGAATCATGTATAGAATTCGTGTACTACTGAAAATTATATTTTTAACAAAAAAGCTTAATGAATGTATGCTTATTTTTTTTGAAAATGTTAATTTGATATTCAATGATGGTAAAAGCAAATGGACCATAAATTCACTCAGTGAATTATACGACTCGACCAGTTTATCAAGATAGCAAACATCCTGAATCCAAAATGTGAATGACAAAGTTCTTTTTCAATAGTTATAACCAATGTTCAGTTACAATGATGACAAACAGATAACGACGTTTTATACAGTATTTTCATCAATCCGACATGTTCTGTGTGTCATTTTATGACTCTCAATTTGAGAGGTTATTTTGTCGAATGTAATGGGGAATTACTGGCCACTTAGTATAGATCATTGTTCCAAATATTTTCGCATTTGGTTAATTTTAGGGTGTTCTTCACCGTGTTTAGTTGGTTAAAGTTAGTCAATGACAGAATTTCGAAGTTTTATTTACAGGCATCATACAACAATTTGTCATGGTTAGAGTTTATAGTTCTGTACCAGTTTTACATATAAGCTTCAGTTTTTTCCGAGAATATGGCAAAGTTCCGAGCTCACTCAAAACTGCAATATTGCTTACTTTAGAGTTCACTCCTAGAGTGTATTGCAAAAATCTTAAATATAACTTTTCGAATTCAGTTTTGAAATAGCCTGATATATTGTCTTGCGCGATGAAATTTATAGGAGATAGTATATATGCACCCCATATTTGGCAACCATAAAGAAATATAAGGAGAATCAGTTTATGAAAACAAAGAAGCGTGTCAGCTATTAGACTTAATTAATATAACTATTTTGGATTTTTCTACATTAATATTCAAATTCCAGTTTATACAATATGCGTGTAATTTATCCAAATATCTTTCCGAAATTAGCATCAAGTCATAGGTATAAAGCATACAATTGTATTTCTCATTATATAGGGATACTGAATGGCAGTCTGGTGTAAACATTTCTGGCAAATCATTGATGAACAAAGTGAATAGAGTTGGGCTTAGCACACATCCTTGTTTTACGCCATTATTCAAATATATTTTTTTCTGATAATCCCGAATTAGATTTAATTTGGGCAGACGACTTATTATACATGTGTGCAAAATGTTTCACAAAAGTTGCAAATATTGTAATTCAAACATTTGTACAATAGTCCATCATGCCACACAGTATCGAAAGCTTTTGGAGATGGAAAAAAGAACACACACAAAAAGGAATCTTTTGTTTCCAGAAACTTTGATATACTTGTCTATAAGAGATCGAAGCACGAAAATGTGGTCACTTGTTCGAGTGTTTTCTACAAACCCGATTTGATATTTATTATTATAACTATGTTTTTCCATGTGAATTTGTATTGTTTTTTTCAAGACTGCACAAAGCAGTTTAGAAAACAGCTGCTGAGAGAGATACCTCTGCATTTATTAGGATCCCTAGAAGACCCTCCTTTATTAAAACCTATAAGCAAGCTTACTTTCCATAAACGGGGGAAATATTTAGACATGTAAATCGTATTGTAGAACTTTTCTAAAATTGGAAACAAAACATTTCTACCAGATTTGACCATCTCATTCAGTATGCCATCATTACTTGGGATTTACCATTTCTTAACCCATCAATGCAGTTATGTATCTCTCCTGTAGTAAATGCAGTGCCGAAAATGTGAAGGTTATATGACAATCTAATTTATGTCGCACCTCCTCGAACCTGGAAGTCTTCCTTGCTTTCGATTCATCGGACATGATTTGGTGACATTTCCGAGCTATTCAAGCCGTACTATTTTTTCAGATGGGCGTAGTTTTGGACATGCTAAGTTTTCCAACTCTTTGACCAATTTTCAATACTCTCTGGGGTTAACATTTTAAAATTTACTCAATGAATCAATGGCATTACTTTTTAAATTCCGTTCACATATTTTGTTCATTTGGCGGAACTTTCGGCGTGTGGCGTAATATGGTTGTCTTTATGGATAAGTATGAGGTACTGAAGCCAATTTCGGGCTAAAGCTTTTATATTTTAGATCAGACTATAACATTGCTTATCAGCGTATGTTTGTAAAGTTTTCTTTTAACTTTATTAAATGTATTTCAAGGCTAACTTTCCTGCTTCATATAAAACGATGTTTAAGTCGTCTGCTGCTCTGTCCATCTGAAGGTCATGCCAACCGGCGGCAAGGTCAGGACCAACCAGGAAGTAGATAATTGATCCCGTGCGATTCATATTGTATATTGTATTTGAAGAGTTCTGAATTATTTTGCTGTTATGTGCTCTCGCGTTTCTAGCGACGGTGACGGCGATTCTGGGTGATGAGTGATGGTTCCATAATCGATTACTTTCTTTCTTGAAAAAAAAAATCATAATACAATAGTGTTGTGGCATTTTAGATGGATCCATCACTGTGATGAATATATGATTGACAACTTTCCTTGAAGCCACCAAAATAAAAACATACGCGGAAAATGGAATGTTCAACCAAGCAGGGCAGAGAGCGTATGGATCCTCCTTAGTTCAGCCAAGGTTTGCGTTGAGTAAGTGTTGCAAGCACAAATCTAGCATGGGCATATTCTTTCTCGATGCCACGTGGCTCCAACTCTACGCTTAAAGACACCAATGTGATGATCAATTTGAAGATGGACGGCACAGATATAATTTTGATGGAGAGACACGAGCCACTTAGCAAGCTGTTTGAGCATTGATTACTTCTCTAATATGAGATCACAAGCCGCTTGTCCGAACCTTGGCTTCCGTCTCACAGTCTTCACCCGTTCAGTCGGCGGTGTTTCTGCAACACAGCAAGCATGAAACTCGGCCTACCCTCGGGATATGTGTGCGGAAATTAAAAAGCTGGTGCCGAGTGGATATAGAGAAAGTGTATTTAACGTGCACAAAGGTGAGCACTGCTGCAACAAATACATGTATGGAGTCGAGATAGATTCAAGATTCATTTGTATAACAAGTAAACCAGACCATCATCTTATTATTCTGACTGCGACTCCCGGTCAAATGCCGCCAGTGTGAAATAAAAGTTTAACTGTTATTTCGAGAATTGAGCCAAAACTCCTTGCTGCTGCCTTGCCATTGAAACATTAATAATTGTGTTGAGACTAGAAATCTAACTGTGTATAAATTTATCATTGCAGGCTGACCAAAGGTTTCTGTGGGAGACCGAGCAGCCTCCGCATCCAATTCAATGGCGCCAGACGACACAAAGCAGATGGTCGCCCGTGTGTTATACTGTTTGAAGACATTAAGTTTTTGAGTGTAGGTACGACAGTACAGAGTGTGGTAAATACAGAGATGATATAACGACAGTACAGAGTGTGGTAAATACAGAGATGACATAACGACAGTACAGAGTGTGGTAAATACAGAGATGATATAACGACAGTACAGAGTGTGGTAAATACAGAAATGATATGACGACAGTACAGAGTGTGGTAAATACAGAGATGACATAACGACAGTACAGAGTGTGGTAAATACAGAGATGATATAACGACAGTACAGAGTGTGGTAAATACAGAGATGATATAATGACAGTACAGAGTGTGGTAAATACAAAGATGATATAACAACAGTACAGAGTGTGGTAAATACAGAGATGGTGTAACGATAGTACAGAGTGTGGTAAATACAGAGATGGTTTAACGATAGTACAGAGTGTGGTAAATACAGAGATGATATAATGACAGTACAGAGTGTGGTAAATACAGAGATGACACACTTCAGCTGCATTCTTTTGACTGAATGACGCGTTTGAGATGGTTATGACGGCATCGCCATTGAGAATGTACCGGAAAAGACGCCAGAATTGAGGGAGTTTGTGGCCATTGTTGACGCGACATACGAGCGACTTGGACTTGAAAAGTAGTATCACGACTAGAAAAATATGGGTTTAACATCCAATCAGAAGAAACCTTAGCAATCTATAGCAACATACAGTTATAATTGGATACACTTTTTCCACTAAGTAACGGTCAGTTACATCTTGGTGAATAATTTAACTTTGCACTGTCCTTGTAGACATTGTCAGAAAAACACGTCTTGTAGCACTTTGACATTACCGGGGTAAATAGTGATAAACAAAAGAAGGCTTGTTTATAATACTAAGTTTGTGTGTTATTAAACCAAATCAAATTTTGACCTGGTGAAGCCATAATTTGGGAGGCAGCTGATCCCATCCTTCTTCAACCGCCAACATATGGCCACGAGTTGAACAAAACTATAGATTCGCTTGTTGATAATGACAACTGTACATGTACATGCCTGTTCTTATTTACTAGCAGTAACAAATTGCAACAATAGTGCACATTTATTTTGCATACGGGGCTGGTCTAGCCTTTACAGCTCAACAAAGAATTCCCTGTATGTGTGGGTAGATCTCTGTATTAATGGGACAAGGTGTGTTGCTCTTGCAAACATATTAATTTGTATTGTTCATTAAGAATTCTTATTCTCCACACACACCACACGAGATTGAAATCAGCAGCATGCTTAAAATAAGTATTTCTAACGCCATCAATATTGGCACCGGTGCCACCATATGCAGCAGAACGTCAGGGTCATGGGAGGTACTTATCATCGCTATCTAGCTACAGGATAAGTCATGTTAACGGAACATTTCAAAAGATTGGGTTGTATTTGTTACACAGTTGACCAGTTGCAGGCTGTACCTGGTAAATCACAGACCAATTTGCTTACCTCTTGGTCATAATTCCTACTGTTCTAAGATATTTACAAGTGTTTATTTTCTGTCTGCCAAATGGAGTTAAGCCTTCACATCGACCATGTATCTTTCTGTACTGCTAAATGTACAGAAAGATACATGGCCGGTACACATAATAATGCAGTATAGTCTGCTTGACATATATGTCAGGCAAACTATACTGCATTATTACGGTGGATCTTACAGACTATATTGCTTAATTATGGTGTATCTTAAAAACTATATTGCATAATTATGGTGTATTTTACATACTATATTGCTTAATTATGACGTCTTTTACAGACTATATTGCAGACTATATTGCATAGTTATTCAGTGATACAAATAGGCTGATTTTTATTACTGAAACAGAACAACATTGATCTGACCAGTTTTCAGCTGTGACGCAATTAATAACGTGACTCTTTTACGTCACATCGTTATATTTGCGTTTTACTTGAAGTTGAAGAACCAGGTTTTATCTGTTTGATCTGATCACTTCGTCAGGTAGGCCTAGTCGGGTCTGTTGTAAGACCCAGCGCTGTAGGTAAGTGTGGGGTTTATTATTTTATGATTCAATTTTGGTAGACCTAATCATGAATGGTAGCTGTAGTTTCATTATATTTATGTAATGTGGGCTACATTTTAAGTAGGCCTATCAACAAAGAAGCATCATATTCGCATAATACATCAGCTTGGGATGTTTGTATTGGGAATTCAAACATGGTGCCGCCAGTTAGCAGAATGACTTGTCTGGGGATAAATGGCACCGAAACAAGTCTTGCGCTGGCTCCCAGCTGAAGACCCGATTTTTAAAAGGCTTATAATGCTTAAAACTTTCTTCTAAATTTCAAATTTTATGAATATGATTTGTTCTTTTTATAAATTAATTTGCTATTATGATTTAGAATTATGCATTTTTTCAGTGAATGGTACGGGATAGGACTTTGATTTTAGAACATCGGATTTGATAGTGTTCAAACGGTACATGGGCTTACAGAATTTGGTTCGTTAGGTTTCTCTTTGTGTTAAATAGTTACATTGTATCTTACAGACTATATTGCATAGTTATAGTGTATCTCACCGACTATAATGCTTAATAATGGTGTATGTCTTGTCTCTTGCATGTTGTGCCGCACTGCCAAGTGATAGACATGTATCATACAGACTATATTGTGTAATTACGCTGTATGTTTTATGCCTTGCTTGGTGTACTTCACAGCCTTTGATGCTCTATTTCTATCGTTGCACTTGTGATTACTGTATAAAGTGACAGACATGTGCCTTACAGACGGACAGTCCTGAGGTATGGTGTATATTGTCGTATACGTGTATGCTGTACTTCACAGTCTTTGATGCTCTATTTCTATCGTTGCACTTGTGATTACTGTATAAAGTGACAAGTGACAGACACGTGCCTTACAGACAGACAGTCCTGAGTTACGGTGTATATTGTCGTATACATGTATGCTGTACTTCACAGTCCTTGATGCTCTATTTCTATCGTTGCACTTGTGATTACTGTATAAAGTGACAGACATGTGCCTTACAGACAGACAGTCCTGAGCTATGGTGTATATTGTCGTATAAATGTCTGCTGTACTTCACAGTCTTTGATGCTCTATTTCTATCGTTGCACTTGTGATTACTGTATAAAGTGACAGACATGTGCCTTACAGACAGACAGTCCTGAGCTATGGTGTATATTGTCGTATAAATGTCTGCTGTACTTCACAGTCTTTGATGCTCTATTTCTATCGTTGCACTTGTGATTACTGTATAAAGTGACAGACATGTGCCTTACAGACAGACAGTCCTGAGTGATGGTGTATATTGTCGTATAAATGTCTGCTGTACTTCACAGTCTTTGATGCTCTATTTCTATCGTTGCACTTGTGATTACTGTATAAAGTGACAGACATGTGCCTTACAGACAGACAGTCCTGAGTTATGGTGTATATTGTCTTATACATGTCTGCTGTACTTCACAGTCTTTGATGCTCTATTTCTATCGTTGCACTTGTGATTACTGTATAAAGTGACAGACATGTGCCTTACAGACAGACAGTCCTGAGTTATGGTGTATATTGTCTTATACATGTCTGCTGTACTTCACAGTCTTTGATGCTCTATTTCTATCGTTGCACTTGTGATTACTGTATAAAGTGACAGACATGTGCCTTACAGACAGACAGTCCTGAGCTATGGTGTATATTGTTGTTTACATGTCTGCTGTACTTCACAGTCTTTGATTCTCTATTTCTATCGTTGCACTTGTGATTACTGTATAAAGTGACAGACATGTGCCTTACAGACAGACAGTCCTGAGTTATGGTGTATATTGTCTTATACATGTCTGCTGTACTTCACAGTCTTTGATGCTCTATTTCTATCGTTGCACTTGTGATTACTGTATAAAGTGACAGACATGTGCCTTACAGACAGACAGTCCTGAGGTATGGTGTATATTGTCGTATACATGTCTGCTGTACTTCACAGTCTTTGATGCTCTATTTCTATCGTTGCACTTGTGATTACTGTATAAAGTGACAGACATGTGCCTTACAGACAGACAGTCCTGAGTTATGGTGTATATTGTCGTATACATGTCTGCTGTACTTCACAGTCTTTGATGCTCTATTTCTATCGTTGCACTTGTGATTACTGTATAAAGTGACAGACATGTGCCTTACAGACAGACAGTCCTGAGTTACGGTGTATATTGTCGTATACATGTCTGCTGTACTTCACAGTCTTTGATGCTCTTTTTCTATGTACTTGTAGTTATTGTGTACCGTGGTTATTTCCAATCCACGCAAAATATATGATTAAAATAAATTAATTACGAATAATAATTGTATTTTGCTTTGTAAAACTGACTTATTGCCAATAATGACTGTTTTTTACTTTAAAAAAACTGAGATAAACATGACCATTAGTAATGGGGTGCCGTGTCAGAAAATAAACTGTTTGATATCTCCCTTTGCTGTTAACATTTGCGATGCCAACCTATTCAAGAAGAATTTCTACCTGACGTAAAAACGTAAAAGCGGAAAATAAATCCAGATAGCAACTGTGTGGGACAGTATAGCCTCAGGACTAACCACAATTCCTTTTTTATACCTTAAGATGAAATTACCCCTTTTTCGATATTTTTTGTACAAAATGATATCATCATTAGCCTCTCGAACAGTTGCAGGAGAGGAGTCGGTGGGGAGGGGGGGGTAGGTACAGATGACTTGTCTGATCGATAGGAGTCAACAGGAACTGGAAACAAGTGGTGCCACCGAGTGATCTGGCACCTATGACATGCCATGTTATTCTTGTACAGACTTATCTTCTTAAGATCGGGGAACGTTTTACAAGTCATGCCCAGTTTGGTCCATGCAGACGTGCTTGTTGCAGGGACACGTGTATTGCTGCCCTGCACTAGGTCACACACATCTCCGCACCATGTTAACTGGCTCTCCCTTGCAGTCAGTCGTGTAGGGGATGAATACTTTTTGCCGCCTGGCTGAATTAGATTGATGATTACGCAGTCCGCCAGGTACTGTATGGAACGTCTTGATCGTTGTGTTAAACTTTAATATCCTTGTAATAAAACACCAGAATTTCTCATTTGTTTCATCCATCAGTTACGTGGCGGGTCAAGAGCACAAGCGGTCAGAGCCAGAGGTCAAGGTATTGCAAGAATTATGAATTTCTGCATTGATTTACTGTCATATCTGAAGAAGTCTGCATAGCTGTTTTTGTGTCGGGAGATCAGCCGGTCGGCCCCTCAATAAAGCCTACAAGAAATGTAATTCTATGGTTGAGAGTCGTTTGCTCGTTAGCGTGGGGCAGATACTACGAGAGACGCTCTGTTATATCTTTCAAGACTTGTCAGGATCCCTGAAGACGAGGACTTACATCGCCTAGTCATGGCTGCAATTTCACCGTGTTGTCAACAGCAATGCAGGTTAAGCCGTGTCTGCAATTCACGGGCTCAAGACACTGAACTCAAATCCAAGTCTCACTTGTATTGATCCCGTTGAGGTGGGTCTGTAGGTCTGCTAAGACTAATGCCTGGAATCATAATAGGAAATTACACACCACATGCTTACGAAAAGATGGTAATATGTGAAAGCTATTTAGCCCGCCTGCTGTGTTAAATTGGCGTTTGCTTAACCGTGAAATGAGTGTGATGTGATGCGTGAGTTATTTGCTTTGATCGTTTTCAAAGACAAGTGATGCTGCACGAGAAACAAAGGGAAGGAGCATATAAGCGACTCTATTTACTGTATGCCTTCCCTAGCTTCACCCGTAATGACAGAAAACAAGATCAAATAAACGTTCTACGTCGGTCCGGAAGTGCGATTCTTGACCCACTCTCAAGAACTGAAGCAGTTATCCTCACGTTTGTGACTTGTTCGTATGTTAACAACTGCATCCGGAGAGGCCCCAACATTTGCGTGGAAGCAAGGAGGGTCGTGGAACAGAGAGAAAGGGATAGGTTTTGTCGTAAGTCCTGCAATTTAAAGAAAAATATCTGCAAGTGGTGACCGATAAATCTTACCGACCATTTTTCGTTACTAAAAGACTCCAAGTACTTTTAATATTGAACCTTCCCAGCAGCTTTTTATATTGTGGCTGTATTTGTAATACTGCTTGCTGTTATCTAATTGAATTTTTTCAAGGTCAAAGAGGAGTTAATTACGTTACTGTCAACACTGCTGTCAGAAAGTGCCACCATTTTTTCTGCCATTTTAGGCGGGAGGGGGGGGGGAGCTCCCGGGATGCAGAAGCATAATTGTGTTTGTTGTTAATCTGTATGATGTAAAATGGTTCACTACATTTTTATCATACAGGCAAAGCAAATTTTCTTTCACATAATAGTTAATTCTCCTCTTGGCACTTCACATGAATCTTTTTTGTTGACGCAATATTTAAGTTACATAATGATTTAAAGGTTGATTCATTGTTTAAAGGATCCCTTTTTCTGTCTTAAAATGGTCGTGTGACCTGGTACCTCAAATTTTCATTTACTCTTGTTCCCGCTTTTCGTAACATAATTGACATCGTGGCGTTCTCTCAAAATGCGACCTTCGATATGTCTTTGATAAAATGCCGCTTAGCGTTGTGTTTTGTATTTCTTGTGATGTTGGACCTCAAGTCCAATAGACGTTCGTTGACAAATTTGGAGAGGATTGACGATAACAAAATGCATGGAGGTGATCACAGCTAGGATTCAAGTGTTAGCATCGGTGAAGTTAATGGTCCGAGTGAAAATGGACTTGAAAATGCCCATGGTTGTGCCAAACCGAAAATGAGTGATCGTAAGAAGTCTGCTGATCACTCTGGTCAGTCTGCACACACACAGCTACCATTTCACTTCTCTGGACACTTCCATAAAGGACCTAGAAAATCAAATGTCTAAGAGAAAGCGCAAACTAAAATTCATTAAGCTCCAAACTGAAATGGATGCAGGCGGTAACGAACTGCTTGATCGTTCAAAGTTCTTAAATTCCAAGACGAAAGCGAAGTCAAGTCATTACTTGAAGGCAACAAACGGCCAAAAAGCCAAGGTAACGCCATATGTAAAGTGTGACAAGCTCATCGATGCATCGCGAGCCAAAAATACGAACAACTTAGCTCCTTTCTAGTTCCCTTGTTTTTTTTAAATGACTGTTATTGATATTGACTTATTGACCCGCATCTCAATTAACTGAAACCGTTTTTATCTGTGAAGGGGACCGCGCAGGGAGACCTCACTGTCAGGTCTTCGTACCTGAACTCATTGACTTATAAGACTGGGCTTTGTATTATTTTGGTGACGTTCACATGTCGTCTTTCATTTATTTTTTTTCAGTGTTTTTTGATATATGCCTGTTGCTTTCCATCAAAGTTTTTGCTCTCTGATGATATGCAGTCTGTAACATGCTGTTAATGTGTAAATGGTATAATGTATAATCTACTTTTCGCCCCCATTTCTTTTAAGATGTGCTTCCGCGGATGTACCTTTCAATACATGTGCTGGGAGCACATATATCTTTATTTTTACAACTATCTTTAGGAATTTTTTTTTCGACTGAAAGAATCACATAATAGCGTCTGGACACAAAATAGGATTGACTCGTCTATGTGTAGCCTGATTTTTAATTTTCATCTATTGTTTGTTGATCAGCATTACAATTACGCTGTTTATGTATAATTTTTCCCTTGTCAAAATGCCACTGAGTAAACATGTGTTTCCACTATTCCATGTTATTACATATTTCCACACTGCTAGTAACGCATTTGCAAATTATTCATGTTAGATTTCTCAGTTATGCCATTCATACACCTATGGCACAGCATTGTTGTGTATATAATACTTGATTGGCGATTATATGTCCTCTTTCACGGGACAGAACTCTTGCAGTTATCAGGTATGTTTATATATGTATATATATATATATATATATATATATATATATATATATATATATATATATATATATATATATATATATATATATATAACAACTTCACGTTTTCGTTAAATCATGTCATCCGTGTTTGTTCAATGATGAATTTTACCTTGTCTTTGTTTATAATGTGATTCCATCTACTGTATGCTGATATGTTGACTTGAAGTAAATACCGGATTATATTTTGCTCATTTGTTATGATTTTCCCATTTTCACTTCTGTTTTTTCTCATGATTTAAAGGTTAAACCTAGTGCAATACGAATAAAACTTTCAGCACTTACCGCAATTTTCCAATGAGAGTGTATGTTTCAGAGATCTCATTGTCGCGCAGAACATGTTATACATCTTAGTTTAATCTTGCTTGTTTCTTACAACAAACTTCTCTTATTCAAGGCGTACTACATAATGATTCGCATATTGTGCATTGCCAAGCCCAGCATGACAGTTAAAAGATGTCCCTTGTCAAGCCAATTGCAGCATATTCATTTATTTGCATTCTGTTTTATGTTTTCGTTTTCTGTTTCTCTATTTTCTGTTTAGGCCATTTCAGTTCCGGAACGTTTAACTCTTGCATTACATGCATTGTGCTCTATATTGTGTATTTACATATACATTTCAGGTTTTTGTTCACCAATCATGAATGGTCAAGCTTGAATGCTTCGTGCGCTACAGAATTTTCACCTCCTAATTGTTCTATGGCTGTAAAACGCTGTTTCTTTTTGCGAAAGTAAATATGCTCGACGAAAAACGTCTTTGGTGTGGTTGAATTCCTCAGTGAGATAACTATCGCTGGAATGTTTTTGAATAATTTGTTGCCTAAAGCGCATGCCTATTTCTGTTGTATTTTTCATGGTGCTTTATCTCAGACTGTATGTATAATGTATTCTGGATTGTGCACCATACGAAATAAATGATTTTTTGTATCAGAAACTACTTGTCTCTACATATGCTATATTATTATATATGTTAGGCTTTGACGACAGTTGGTTAAAATACGTGTGTCTGATAACTTCATGAGGGAATTATTCAAAACTCTGATTTGCATGTAATAAAATTTATTAAGCGATTTTATGTATCAATTATACTCTGGTTCAGCTATCCCAGCAGTCAATACGAAGGCAACCTTGTGGATGTTCATGCAATTTTCATATATTTGCCAGCGTTTTACCTGTGAAGATAAATATTTGCTAGCCCTCAGCCGTGTCCTTATCTTACTTTCAGGTTATATTCAATATTCATTTTTGCTTGTTGTTTTATTAATGTAGATTAAGATGGGACACAATTAAGTAGGAATGTATTTCATTCCGCGCAGACAAAACACAAACTGGTTTCCTTTGGATGCAATATTTGGCTTTCTCATTGTTTATTACATACCATAAGGAACTAATCAAATCAAGTCTGTACACTAACAAGTCACGTTTCTTTTCTTTGTGTGTTCACCAATCAAACTAGTTCAGCAATATTTCAAATCCAATAAAGCCAGAGAAGGATCCATTTGCCTTACAATGATTGTTACTGAGGTGCTATTAAGAGTAACACACTGAGCATACAATTCATAACTAACTTAAATTCACAGTATTTATTCACTCAGTATACATTATGAAAAAACAGTAATAACTGTGGTCCTGAATTCAATTTTTTGACTTATAATTCGGTGTGCATACTTGGTTCTGTAAACATACAGTATCGGGAAAATCCCTTCACACTGTTAGTATCAAGCATGGTAACAAATCTTTTGGGCAAAACTTCGCCTAGTTTTTTTTTTAATATTTACACATCGTTTGGTTTTTAGCTTCGGGAAAATTGGACCAGGAAGCGCATTTTTTTTAGCGTGGCAACAATGGCTCTTTACAAAGAGGCAACGATTGCCGCTTCTACTCGCATGGCTCCATAAGTCGTAACTTGGTTATAATTGTTTTCAGTTTCCTGTGATTCATACTCAGATACCTCCCACTTTTAGAGTCCTCTTTACTTTTGAAAGCCATAGGCACGTTGTACACGGGAACACAGTGCAGAAACCTTTTCACTGTCTCCTGCGCGATTGCCAATTTGCAAGCAAATGTGAAGTTTTTAACCTCTCTCACCTCACGAATGATACCACAACCTCCGTATCAAAATCGATCGATTAAAAACACGTTTAAGCACTCACCACGTTGGTGAAGTTGTAAAATAACCATAAATTTATTGTGAAAGAAGAATGTTCGTGTTATGGAACTTTATTGAAGAAAATCTTCCACGATATTTATTGGTAAAGCAAGTAAGTCGCCCAAATATAGTGGCTGCTATGTTTTATGCGCTATTTGTTAACGGAAGCGCAAAGTCTTATGGGAGCTAAACATTTTTCTCTGGCAACTTGTAGGCCTGACTTCATAAGACCCTCACTCCACCTGTTAACTGTTCTTGTTAATCATTAGGCCTGCATATGTATATGCTGAAAGTGTGAACGGTTGGTTTATATATTACACACATGAAACCGAAAAGTGAAAACTTTGAATAAAGTTGTGAACTGAATTCCTGTCTGACTATCGTATTTTTACGCCATCTAATGACAATTTCTAGCATTAGCAGATCTCCGGGGACTAATATGCTCCATGGAAAATACCTATTCACCCCTGAAGCCTATTAGCTCATAAAACCAATGCAAATGAAGTTCGTCTCTTAAATGATGTATTTGATCAAAGAATATTTCAACAGTAGCAAACCCTTAATATCAGTTTTTTCTTTCGTGTATATACAGTGCAACACACAAATAAAACTCTACATGAAATAAAAAAAGCAACAAACAACACAGATAAAATAATACAGAAGAAGCGGCACAAGTCATTAGACTCGGTATTAAGAAATCGCAGAGAATTATACACAGATATGAGAATATCAAGGCAGCACAAAGTGACGAAGCTGATGTAACAAATGGAAAACTACACGGTATCCTCAGTAACAAATCACTCTTAATACGCTAATGGTTTTTTGTTGCTGACAAATAGTCAAATATAACAGTTGAGATTGTGACTTGGGTTTAATGTGATGCAAGATTAGGGGTAGCCTCGTTCTCAGTTGCATAGCTGGGCAGCTCATGTGAACAAAGAAGCATGGGTACATCGTCGGCCCTGCTCTTTGGGAGTGTTCAGGTGCAATCCAAGTATATTTACCCGATATTTAAGTACTTCTCTATAGTTACAACATAGAATAAATGCATATGAGTGACAGAAACATGGTTATTGAAGAGCACATGACAGACTTGAGCCAAAAAATGAGGTCACACAGGCAAACATGGACAGGAATGTCTGTGAAAATGTCTGAGGAAGGTGCCAATTTGCCTTTATCCTGTATACGTTACCGATGGGAATTCCTGATAAGATCTCGAGATATAGGTATAACATTTCATCACGGTGATCATCTTAGTCAGCATTCGATTGATTGGTTATGGGTAGTCAACATTAAAAGCACCCGTACGTGTATATATATATATATATATATATATATATATATATATATATATATATATATATATATATATATATATACTTGTGTGTGTTGTACAGTGTGAAACATGAAACAAATAAATTGTACATATGCACCATTACAGTTTCTGACGTGTTTGCCACTGAAATTAGACGTAAACAATCGTAAAATACGGCATAATTTTATTTCCTATGATCCTGCCAAATCCTGGTTTCAAGAGTTCTGTATTAATTGAAACTGTATTGTATGGCGTTCCATCATTCTGTGTATAATGCCGCAAAACTGGATAAAATACTGGCTCAGCATCCAGCACAGGTGGATGCTTGGTTTTTTGCTACCATGGGGATGGCGGCCATCTTAAGTGAACAGCCAATGCCCTTGTGCCCATAGAAACATGTAAAATGATCAGCCCTCTGTTTATTCATCTCTCAATCTTGGAGCATGTAAAAGGGAAGTGATAAGTTATTTATCAGTTACAGGAAAGTCCGTGCACTTATTGAGTCTAGCTTAATGGTCAGTCTACAAGCTTTCTGTCACCCAACACCCAACTGAAGATGTAAGAGATGCCAGTTTTGAACATCCACCGACCACATGCTGCACTGGTATTTTAATTTAAAACAGACCCATGACTCATTTATGACTGAGGTGGGTTAAATTCCCGAGATAAAAGTGGTCCAATTTGAATAACGGAACAGTCCGTTTTATCAGAAAAATGGGAGATTAGGACAACTGATCAAATAAAACCTTTTGTTATAAAAGTGGAGCTTTGTAAAAACCGGGTATTTTATTGCAAGATGGCGAATTTTAGAGGTTAAATTCAAAGTTGGGTCTTCAGATTGTTTTCTTCTAAGTTGGACCTACATCCTATTGCATATTTTTAGAGTAGATGGAAAAATATTTTGTCATCATCTGGCTTGTATAGAATGTCATCCAAATATAAATACATGACTTCTGGATATTTGGGTAAGCAAAGGCTGACAGGTCAGAAATGAAATGGACATTTGGATTATCATGGACCTATTGTTATACTGGAATAATCCGTTAAGTAAAATTTGTATCTTAAGAAAGATGATATGTAAAGGTTAGGGATCCTAACCCATATTTCTAATCACTTTTTATTTCTTATTTGTATGTGACACCAGTTAATAACTCGACCGCCATACTGAATTTGTCTGTCTTGGTGACGTCACAGCCTAAGGCTTAGCTTGCAACCGAGGCTTGCTGGTAGCCAGTCATGTCTCAGCATTTCGACTGTAAGAAACAGACCCAGTTTCTTACTACCATTCTTGTCTTTCGTTGTTACCAAACAGTGTTTCACTGGCACATAATTAACAAACATAAGCAACAGGGCTACATCTTGCTTGAAGTTGTCCCCCTCCTCCCTCGAGCCCCCTTCCCCCCCCCCCCAAAAGAAAACACAATGCAATCTCTCTTCTCCCCTTAACTCTTTTCGGTCAGTGTCTCTGTGTCAACATATACCTTGATGTATCACAACTGTCGCGTTGGATGCAAACATTTTGGAAATTCAAAGCTTTACCAGTCAAATAAATTTATCAGATGGTCAATAACGGGAATCCATCAAGCATGTTTCACGGATTTAAATTTCCGGACACGCGTTTAATGGGATGGCGGCTGGCTGCCTGTGTCCTGTATTTGGTAAAGACAACCTACTTGACTTGAAAGAATGAATGAATGTGAAATAATAGCAAATAAATAAACAATGTAACATAATTTCTTGCACATAATGGAGAAGAAGCTTACGCAGCAGTGTGTGGAAACGACAACTTTCTGATGGCTTTGATTGCCTTCGCTTTCAGATAAAATGTGTGACTTCTTCAGCCCTCATAGATACCATGTGCAATGCCTGCCATGTTAGACCAATGTTCGTAAGAGTTACACCTTATGGACCAGCAAAAACGTTCCTTGCCATGTAAAATGTAGCTCAGCCCAAAAGCTTTTAGGCTTGACGTCTTTCGGGAATGCAGCCGGCGTCTTTGGCCGCTGCATTAATCGCGTCATTTACCCCACGAAGCGTCTTGTCAATTGTTATCTGAGCAGCTACCATATTGTCTGACACAAAGCCATTTAGATCCGGTAGTTACTTGACAGTTCATGCATGCAATACTCCTCAGATTTAGTTTCTGCCAAAATGATGTGCACTTTATTTTCTTCATTTCCGGGGGCAAACGCAACTAATGGCGTATATTTATACATTTTGGTTGGCAGTCTTGACAATTATTAAAGGTGGCAAACGATAATAAAACGAAAATATCGCAAATTAAAGTCAACCAAAAGCCTGCCTGTGGCTCCTTGAGGTTGTACAAACAAATGGTAGATGTATTTGAGCGTTGCTGTTGTAGTATGCAATACCTTCACCGTTGACACAGGCCTCATGGACATTGTCCCTGTCAGACATGGACTGGAAAAATGCTGGTGACAATATTAAAGATCCACTGAATAGACAAAATTAGGCTAACAACAAACTGTGGCATTCCCGTCTGGTAACCTACATTAAACTGATTCCTATGCACACGCACACTTTATGTTATCTTTTCTAAAGAGGCAATATTTACTGTTTTACCTCCTCGCAACAATGATCTAATGAAAATAGCGCCTACCCGAAGTTCAATTGCGTTAATTTCAGCCTCTTATAAAACATTCTTGTATAATCCATTTTGTTTGTTTGTATGTATGTATGTATGTATGTATGTATGTATGTATGTATGTATGTATGTATGTATGTATGTGTCTACGTACGTATGTGTCTCTGTATGTATGTATGTATGTATCTATATATGTATGTATGTACCTATGTATGTATGTATGTATGTAAGCATGTGTGTATGTATGTATGTATGTGTCTATATATGTATGTATGTACCTATGTATGTGTGTATGCATGTGTCTGTGTATGTATGTATGTATGTATGTATGTATGTATAATGTGTCTATGTGTCTGTGTATATATGTGTCTATATATGTATGTATGTATATATGTATCTATATATGTATGTATGTACCTATGTATGTATGTATGTATGTATGTATGTATGTATGTATGTATGTATGTATGTAAGCATGTGTGTGTGTATGTATGTATAATGTGTCCATGTATCTGTATATATGTGTCTATATATGAATGTGCATATGTATCTATATATGTATGTGTCTATGTATCCATGTATGTATGTATATATGGATGTATGTGTTTCTATATGTATGTATGTATGTATGTGTGTGTGTTTATGTATGTATGTATGTATGTATGTATGCATGCATGCATGCGTGCATGTATAAATGTATATATGTATGCATGTGTGTGTGTACCTCTGGTGGAAATGCTGATAAGAAAATAACTATTGGAGGTGCGTAATGGTTCACTGATAATTTGCTTTATATTTTAATACCGTTCGTGCAATTTAAAATTGTGTCAGCCGGGCAGAAATAAAATGTGTCAATGATTCAATTTTAAAAAGTCAGCACTTTATAGCTAGTGTTCTAGTCAAGCCCGGTCCTGTCACATGGAAACTGACTCCACCGCCTTGCTTGGTGCTTTGAGACCTTGTATGCGGGCTACTTCAAGCACACAAAGAGCAGAAGCGCTTAACCCTTTTCCCCTTGAATTAAGACTAAGTCAACAGCTTTCCTTGACATGGGTACGGCACTAAGTGCCCAACCCATGTCAAGGAAAGCTGTTGACCTGGGGCATGTGATCTTGATAGTTCTCATCTACAATTCTCAGTCAAATTGTTTTTCATTGCTGCTAAAATTATTTGAAAACACTGAAGCAGACGACATTTGATCACCAGCCGGTTTTAGTCGGTTTAAGGGGGAAAGGGTTAAATATCTAACGGCTTCATGAGGCATCGTGCTATTTCGCAGTAAGATCATTCTCTTACATTCTACAGAGAAGCCACAATTTGAAAGGCTTCTTTGACCATTGCCAGGTGCATCACATACGACTTCTCTCTTGCGCACACAACAGAAAGCTGAAGTATTAAACTTTACCACACTATTGACCATAATCTTCACACTGTATATCGTAGTTCAAATACCAATTGGCAGAAAACGTATTACCTTTGGAAGGTACACCGAAATATTACCGTTTCCAAAAATACGTTTATGAATGTGTGCATAAGGCATTACACTGAGCAGGCTATAGTATGGAGAGTGTAACTGACACTGGCAAGGTCAATTCCATTCCAAATTACTCAAACGGTCAAAGGTATTTCAAACTGCTCGAAGGGTATGTTTTATCAGAGGAAACATAGTCGAGAAATTCTAATTCCGCCTTCAAATTCCGTACACCCGAATTGTGTTTGAGTTAAAATGTACATTGTGCGTTTTAATTAGAAAATACTAAAAGCCACAAGAATTAAAAAAAAATTATTCCCCTGTGCCACGAAAAAGAACAATTTCAGTAAGATTTACTTCAAACCAATAATTAGGTAATTTGAAGACTATGACTGAGTACATTCCAACACTGAGTACATACCAACACTGATTAATGTTTGCTGGGCCACACTGCATTTCTAATAATTGCAGTTTTCCTTTTTTGCACTCACTTAAAGTTTTGGTTTAAACACATTTCATCAGTTTTAAGATGATGCATATGAAGAATTCCGTCGCACGCCTATAACGACGCGAGTCAGTCTTAACGCCGAAGCATAAAGCAAAGCCCTGGAGTTAACATGGATGTCGATCAAAAATTGGAACGGGAGTTACTTGTCTGCATCTATACTATGGCCATTGAATGACGTACACTGCTCACACAGTGGCAAAGTCGGTCACTATTGCACTGCCATTTTGTTCACACAAAAATAATGATATTGTACGTTTGCGTAGACCACACAAAGCATTCCAATTTGACAAAAAGTGTTCAGAACTATCGTAATCGATGAAAAATCTTTGGAAAGATAAAAAAGCAACTTAACTACTTCATAAATTCTTTGCTTTTGATACAACGACATCCATAATTTTACTGTGGACGGTCCAGATCACGTCAGTGAACCCATCGACAAAACACGTGTCAATCAGCAGAGACGCACATCAGATGAGGGACAACGGGCCGTTGCCGGAACTTTTCATTCACACTGGGTGGCGTTATGCCACGTAATGTTTTGTTATATAATCAGACGGATGAAGTCATTGTCCCATTGGCTGTACATTTCATTGACACTAGGTAGCCTTAGAACGTAGTTTCGTGTTGGGCTCAGACGGGTGACATGCTCGCATTCGTGTAGCTGCACTATTGCCTGCATTCTTGGTTACATCTGTTTCATACCAACAACACATTTTCAATAGGCGCAAGTTCATTGAAAACAGCATGCTGAAAACGTTTTTTAGGCGATTAGATTACATAAATCTGTGTGTTCATTGGAAGTTAAAAATGAAAAAAAAAAAAAAAAAAAACACAAAAAAATGCCAGGTCTATATTGGCTCCCTGATAAAAAGTTTTAATAAGCATGGTTACCGTTAAACGAGTTTGTTCAACTGTTCTATGCTTGATCCTCATTACATTCCATCTAAACTGGATTGTCTTCACTAAGCATATTAAGACCAAGAAGAAACAGTTTCTTTCAATCTCACTCACAAAGCCTCTCTTGGTGAAATCTTTCGTGTGAATACTATTAATTTTACGTTCGGCTCACAACTTCCGGTAATCAGCCGGCGATTTATCTTTTATTCTTTATAATTTTTTTAACATTATCCTAGATCTGGTAATTTTGATTAGAAAAAAAATATAAGCAGACGACATTTCCGACAAAAGTCATTGTCTAGTAGTTTATGAAGGAAAAACTTGCATGTTGATGTATCATACTTAGATTCTTGATGATATTTTTACATGGCATCGCTCTTGATTCATATTTGTTTAAGTTTTAATTTCAGCCTGCTGCAAACATTCGTTTTGCAATTGCAGAGGCTCCAACTCTCCCGCCGTCGGCGGGAGATCTCCCGCTTTTCAGGGGAAATTGAAAATTATCCCGACCTCCCGCTTGCTACAAAAAACCTCCCGCCCACTGAGGGGTTTCAGTATATATATATATATATATATATATGTATATATATATATATGTATATATATATGTATATATATATATATATATATATATATATATATATATATATATATATATATATATATATATATATATATATATATATATATATATATATATATATATATATATATATATATATATATATATATATGGCACTCTGCTATACACAAGCCTGGTAGTTATTGTTATTTTTTTAAGATTTAACTCCCCAGAATTCATCAGAAAGCACAATTTTTATTTGAAATTTGACAAATTTTCCCAGCCAGTCCCCCTCTTGTACCCTCCCCCGCTCGGTCGCGTTGCGACCTCGTGGTCTCCCTCTGGACAACTCCCTGGGAGGGAGATTCTCCCTCTCTGGTACTCTCCTAGGTTGGAGCCTCTGCAATTGTTACAGTGCATTTCGGCTATAAGTTTAAATTCTAGTACCTTCTAGTTGATTCAATGACATTTCATATTAAACGTATGCCTTTCAAGAACCCAATGTCCCAGACGACTAAAATTAAAATTAAAACTAAATATAAATTACAGTAGACCAGGTCAGGCCTGCACAATGATCAAAGCTATCCAAATATGCAACGTACGAGAACATTTTCTTCTTAGATATCTTGCTGCTTACCAAAGAGAGAGTATGTTCACGGCATTAACACAGGTACATATATTTCACATGACTTCAATCGACGAATACAGTAAAATTAAGAATTTGATTTATGTGTATATTATATATGTATATCCCCTGTGAAAGTTTACCTCCATCGTACACAGATGATAGAAAGTTGTAAGCAAATACTCAATTTCTGGTTTTTACGTTTCTTTGGAGCCGCTACCTTTTTTTTTCCTTATTCAAGCTTCTCCATTGTGGGATTTTCTGAATTAACGTTATGATAGTTGCCACGTCATAAGTTATATAGAGTTGATTTAATAACCTTGCTGCGAACTGCTTGACGTGACGTCATAAATTGATATAAATGTAATAGAAGTAATGTATATGGTGTCTGCTGTTAAAAATATGCAAAATGTTCACTTATTTGACGTCATCAAAGTAATAAATATATTTAAACAATACAAACAGTACAATAAAAACAGCGCAATGGAAGCAGTACAATACGGACACTTTAATAAAAAGAGTACATTACCCATAGGGCCGCCAATGCAAGCAGTGCAATACACGCAGTGATTCATGCAGTACAAGTCATGCAGTGCAATTATTACAAAACAAACAGTATAATGTAAACAGCGCAATACGAATAGTTCAATACAGACAGTGTAATACAGACAGTACAAGTCCTACGACATACATATTATATTATATAATATGATACAATGTGATATGATAGGATAGGATAGGATAGGAAAGGATAGGACATTAAATGATATAATATGATATGATATGATATAATTTAATACAATGTAATGTAATATAACATTTTGTAAAGTAATTGGTAGGCCTGTAATGCAAAGGGTGCAGTATCAAGAATACAAACAGCACAATACAAGCTGGATAGGATAGGATAGGATAGGATAGGATAGGATAGGACATTATATGATACAATATGATATGATATAATATAATACAATGTAATGTAATATAACATAATGTAAAGTAATTGGTAGGCCTGTAATGCAAAGGGTACAGTGGATGCAGTATCAACAATACAAACAGCACAATACAAGCTGTGTAACGCAGCAATACAGTACAAGCAATAAGATACAAGCAAAGGGAACAATATTTATTCAAACGTGTATGGGGTTGTGTATTCTGTTGCATGAACACTTTGTTACTTTAAGCATTTTGTCAACTCTCAATGCACGATGTATTTGCGTCAACATAATAAATCAGAGTGTCTTTGACAAGGTGGACCGTTTGTCCAGGAAAAACTGACAGCCTGTAACGCCTGACAACAGCGCTAGTAACAATTAAGTTTCCAGGCAAAGACTGTAAATTTACCTGATTTGTTACTAGCTATATTCACCCACAAGCAGCGTCATAGGGTCCCATGATGCATGGCGCATCCTCGCCTCACTAGGATCCAGGGCTCCGTCTAATTCATGGATGATATGTATCTCAGCCGTTATCGTCAAATTAGAGTATATGCATGAGAAACAAATGAGTGGAATCAGAATGCCGTCAGTAAGAAATTATTCCATCAGGACAGCCACTTCTTGAGTAGATTAACTGATCAGATGGGGCCACAGAGTGAAGACTACGGCATTCCTCTGGGTACTCCCACCCGTACGCCATCAGCGCCACCATACGGTGAAACAACTGTCCTGCAGACATTCCGTTAGTGTGTTTTCATGAAGATATGACGACCGAAAGGATCTAGTATATTTATCACATCGAAGATTGCACAAAAAAGTTTGAATATCAAATGATTGCAAAGAGTAAAACCTGCGTAAACACTCCATGCATAGCCTAAAGACCCAATGTTAGTGCCTGCGCTGTTGTAGCGAGTAGGTGATAATTTTGCAAAACGGTATTTTTGTATCTATTTTTGTATCTACTGCTTGTCATTGTATTGCATTTTGAGCAGATCAAGCTGAGTGCTCTGTTCCTGTCCACTAGCCCCATAGCCTAGCTTGCAGCGATGGTCATAAAATTAAGGCAGACTCTTGCCTTGGACGAGGGCTGATAAGAAAGCTGTTGATTACCGACCTCTATACCATAGACACGTCATTTGGTTAACAGAACAACCGAAGTTGAACAAATCAGCAACAACACAAGTTTGTCAAAGAACACTGTGTCCATACAGTCAATCAGGGCAGACTAATGTGGAATGAAAATCTATGGAACGCTGTTACCTCGTCAGGCTCGTGTGCAGTGCCGAACGCATGAACCTCCTCCGGCTGTCAGCAGACAAGTGTGTAGTGTAGAACACTTGGATCTGGGTCTGTCAGCAGACAAGTGTGGAGTGTAGAACACTTGGATCTGGGTCTGTCAGCAGACAAGGGTAGAGTGTAGAACACTTGGATCTGGGCCTGTCAGCAGACAAGTGTGGAGTGTAGAACACTTGGATCTGGGTCTGTCAGCAGACAAATGTGGAGTGTAGAACACCTGGATCTGGGTCTGTCTGCAGACAAGTGTAGAGTGTAGAACACTTGGATCTAGGTCTGTCAGCAGACAAGTGTAGAGTGTAGAACACTTGGATCTGGACCTGTCAGCAGACAAGTGTGCAGTGTAGAACACTTGGATCTGGGTCTGTCAGCAAACAAATGTGGAGTGTAGAACACCTGGATCTGGGTCTGTCCGCAGACAAGTGTGGAGTGTAGAACACTTGGATCTGGGTCTGTCAGCAGACAAGTGTGCAGTGTAGAACACCTGGATCTGGGTCTGTCAGCAGACAAGTGTGGAGTGTAGAACACTTGGATCTGGGTCTGTCTGCAGACAAGTGTGGAGTGTAGAACACTTGGATCTGGGTCTGTCAGCAGACAAGTGTGCAGTGTAGAACACCTGGATCTGGGTCTGTCAGCAGACAAGTGTGGAGTGTAGAACACTTGGATCTGGGTCTGTCAGCATGAAAGTGTGGAGTGTAGAACACCTGGATCTGGGTCTGTCTGCAGACAAGTGTAGAGTGTAGAACACTTGGATCTGGGTATGTCAGCAGACAAGTGTGGAGTGCAGAATACATGGAGCTCAGTCTGTCAGCAGACAAGTGTGGAGTGCAGAATACATGGAGCTCAGTCTGTCAGCAGGCAAGTTGGGAATGCAGAATACATGGAGCTCAGTCTGTCAGCAGACGAGACTTTGGGGGTCCAGAGTGCATAGACTTCAGTCTGCCTCAGGCAGGTGTGGAGTCCAGAGTACATAGACCTCAGGCCGTCTCAGGCAGGTAGGGTAGGGTCCGGGGTACATGGAACTCAGCCTATCATCAAACAAGCGTGGAGTAGATAATATGATTATGTGCTGTTTAGTGTGTTCAATCGGCAAGTCATTTCACCCAGCAGACCATACTTGATGTTTCTGTTTACTGGTACACAAGAGTTGCAACAAATGTATGGAACTTAAAAGGACTCGACGTCTAGTCAAAGTATGACACGTGAAGAAACGTTTACAGCCTACAGGTTTGCCGTCCCATAAAATCTGTCTGTACTTTTTTTAATTCGAAACTATTTAGCACAGCAACAGCGTTTTAAGGTAATTTAAACCTTGATTTTAGTGCAGATGCTTGATTGCAAGTTTCGAGTGGGAATTAAGGATATAAATTGATACGTTTGCCACAAGAGTCTGGTAGCTGAAATAAGAATAATATATTGCTATGTCTGAACATCAAATGGTGTGAATACAGCACTGCAGCTTATAATGTTTGACAGTCTTCTGTTGTACGCGGTTATACCCGCCTTTCAATCATTTCAGACCACCAAAACTGCATGTGCCCTACATCCAATCAAGGGAAGTGGTGATATTGGCTTCCTTGAAGATGGAGAAGGGACCCCAAGTGATTTTTAAAAGCGCATTTTAGCAACAAGAACAACAAACCCTCATCCACCTGGATGGCTTCGGTTCACCACAACCTTTTCCAAGTCAGGAATCTTTCCTTATATCTATGAGCATGCGCTGTGTGGTGGCCCATAATGATTGACGTCCTCCAGGTCATGCATATCAACGCCAAGTAGAAATGAGGCCAAAAATGAATCTTTGTGTTGCTACATTTAATTTTTTTGACAGAATGGTGTTCAAAAACGTGTGTTTATCGTGACCATGGGGGTCTTAAGACTTCCGTGCTCTCGGAGAGCTCATGCTGGCCTTGCTTTAGAACGGCATTGGCATTCCTTGCTTGGGGGGGGGGGGTAAACTTCCTTGCCTGAGGAGGGCGAAAGGACATCTTTGCATTGAGAGGGCATAGAACTTCCTTGTCATAAGTCAAATCAAAAGAAGGGTGCCCCAATGATCGATGGTGGGGCTCTTTGTTAACCATTACTTATATTAACGATCTTTCCAATGTATCCAACATATTTCATAACATAATATATGCAGATGACACAACCCTTCACAGTCATTACAAATATTCCAAAACTGTGATCGTACTCAGAGTGTTTCCTTAAATATTAACAAAAAACTGCTGAGAATAGGTAACTGGATGAAACTAAACAAACTGTTCTAAAGTGCCGAGAGAACAAAGTTTATGATCTTTTAAACCCTAAATAATCTGTAACCATTCCACAAATTGTAATAGACGACATAAGAGTTGAATGTGCTAGTATAATGTTAAACAAATACATCAATTGGAACACTCATACAGACAGAAGGGCTGTCAATTCATATCAGACTATTGGCTTCATTTACAAGGTTACACAATACCTTCAACAAAATATTTTAGCTATTTTTATACAATTCTCTTCTACTGCCACACTTGAAGTACGTTATCATCCATGGGGACAGAAAAACTCCAGACTTGCCTCCCTGCAACTGAGGTCATAAGAATAAGTCATAATAACTATGTTACACGTACAGAACCACTGTTTGAAATAAAAAATTGAAATGTTAAAATTAAAGGATAAAAGGATATATTTTCTCGCCAGCCGTTAAAATTTTATTGGAAATTAGCTCGTGACCATTTACCAGTATATTTCATTGCCAATTTATCCATTCAACCAGCTGCATTAGCTCATGGACATCTTACAAGAAATCAGAATAAGATCTCTGTGACAGGAGCAAGACTTGTTGGTAGAAAAAACTGCATACGGTATGAATCAGTGGACACTTCAAAAAGACGGTCAATATTATGTAAGATAAAGTATAGACCCATTGTAAACCTATTTTGTCTGACACAAAAATGTATTTTAGTGGTAAGTAGTCTTATGGATGTTCAGACCAAAACGGCTATGTCTGTTATATACGATAAAATGAATTATTTAGTGTCCATTCCGCAATATATCTATGACATCCCTTGCTTTGGGAGGGCACAAGGTTTCCTTGCGTTAGGAGGACATTCGACTTCCTTGCATTGTGCGGGCACAAGACTGCCTAGCTCTGGGAGGGGATTGTTTTGTTTTTGGAGGGCATAAGATTCTCCTGGTTCGGGATGGCATCGCTCTGCCTGGCACGACACGTTCTGGATTTGGGAGGACATAATACTTCATTACTGCCTCCCACCCTTAAATTGCCAACCACCATGGGAAAAACTGATTTGCCCCCCCCCCTTTTATTTAACATACACGTAGAATATATAGTGCCTTCAAAAGCCAATTTGATCTGGCTATTCAATTTGAAGGACATCAAATTGGACAATTCACACACACACACACACACACACGCAAAAAAACACACACACACACACACACACACACACACATATATATATATATATATATATATATATATATATATATATATATATGTATGTATATATATATATATATATATATATATATATATATATATATATATATATATATATATATATATACATAAAATATTTTGAGTTGCATGAGGAAGATAGTAGATTTGATGTATTGCAAATTATAACATTTTATAGGCAATCCATGCTACTTAGTAAGCGATATGTAAATTTCGAAACATTTTTCTCCACACACTTGATTTTATTGTATCTCTTTCTGTCCTGCATAACAATGAAATGAAATCACCGTTGTCTCTTGTGAAGTAGTTATCGTTGTGATATATTACTGGCACAGCCGTGGTGGCAAGCCTTTGTCTGTTCACTGTGGGAACAAGTGTATATTGCACCTATCTCGTACACCAACCATCTGCTTTATAATTTGGTTTTCTGCTCATGTCTTCAGATTTATATGGACCGATCAAATTCAGTGTGTACTGACCATGAGAATCAAAGGCTTCTGGGGAAAATACATTGTGCCACTCCGCCCCTGATGGCTGCATGGCCCAGGAGCTGGGCGCTGACTTACATGACAATGGTTGTATCACACTTTGTGCACGACGCTCGCAAACGTGGAAGAGATTTATTACCATACCCAATTTGTGTCGTTTATTGGTGCGATTGACAATGGAGATAAAAGAACTAGTACAAACCGGTCTGTTGGATCACCTGGTTTTAGAGTGTGTGTGCTGCGATATGTAATGTGATTATACAGAGAACTCTATTTCACACTTGGATACTGTCTGAATAGAGCGGATATTTGATGCGAAACATTTCATTCAAAGGAAGGAACATGTACTGGAGAATGAAAAAAATACATAATAAATAATTTTATTCCGCAATAGGCCTACCGGCCCATGAGCAATACAAGCATTTATAATATACAATAGTGAAAATCAAGGCACGATACAGGTACGTGTAGCATAATAACCAAAAGGAATATAAATAACTTTTCACAATGTACATTTTGTTTCATGTAACCAGTAAAAATGGCGGACGTTAAATGAAAGGCGTACTTCAACAAATTGGCTCGTAACTCAAAATCTTTGTGAACAAAGGCTGCTAGATTACATGTAACAGAGAAATCTTCAGAGGACATAAAATTATACATACTCTTACATCTGAATTTATATGGAATATATCTTTTCAGGAGCTCTTCGTATGCTGGACACTCTAAAATAAAATGACAACCATCTTTTAAGTTGTCACAGAAATAACACTTTCTACTTGCAACAGCAAGCGGTGGCCTTTCCCATCTCCCCGTTTCGATACGAAGTCTATGTGCGCTAACACGCAGCCGTGATAAAGCTATCCTGTGTTTTACAATATAAATATCAGGCAAATAAGTATGGTATTTTAAGCTATCCACGTAGTGATAATAGCTTCTACATTTTGGCTTATCATAAAGAGTTCCACGCCAATCTTGCATATATATGTCACGTATTCTCAACTTAAACTACTTTAAAAATACACTTACAGCTGCACCTTGTGCTAACCACACATCACCAAAGCCTGTAGTGAATAATATTTTTTTCACATTAACTGCCAAATTTCATAATCTGTTATAAGTAACCTTAATAAATTTGTTAATATCGCTGTTTACAACTTTTAACCAGAACTAAATTATCCTTCCATATCAAGAAATATATAACTGAAAACGACCTAATTCACCATAAACCATCTCTATTACTGTGTTACTCCGAACTGAGAGAATGTTTTTACAGTATTTAAGGTAAACTCCCTCAATGTCTTTCGCAGTATGAAACCCCCACACTTCACAACCATAACATAGGAAAGCAAGTATCATTTTATCAAACAAATCCATCAGAATCTCAGGACCCACATTCACATATGCATACAACTTCTTCTGTAAAGCAAAATTGGCTTTTTGAGCTTGGCTTGCCAACACCCTTTGTGCCTCACTAACAGAGCCAGACGAGATGTGAATGTAAGACTGATATAAACAAACTTATTTTCAACCTCTATTTCCTTTCCATCATAGTGCCAGTTATCGAGTTCAGATAGCCTACCACCTTTCCTAAAAACCAATATTTTCGTTTTATCGATATTAACAGTTATTATCCACCTGAGACAATAATGATGCAAAGTATCCAGGCCCTTCTGCAGCTCTTCCCTGGACTCTGCAAAAAGCGCTGCGTCATCTGCATAAAGTAACATAAATAATATAAGGGCTACAACAATTATGCTGTTATTACCAGCTTCTGACAAAAATGTCTCCATGTCATTGATGTAAATTGCAAATACAAAAGGTGATAGACATTCACCCTGACGCACTCCCAACGCACAATCAAAACTTTCAGCATATTTACCATCGAACTTAACACATGATTGAACAATCGTGTACATACTAAGAATAATTGCTATCATTTTTCCTTTAATTCCCAACTGTATCAACTTGTACCAAAGTATATTACGCGCGACATAGTCAAACGCCTTTTTAAAGTCAATCATGGCACAATACAGCTTCTTGCTGTTGTTAATAAAGGAGCTTATTATAGTATGTAGAATAAAAATGTTATTAGTTGTTCCGTGACCGGGACAAAAGCCGCCCTGTGCTTCTATATACACTCCATACTCTTCCGCCCACCACGCTAGTCGGTTATTCAAAACACGGGTAAACAATTTACTTAATACGCTGAGCAATGTAATCCCTCTACAGTTGTTCACTTTGTTTATACTTCCTTTTTTATGCAAAGGCATAAAAACACCAACCGTCCAGCTTTTAGAAAAAATACCACTGACGAAATTACCATTAAATAATTTGACCAACAACGGTAACAAGATAGACTTTCCGTGCATAATAAACTCGTTCAAAATCAAATTTCGTTGTTTCTAGTCTGTCATACTCAAAACGACATTTCCGGATGCACTGTTTATAACGTTTCCGGGCTGTATCCTGTCAAGCCTCGCATCCTCGGACTTTAAAACTCGATATTCATTTAACACCGTGAAAAAGTTGGACCGCTTCTCTAAAAAATTATCGTCAGCCCATTTAGGTTTTACAAAATATGTTTCATTGCCAGCATTCCGATTACCTTTTGACACTTTTGCAAACACCGGATCGGCAGCATTCTGAAGTGCATTACAACAAATATCTACTGCTCGTTCAATACACTCGGCGTCAATCGTACCCTCTAATAACGTAACCATTCTGTCCAAATTGTTAACTTTGTTACCTAAATTAGCAACAAACTTACCTTTATGAACAGAATTCCACACATAACGTTTACTTGATGTGGTATTTGTAGGCTTTGGTGAATGTTGGATATGCTTTCGTAATGACAGATAAACCACACTGTGGTCATATGGAAAGGTTGGGTCAGACATAAAAATTGTGTAACGTGTTGAAACAAGTCTTTAGAGGTGATAACATAACCAATAACACTCTCGCCCCTCACTGTATGTCAGGAGAATTCACCAATTCCAGCATCATCACATAACCTACCGTTAATTATTCTCAGTCCAGTGTTCTTACATAAATCTATTAGCTTGACACCATTGCCATCTTGAAGTTTAATATCTTTAGAAACATGGATACCAATGATTTCATCAGTGACATATTCACCTGGTAAGGGTAAATACACATAATTATCATTTTCCGCCAATGTGTTTGTTCAGGCATTAATCATTAAAATCTGGAAAATATCGGTGTCAATCATGTCAACTCTACTGGAGCCTTCTGGTACAGCATAACAAAAACAAATTAATAAATCAGTAGCTAAACCAAAAAAGTCTGCAGACAATTTCAACATAATGATGTCATCATTGTCTGTTTTAAGCAGTTCCACTCCATTGCTTAAGTGCGACTCATAATAGATCGCAAGTCCGCCTGAATGTCTTTTAGTTTTCGGCTTGTGCATTGCTCTATTTAATATTATTGACTCATAACCGCGCACGTTCAAGTTAAACATATCTAATCTCCATGTTTCACACAGACGTATGAAGTCCTGGCCATCAATCATATCCTTAAAATCTTTCAGTTTCAGTTTGTTAACCCTTTTGCTAATTAGGCCTTGAACGTTCCAGATAGAAAATTTTAGATCAGAAACCCCACTGTCAGAGTTTATACTTCCATCAGAAAAAATATCGAATCCTCATTTTGATCCGTAACGAAAGAACTTGGATCTGGAGTGTTCTAGGTCACTGCCTGCATGTGCTGACAACATAACTTCCTTGGCGTCCCTCTAATCGTCATCCTCAGCCCCAGGAGGCAAATCCTCATTCTCATCACTAGTACTGGCCACTGTTTCTGAAAACATATATGTGCGCACAACCGTTGCATCTTCCGATTTGATTCATGGAGATGCTCTCAAAACATCTAGCCAATCAGGGAACTTATCATCAACAACTTTCCCCTCCACAATGAGCTTTGCAGGGAATACCACTTTAGAGCTCTTGCCTTTTTTGAAGTACTCTTTCTTCTTCGCCTGAAGATCCTTCCTTGCCAAACAAATAGCATCAGGATGATCCAGACTTACACCGATTCTAGTGTCCTTCAACCTTTCACCTTTGACATTAAGAAGATTGTGCATGTGTCTCGAGTCTCTGAAGTATACAGTGATTGGATGTGTGCCACGCTGCCACGCACCACGGCGCCCAGTAGGATGATACCTCTGAAATACCATAGTGCGACCCTCATCAATTTCCAATATTTCACACACAAAGTCTCTCATCACTTTTTGAACATCCCAGTCTCTTTCCTCTGCCAATCCATAGATCACTAGATTTTGCCTCCGGTTCCTAGCTTCCGTGTCTAAAGCTTTATACTCAAGATACCGAATCCGTTGGTCCATTGCTTCGGTCTTTGTGTAAATCCCGGACACTTTTTCCTTCAAAACATCCATGTCACATAATTTGCACATTATGACACAAAGTTTATCGTCCGTATTCATAACAACTACTATCATCAAATGTGAGTGGTAATACCTGAGAGTACGGTGGCATTGAAAATACCGGACTGAGGAATTTCCTGAGATAGCGGGATCATTAATTAATGGAGGTGTCGTCATGTATCAGATTCTGTCCTTTTTCTCTTATTTAGTTCTTTTGGTTGACACTTTACAAACAGACAATATTTCCCCTTACAGGCACATATCATCTTGGGATTTTTCTACTCGCTATACTACATTACCTCATGCATATTTGAAACGTAGCATTCAAACATTGGTTTTTAAAGTTTTTGAGAAAAGCAAATTTCAGAAAATTATAATTGGCCATAAACATGCTTTCTTTGTGATTCTGCTAAGAATGGTCAACATGCATTTGCCTATGATGAGTTTATAAAAGTGTTTAAATATATTTGATAGATAATATTCATATACGTTTTGGTATGTGTCTTTAGACAGGTCATAGAAATCCCCATGGGTACAAATTGTGCGCCACTTTTGGCTAATCTTTATTTATTTCATCACGAGTATAATTTTCTAATGAAAAGGGCAAAAGATAAAATTACCATGCTAGATCATTTAATTTAACTTTCAGATATATAGATGATTTATTAAGTGTCAACAACAAACATTTAAGGAATTACATTACATCAATTTATCCTAGTGATATGGAACTAAAAGAAACCACTGAATCGAACATTACATGCTCATTTTTAGATCTACTCTTATTCAATGATGGTGGTATATTCAAATCAAAAGAACATGATAAAAGAGATGATTTTAATTTTGATATAGTGAATTATCCATGTATAGGTCATAATATTCCTATTAAACCTGCTCATAGTGTCTATGTCTCAAGACTAATTGCTTTCCAAAGAAACTGTACTGATTTTAAAGATTTTTCTTACAGACATAAATCACTTTTCAGGAGACTTATTAAACTGGGCTTTTTCTCAGATAAGATTTAAAACAGTGTTTCATAACCTTAAAGATAAATATAAATATGTTCTACAGAAATATCATGTCCATTTCTATGAACATAATAAGTTATTTTCTGTCTGTAAAACACATAAAAATAAGTTTTGGTATTGTAAAATTGAAGCTGTTATTGATAAACCTTGAGTTTGATCAAATTTTCTATACTGGAGCGCTAAAATTTATTAATATTACAACAGATATAACATAAAATAAAGACCATCTAAGTTCTCAAGCATCATGTTGAACAATACAGGCCTTTTATTTTTTCATCCTTTTGGATATGTTGACAAAATTTAAGGAATATTCATTCAGCTTCTATAAGTGATTTTTTATAACGAATTTTTGGGCTATTGTGCTGGATTTTCAATTGAGAAAAGAATATGGAAGAACGGTACTATGTTTCATGATGAATATGATATCAGTAGCAAATTTAGTTGTCCTGTCTTCACGTGGAGACCTTGTTTTGGTGTTTAAATTCAAATGTTACGCCATTCTAATGTAAATATAGTAGTCTGACTTAAAATTCCCATATGTCCTGTTATTGTTTGAATGATGTCTGTGAACTCTGCTCATATAATTACCTTTTATAACTGTACATTACAATTTAGGGGTAAATTTGTTTTAGGCCTACTTTACATGAATGTGGGTGTTTTCCAAAGTGGAAGGATTGGGATCCCATAAACCTGGTTAACCCACTGCCAATATGTTGATAACCTGTTCCAAGTTAGGTAGAAGATACCCTCTTTCATTTAAATGTCATTACTGTTGGTTATGTATCCCTTTGACGATGAACACTAGCATGTCTTACTATTTTGTAAATGATACTGGATCTGACAAGTTTGAGGTGGTATTTAGTTTGGTCTCATCACTATCATTGAAAACTGTTGTCTGCTTCTTTGTTCCTGGAACTTATATATATTTGGCAACAATTTGAACATTTAGACATTTTCCACAAATTTTGCAGTGTGTTCCAAGTGTGGTGGGTCTGATGTTGTTTTTTAATAATTTTCGGATGAGTATACTTTGCTATTGTTAAGGTCATCTCAGGTTGACTCAAAGTGTTTGATGTACAGTTGATACATGGTTGCTTTCAATAAATGGGCAAATTTATACATATTTGGCTTTCTCCCTATCTTTCTTTCTCTCTCTCTCTCTCTCTCTCTCTCTGTATATATATATCTGTCTCGCTCGCTCTTTCTTGTATAAATAATTAGCATCTTAATCAAATGACTGACAAGTTGACCTATGTCTGATTATCAATGACAAAATTTAAATCTGTTGCAGGGAAAACTGCTATACTTTCAGTAACCTTTAGGAATTTCAATAATATTCGTCTCTCTTTTTTTTCATAACACCTAACTGTTTTTCTGATAAATGTAGTACAATTTTACAATAATTAGGACTGTTTTACATTTTGACCTTTTGAACTTTATAGAACCATGAGTTAGATATACATTATGCTTGGCTGTCTTGCAAATGACTTACAATGGCATATTACATTTGTAGAATTCTAAATTATTACTCTAATGAATGATTTATTAGATAACTTGTGGGATTCTATGCTTTCTTGAATATTTAAATTTGCTTTCGAAGATACTTCTGGAATCCATACTTTAACTTTGACTGCCATACTTACAAATTTTGGCTATTGTAATGCAGTTTTTGACTGTGGGTTTGTGTTTACGGCCTGGTGTCACTTGTGTCTGGCTGATGTTTAACATTTGAACCAGTGTCCTTGCAAACTCTGACAATGTATAGACTTTTACCACTATGTGTGCACATTCACACACTTTTCTTTCTGAAGAAGTACTCTGAGTTTATATCCATTAAAACAACAGCATGCCTTTAAGTAAATATCTAAAACACCTCGAATTGTATAATGATGTTGTTTGGATTCCTGTTGATGGTCATTTTAGGCAAAGGGGGCTTTTCTGATGGATTGATGTTGCTGTTAGTGTCACACTGTGGATTTAAATGGATGATCATCGTTGTTGAGACGGTGGTTCCCACAAGTACCTTTCAATTCCTGACTTTTATTGATTTTTTCCACAGATTAGGAACCTGTGCTTGCAGATTCTCTGATGTGCTGCAAATTTTGGTCCCTTTTCATGAATTGTATGGTCCTATATGGGGCGTATAAATTTAAACAAAACTTTTTGCATTCTGACATGTTAAAACTACACAATGCTTTTTTGACCTTATGGACCTTTGCAGATACGTCTTGGACTCGCGTGTGAAAAGACGAACTATAAATTTATGTGATTCAGCTATACATAGCAAGCAACATTGCCTCTGGTTAGCATTGACTTGGATTTGTTTCATTAGGACTACGGTTTGGATATGGTAATGACACTGTCTAATAAAGATGTAAAAACCAAAAATATCAAATGTTTTTATTTTTCTACGCTGTACACAAATCTGCCCGTGGATGAAGTCAAAAGTTCGCTTACAGAATCAACAAGCAAAATATTTCCACATAATGGTGAACCATACATAAATATTATTTCATATGCAAAAGAAGCATATTGCTCACACAATAAATATGCAAAAGGTAACGTTTAATTTTACACTGTTGAAACTTTCATAGATGCTTTTACAATTTCTTTTGGACAATACTTTTTTTTAATGCGACTACAACGCATTCCAATGGATAGCAACTGCTCCCCGTTAATGGCAAATTTATATTTAACCTGGCTTGAATTGTAGTATGATTTGGATAAATTGATGAAAAAGGACTTTCAAATGGCTACAAACTTATGAAACAACGCAAGATATATTGATGACATTGCTTGTGTAATGGACTAAATTTCAGTGAAATTGCTAAAGAAATTTACCCAAAAGATATCCATATGGAGGGTAAAAATTCAGTTGGTCTCAGAAATGTGTTTCTGGACTTGGATATTCACATCACTAATGACAGGTTTTTTATGAAAGTGTGTCACAAGATAGATAATAGTTTAACTTTAAAGTATTTCAGTTATACACTGGCAGGTGGATTAACTAGGATAAGCTATCGAGCTGGAAAGGGTACATACTGGTCGAAAAACCTTTAGGAACGCCTTAAAGGAATTACATAAATTAAAACTTAAACAACTGAAACCATTTAAACGAGTCCATCTTGAACCAATTAAAGCCACTGATGATGAAAATGAGTTCATTAATTGGAAGTATCAAAGCCAACATGTCTCATGGGGTCTACTGTTCGTGCTAGATCCACTTACAATTGTGAGACTGCGGAAGCTGATAATGACTACTAAGAAGTGGTTCTGGACAAAATGACATTATTTGTGTGGAAGGTTTTACTATAACATTTTCACATGAGATGGACATTGACTTCATGAAGGAATATAGCAGCAACCTTCCTGCAAATTTATATTGGAAACACACCATGTGCTGCATACTTAACTTGTAACAAGACAGGACCTACTTTTAAGTTAAATTGATAGGCTTCCCCATATATGTTTGTTCTGCAGTTGCCTAAATACCTAACCGAACTTGTGCATTCTTCCTTCATGTGCTGACCCTTTAAAGCCTATAATGTTGTTCATTTGAAATCCAGTATGATATTTTAAATTCATTCTCATTGGCTACAGTACTTCAATGATAAGACTAACTTGTATAGCTTTGCATTTGCATTGAGGCTGATGACCTACATGAGTACGAGGTAACCCAGACGGGTCACTAATTACGTCTGTCATTCTAATATATAATTTCGTTAATTCCAGTGTTAATTGCGCGGATTATGGTGTTGATTATGCTAATAACGTCGTTGTGTTAATTATGATTTACGGGTGTTAATTACTATGACGCCTTTGAGTATCCACAGCATCCACGGTATTCATATCTCAAAACCATGACAGAAGCACCATTTTACACTGTACTACAAGGGTGTTTGAGACGTTTTATGAACTTATCAAACAAACAGTGGCAAGGCCCTAGGAAATTACTAAACCATGCAAACTTTTCCCCGTCCCCCTCTATCTTTTATTTTACCTTATAGATTTTCAGGATGCATGTTAAAAACCTCGGTGCACGTGTGGCACTCCCAACAATCATTGACTTTGCCCATGCTGTCCACATTTCCCGACAACATCGACCCTTAGCAATAATGCACAATATATACAAGTACCAATAATGCAACTCTGAATTAACCGATGGGCTATAAGAAACAGGATAAGGGCATAGTATACTGTAAAACTACCATGTATGAATGTTTAATTTCTGTCTATGGTTACACTTTTCTATCTTAAAAGTTTGTCGTATGTAATGTACACAATGTTTTAGAATGTAATTAATCAGGAGATTTCCCAGACATACCAGACAGACAATAAATATAAACAAAACACACAGGACAGGATATGGGATAATGTTTACACAATACAAGTCAGAATGCAAACAAGAATGACCTAATTGGAGTTGAGTATGACAAGTGTTGACAGAACGTGGGCCATGGGCAAAATAAGATGGGGACTTATCCATAAACTTCAGTTTGTTTAGCTGGCCTTAAACGAAATAGTGTTTTAGTTTGCCTTATGCCTGTAGGTAGATCGTTCCAAAGTGTTGTTGCATTGCGGACAAATAATTCTTGCAACCTTTTAGTTCGGGCTTTAAATTGACGTACATCCCGGGAATTTCACAGATACGGTCTAGAAAATGTCGGCACCAATGGTGGCCGTAACTTGGCAAGATATATAGGTGTCTGGTTATAAATTGCCCTTTAGAATTAAATGATTAAATGAGTTTGAAATACTTTTGTATATGTGTCAATGTCTCTCATCGTAGTTTTAAGAGCTGGCTATACCGAATTGTGTGACAATTAGCTGCAGTGCAAATTATTGCTGCCTGTTGTTGGATATTTTCTAACAGGTTAGATACATTTAATTCCCATTTGTCAAATAGGATATAACCATGCTCAAATAAAGGTCTGATCATAGAAGTGTGCAATTTTTACAATGCTTTTTTAGACAGCTTAAATTAAAACTATGTATCAAATCAATTCTTCTGCCTGCGTTATCGGCGATATAAGTAATATTTGGTTTTAATAGGATAAGCTGTCCAGCCAGAAAGGGTACATATTGGTTCAGGGGTAAGTCAGATTGTTCTTATCTGAACCTGTACTATACAAATTTAGTAATTATGGTTTGTTTGACAGGTGTTCTTCTTTCATAATGAAGCTCTGCATTTATAAGCAAAATTTCACGTATTTAGCTAATTCATCATTTGCCACGTTCTTGTTTATTCTTTATCATGTGGGTTGTCTTTGCTGAAGATTTAGCTTAGACAAGGAGCCGCTACTCAGAGAGACATGTACGGGTGAAAGGCTCTGAAACATGTTTAGTAGTTACCCGCTGAAGACCCTTTAATTTATTTGGGCTGATACAGCCAATGTCAAAATTTTACAGAGGAACGTGTGCAATATAGACAATAGTAATTCCATATGTATGCAGGTTAGACAGGGACAGTTTAGCTTATGGAGAGTAAAGATTTCGAACTGCGGAATACGATATTGACTACTAGGAAGTGGTTCTGGGCAAAAAGACACAAATACAATACATTATCGCCATAACAGATTAGATTTGAGCGAACTTCCAAGATGTGTATGGCAGATCAGTAGTGCTTTTGGGGTTTTCTATCCCGTTCAGGAAGGAAATATCGTATTATACCACTGATTTTCTGATTTTGGTCCAGAAAAAGTAATAATTATAAATCCTGTCAAGCCATGGCTCTGAAATGGAACTGATGTCTGTGTGTGTATCATATGACTTGACCTCAGGATCATTATGTGAAAATGTGTATGACTCAGCACCTTTGTCCCAGTACCTTGTAAATGTATTCAAGCATGGCAGATTACGGTGCCAGAGCTCAAAAATACCCTATTGATTTGTACAACATGGACGTATGAGCAAATCTGCAGGATTCGACACCAAATCAATGTGAAAACATAATAACAGATTGACAGATTGACCGAATTCAACTGACCCGTTTCTTGACAAAAGTATGAAAGCACGGAACATTGTCAATGCCATGCTCAATCAGTATGCATTTACTGCACATTTTGCAGTTAGCAACTTAAAGGCAGTACAGACAGACTATTTTTGATGGGTGCAATGTGAGACTTACTCATCATGATAAGAGATGTAATCTTTCCAAGGGAAGTGACGCACCTGATACAGATTGATGAACCATGTGCAACCTGTCTTGAGTCATAGGACACATGAAATTCATAATAACGTCTATCAAAATCTGCTGACTTAACACAGGAAGGAAAAGTCACATTTTGCAAACTCTTACACAGGGAATCATACTATGATTTCCATGTGTGATGGAGGGTCTCGGGCCCAGAAATATTGCAGTTTAACTGCAAGCGGGTAATCTGTTACAAAACAACTTTGATGTAACTATCCAAGTTGAAACAAGACCAATTGGAAAACAAAAACTGAAGCTATGAAACTGAGCATAACTCGACGTTTGGTTGTTGCAAAGTTAAGTTGTTGGACATTGAAACAAAATACAACATTGTTAGTCATCCATATCACACCTAAAGCACGGCATTGAGAACCTGATGAAAACCCATGTGTTTCTTTAGAACGACCAGAATACATTTCAAGATCATATAAGTGAGGATAGTCATTAGGGTTGACTGAGGCCGTAGCCATGGTAATATTATGCACTACATTAAGCCATGAAATATGTACACTCTCCTCACCTGACAGTGAAGAAACCATGAACTCGATTTGCTTATACATAGTGGGTGTAACGCCACACATTGTATTTAACAATAATGCACATCTGTACCTTAAAGGTCAGACTATCAGCAAGACGATTACTAACGAAACTTGACAAACCAAGTTGCCTAACCCTGGGCTGATCCACAAAACATCATTTATTTTGACCTTTACAATCGGCAGTAAGCACTTCCTCACTTAAGCAGGGCATGACGCTGAAGCTTTGTCCACATGAAGATAAGTTGTTTGCTTTTGCTTGGCAAAATAAACATATGTTTTTGTTTAGACACTCAAAAGTTTTGTGGTTGCTGTGCAAGCAATTGCAACAAAGGTCATGAACATTGACAAACGCTGGACGATTACGAACTGAGATTTTGGGGAAATCATCACATTTTGTGATAAAATGATATCCGCAACATTAATTACACATGGGGTAATGGTGTCTCCTATCCGACCTCAAACTAGGAATACCTGACTGTCTGCCTATTCTAGAAGCCCATACTGCGCTGACTGAGGCCTGTAACACGGAATCTATACCTGGACTACTTCCAGCAATATGACCCTACAGATCCTTGGTAGGACATATTTGCGTATCAAATGACATGACTTGTCTATTTCAGCGGTACCTAAGCATACGTTCATCCTCCCTTGCCCTTTAGATGATCTCTACCTGAAGTGGACCTTGACTTTGAAATGACATTTTGATCTAAAATTGGCCTTTGACCTTGACATGCCTTTTGACCTTGACATGGCCTTGACATTTCAGATGGCCTTTGCCTTGCTATGACCGAACTCCTATACACTCCGAACCACATCTAGTATAGCATATAAGATATTAAAGTTTAAAACTTTAATATTCCTCATTTGCATGTTTTAAAAAGCATGACCACTTACTATTAAAAGGCAAAACTTTATTTATAGAAGTATAATTGTGCCAAGTTTGAAGTTTCTGTGGATAATATTTTTCAAAAAAATGTCGGACAAATTTGCATCTTAAGAAGTGAGGAATAGTAAGAATTCTTAGAAGAACAATATGCCTATGTTGGCACACAGATATAAAAACATTAATGTGGTGGTCTTTGACTATAGATTCGGCAATTGATTTTCTCCATCGAAGAGACTATATCAACTGGACATTAATATCTTTTAATGTTGTGCGTAAGGCAATGTCGAATTCCCTAGAAAAATGTTTTACGACAGAATCTATGATTTACATGAATTTCATTATGTTCAACATTTGTACCCAAATGACAAATTTGTTTCTGTAAAGTTATCCATACTTTGACTTCACATATATACATATACACACACACACACACATATATATATATACATATATATATATATATATATACATATATATATATATATATATATATATATATATATATATATATATATATATATATATATAATGTGGATCCCTACACGCAGGCGTGTTGCAGTCTTATATTTGCGCATGAGCAGAATAACCAGTATGTCATGGGATGCATTGCATATCGAATATCATAGTGACTGTTTCTATTGACATGTAAACATGAGGATTTGGTTGATGGGAGCGCAAGGTAGGGAATCATTTCCTCTGGAATTTGGATGATGGTATGACGGTATGTGCAGATTATTTTTGTGAACCCTCTGGCTGTCAGTGTATGGACACTTCTTGTATATTTGTTGTGGGTCAGCAATGAAACCTTGTTAAGGAAAGGCTTTTCAGTTTGCTGTCCGGTGTTGTTTTGTTTAAACAGACAGATCGAATTGAATTAAAGAGAAAAGGCACGTATCCATATTTAATAGGCTCCTATGCATATTTTACAAACTGATCAACATCAGACCAAAACAAAAATATTGATCAAAATATGTGTAAGTTTCCAAGTCTGTTTATCACAAAATGCTACTCCTTCGTGATATGCTTCAAAATTTGAATATCTGCAGGCAGTGGCAAGGCGCAAAATAATGCCCCATTGATTTGTCTGTTTGCTGTTTGTTTATTAGTATCTTGTACTAGCATAGTTTGCCTCAAAGCCAATGCAGTAAACATTCTGATTGCGTACAATCTGTGAAAGCGTGGACACAACAGCAGACAACGGGAACTATGATATTAATTGTGATATGCTTGGGTACTGCCAGTTGCGTTGGCAACCACCATGTGTACTTTATGCGTTCAAGTACGGGCTTGTCTATTATACTTCATGGTTTAGTCTTGCCCAGTCGAAGCTAGTTTTGTGTGTCATTGTGTTATTTACAGTTGACCAAGTTACAAGCATTGCATGGTTGAATTTGTGCACAGATATCACCAACCTGGGCCAGGACGAAGCCACAGTCTCATTTATTGAGCACCAAACCATAACCACAAAAAACTATGGCCAAGGAGGCTGTGAATTATATGATGACAATGATGATACATTATGATTGTATTACACGGGTGTATGTATTGACATATCTTACGATGTTTGGCTGGGTTCATTGTATATTTTGACATAAAAAATTGTATTGTTCTGGGATATTCTTATATAGGCTTTCGTACAGATTTTTTTGTTAGCATTCCAGCAGGAGTTTTTACAATGTGCTGATTAGCTGTTCTCGGTAACTCAGGGGTGCTACTTTTGATAGATATGTGAATTACTGCTGAGATTTATTTATTTATTTATTAATTTATTTATTTATTTATTCATTTATTTATTTATTTATTTATTTATTTATTTATTTATTTATTTATTTATTTATTTATTTATTTATTTATTTATTCATTATTATTATTATTTTTTGTTGACAAGGGAGCATGTGATCTTTCTCTGGTGATATATTTTTCTTCAGTCTTTTGTGTATTTCACGGTGTCACTTTATCGGTGGTCACCGATCGGTCAGCACACACTTTTGACATTTCCCGCCCATCATCCCTGCTTAAGCATTGTAATAATCGTATTATTTTAGGGTTTGTCCAAGTTGTGTCATTTACATCATTGAGCGGGTTGCTGTAGACTTTACAGAGGGTTTTCATACTTATTTGTTTCGTTGATTTTCAATTTCGTCAACACTTCCCGTTTGGCCCAAAATAAAGCTATCTAATCTATTTCTTTTTTAGTTTTTTTTTCCTCATGAATAAGGTGTTAAAGCAAATTTTACATTTACAACAATGTCACATTGTAAAGTTGTAAAATTGCAAAGTTGCACTTCTAGTCGAGTTGCGTTGTGTTAAATGATGTTAATAAAATGTAAGTCCACGGCTTTTCGTTTGATCCTTCTGTATTATCTTCGGTAAATCACGATCAACTACACTGCATATTAAACCAATGTCTGCTACGACTCAACTGTTATGAACCCCAAGAAGCTAAAGATAATATTCCTCCAAAGTCATGAGATGTCAATAAACCTTAACATGAGCAAATTTAGAAAATCTTTATAAGGAGAAGCAAGAGTGCAGGTTGAAATGGCGCAGCGATATATAATTAAGTACTTACTGTTTTCTTGTTCCAAACTAGTTCTGATTACTTTGGTGAAATTAAAAAAGGAGGAAAAAATTTTGGATCGAGTCATGCCAGCCTGGCATAAAATACAGTTTTGTAAAATGACATATTTATTACATTGATTGATGTTTAAAGATGTCAGTCCATTACTAATTAACAAGTAAGATGTCTGAATCTATATAAAATACCATATGATAATCTGTCTCAACATCAAATCACAAAATTATAATCTTAATCTATTCAAAAACTAAAAATAAACAAAATCAAACTGAATTAAACTGGCTTAGAGGGCACTTTATTACATATCACCCTGCCCACTTTACACTCAAACTTTGGTGTGACATGGTTTGAAATAAATGAAAGATTGAATATTCAGGGAAATAATAATGGATCCAGTAACAGTCATAATAGTATGTGCGGGTATGAGCATTATTTTGGCGTAAAGGGCTGATAGACCATCATTACCTGTACTTAGGTCCATTCACACAAGGATGTCCATTCTTGATATATAAAAGTAAGATATAGTCTGGTGCGCATTAGAAGTAGCCCAATTGAAACGCATCGGGTCGAGGCTATTGGTATTCTGTCAGCCTGGCATAGAGCAATTAGAGCATCACCACCGTACTATGGGTCATGGAAGCGTGTTGTAAAAAGATCCAAGGAGGCGTGTCACATGCGTAACTCCATTTAGACATTAACAAAAGTCGCCAGCAGTGATCATATGTAGGACGTGGATGACTGCTCTTCAGCCCGGGACAAGTTGATAAATACAGCAACATGAGATGTAAACAAGTGATAAAGGATAACAGTCTTTGCACAACCCAAGCAAAGCAATGAGGACATATCCGGACCCCCTTTTCACCCCTTTCAGTCCTGAAACCAATGCCCAAAGTTACAGGGACCAGAGGTTGTCATGACTCGAGATAAGCACTGGGGTTGTTGGCAGACACAGTCTGATAATGATAGTGTTGTGATGTTGTCTCCTGATGCCAGTTAACACACATGTGTGTCAAAGCAGCCCAGGAGCGATAGTCACATCAATACATAAATTGTCATCTGAAGCAGGAGATTGATCCTGTTCAATTACAGTCATTGGTTCCATTTCAGTGCCTTCAATTGCAGCAGCTTTGACTCGAGAGCTGAAAATGTAAGGCTTGGTTTCCATGAGTCATTGGTTACACTGACTGTGGCTGACGATTACAGGACATCAGACAGTGTATAATAATTATGGGCCTAAACCAATATAATTATGGACGAATAATGATAGGTGTACAAGTACCCTGCTGAAGCTAAGTGTTAAGACAGCCATATGGCGACCTTTTAAGTCCTATGTATTTTAAATTTTAATGAATTTTAGGTTACGTTAACGGTGGCTGACGATTCTATGGAATATGCTACAACAACAGTTCAGTGGGCACCGAAATACCGTTCGGAAAAGAATTTGAGGCAGATATTTTTCAAAGTAAGGTCATAATTGTATCGCTGAACTTATTAAAAAAAAGGGGGATGGGAAATTCAGATATAAAATTTAAAATAGGTTGTTTGGCACAGTTGGTGAATGCTCAGGTAAGACCAGATCGTTCACATGGTAATCGTTAATACTCTTATAGATTTGTACACTCTCATGTTTCACCTTAATTTCTAAAAGATGTACTTGGTCAACCTAATGCTCTTCATCTGGGTATTTGCCACCATTTCACAACTTGAAAAAAGATGTTAAAAATCATTGATGAAAAAACAGTTTAATAACATTTTGTAACATATTGTTAAGGATATATCTTAACAGAAAACCTTTTAAATCAGCAACTATGAAGAAAAACACCAAACCTAGATTTCATCGATCTGACATGATTTGATGAGGGAATTGATACGAAACTTTTCAAATATTTTGCATAGAAAGGGATAATCATATAAACTACCCTATCCGGATACCAATGTTTCTAATCGTTCACATGAATACTTCACGATCACCCAATCCAAGATATTTAACCATATTAAAACTATTGGTGACTTTGTACTTAATCATTAAATGAGAAGATTGTATCCTTATCCATGTCATTATTATCCATATGTTTTTTAATTATACCACAGTAGGTACTGTGTCAACTCGTATCTAAATGTCCAAAATATCGTAAACAGAATAACATTGCTTGGAGAAAGGCTAAAAAATCATATATGTATATAGTTTTATTATAAGGGTTTAACAGAAATTTAAACTCAGCTACACATAAAAAGATAAATGTGTCAGCAGACACTATTTTAGAAAAGCATAAACATTTTTGTCGACATTGGACATCGTGTTTTTTGATGAACATGTACACTTACCAAGGATTTTCGCAATTCGAATGTTCATACTTGGATATTAGGATGTTAAATGATGATGATGATTGAAGTTGAAGTTGAAGTTGAAGTTTATTATGACGAAAAGAACATCAAATATTTACAACAGCCACATAGGAGATAGAAACCCAAGTGGGCATATATAATCTCCTGTTACAAAATGCATTACATAACTGTTTAATAATAGGTTTCTTGCAGAGAATACTTAAGTAAAAAATGGCTTGATAGTAACACTAAACATAACTATAAGACAGTATACCACTCAATCATAACAAATCTAAGACATGCAAGAAATTAAGTAACCCTTAAGCTTTGATTTAAATACATAAAGAGAAGGTGAACATCTGATGTTGTTTGGAATGCTGTTCCATGCTAGAGCTCCATGATATTTGATAGAGAAATTACACAGGTTTGTTCTGGATCTGGGTACATAAAGATTAGATGATTGCCTAGTCGAATAAGAATGTATATCAGAGGTAAATTGGAATAGATTATGGAGAATTAGATGCATGATGTTGTTTATAGCTTTGAAAATGAACAAGGCTGTAGCATACCTATTGAGTTGGTCAAATCTTAAAAGTCTAAGGTTGACAAAAATAGGATAAGTGTGTGCTTTGAATTCAGAATTGCTGATTATTCTAACAAGTTTCTTTTGGATTTTTGCAAGTTTATCTAAATTAGATGGGTAATTGGCAGCCAAGATGACATTACAATAAAGGAAGTATGGGCATGCTAGTGTATAATAAAGCTGAATAAGGATATCTTTTCCAAGTTTCCATCTTATTTTTTTGAAGATGCCAATAATTTTACCAAGCTTACTAGATATATTCAGTATGTGATATTTCCAATTTAACTTGCTATCAATCCAAACACCTAGAAATTTACAGTGGAATATTTGTTCCAAAGATATGTTATTTACTTTGATTGAGGAATTATTTTTACTTTTTGTTCCAAATATCATATAGTTAGTTTTATCTAAGTTGACAGACAGCTTATTTGAATGAAACTAATCAAGACATGTCTTTAGGGCAGCATTAACATTATCAATCAAAATGTCTAGATTCCGCCCAGTAAAAAGTAAACTAGTATCATCTGCGAAGAGGAGAGTAAATATATTTTCAGATAAGGTTCCTAGGTCATTTATGTAGATTAAAAAAAGGAGTGGGCCTAATATTGAGCCTCGAGGAACTCCGCATGTTATATCAAGGGAATTTGATTCTTCGTTCATGAAACATAGATATTGTTTTCGTTTAGATATATAGCTAGTGAACCAACTGAGTGCTGATCCACGTATACCATAATGAGATAATTTGGATAGAAGTATTTCATAATTCACAGTATCAAAGGCCTTAGACAGATCAAGAAAAATGCTGATTGCATGGTTATGTCGGTCCAAGGCCAAAATTTTAGAAAGGAAAGACAGTAATGAAATTGGACGATAATTTGTGAATAATTCAGGATCGCCCTTTTTATATAATGGAATAACTTTAGCTAGTTTTAGTTCGTCTGGAAAGATTCCAGATTCCAATGATAAGTTAATGATGTAAGAAAGAGGTTGGAGAATACCGTTACTGACATATTTTACTACCTTAAGATTAATACTATCCCATCCAGGGGATGAATTTCTTAGCGAATTTATTATAATTCGTATGTCATCCTCAATAACGGGATGAAAATAAAATGAGTGTAAGTAAGTTCCTTTCAAAAACTTGAGTGGATCACAATTGCTAGATAGCATCTTTTTAGCCAGGTTTGGTCCGATTTTGACAAAGAATGAATTGAAATGATTTCCAATGTCCTTTTTGTCAGTAATTACAGTTCCATTGAACTTGAATCTATTGTTAATTAATGCTACTTTATTCTTCCCGATGACATTATTTATTATTTTCCATATTTTTGCAAGGTTCTGTTTGTTATTTTCAATGAGACTGGCGTAGTACGCTTTGATTACAGTTTAAACTGTATGACCAACTAGATCAACTCCAATTTGATATTAATTACCCTTGCATGGATAGCAATATTTTGGTAGGCCTGATTATGGCGTCTATGTGTCACGGTTGAGGGTATTTGCTGGTAATGCACTAATTTTGACAACTTCCAATTCCGCCAAACACTTCTATTTGGTAAACTGATAGAAAAAGAATATTAAAAAATGAAATTGAAAAAAATTGTTTTTGAAATGTTTAGATAAAAATGAGCAGTATTCCACAAATAAAAATTTGTATAAGTGTGATTGTGAAGGAGTATGAATTGTCCTCCTTAATTAATAATGGTATATGTATGGACCAAGATATCTCATAAAATTGAGAGTTGTATGCATAAAATTGATTTAAGCTACTTTTAACTTTCAGTTAGTACCTGTGTCAATTTACGAGAGAGAGGTTTTCCTCTATACTATATTTATGTGTGATGTACGTCTTTCCTATGTAATTGGATTTCGACATGTCGTATTTGACGGCTGGCGATTTTGGTCATGGTTCAATCTTGATTCCACGGAATTTGGTGCAGTCTCTTTGACATTGTTAAAAATTGTTGTCCATTTCTATTTTTTTTCAAGACAGTCATTGTAATTTGTGGATGTTGTCTGTTTGGAGTTCGATGGCAGATGTACAGCTTGATCAATATTCGGAACTTGTATGTAATTGATAATGTTCATATTTATTTGCCGTATTTGGACAGTTTTGAAACTGAACTGATTTTAGATATCCATCCTGGTAAGTAATGGTTACTGACTGTTTGGACTTGAAGAGCTAATTAAAGATTGTTATAGCATACCAGGATTTAGATCTGACTGTTCGGCAGAAACCTTATCAGTATAAATAGATCAACAGAATAGAGGTTCTGGTTACTGGAAGTTGACTTCGTTGTTGCTTAAGGAATAGATTATAGCCAGGAAATTAGGGATGCCATGAACCATGTAAGTGAACCAAATGCAGTATTAAACCATAATTTATTGTGGGCAATGGCTAAAATGGAACTTCAATTAAACATTCATTTTACACTTGCAAAAAAAAAAAAAAAAGAAAGAAAAGAAAGACAATTTAAGGGAACTAGAAGATAAACAAAAAACTGAAAAATAAATACATGGGTGACTCCAGTTATCAAATAGAAATTAAGATACTAAAAACTGCATAAGAACTTGAAGAATTGATGGATTATAAAGTTAAAGGGGCAATATGAGTTGCAAAACCCAATGGTATACAGAAAGCGAAAAATCTATGTTTTGTTTAACTTAGAAACAAGAAATAGAAAATAGGACAATTTAAGAATGAATAACAATATTACATATGATACGTATGATTTTAAAGGTATTTTACAAGAAGAAAGTAAAATTTAATCCTAATTATACAAAAGTAAAAATAGAGACTATTATCTTCTGGAAAATAGTGACCTTAACTTTCATCCGCAAGATGAATCTGCTCTAAAACATAAAAACTAATGTTAACTAAAGCACTTAATTTTTCATAAAGATCTGGGAAAACTTGGTATTTATAGTATTAATACAAAAAAAAGGTCTTGATTAGAAATTTGAGATCAATCTAGCTTCTAAATCAAAATTATATACTAGTCACTAAAACAATAGCTTCAAGAATTTGAAAAGTTATCCAAAAACTGGTATATAGGACAAAATGTTAATAGATAAATTAATATGATAGAATGGATGGATGAATAAAATATCTCAGGACTTTTAATACTTGATTTTGAAAAAAGCATTAGATTGTTTAGGATGGGGCTTTATTGAAAACTGTTTGGGTTTTTTAAAACTTTGGTGACATGCAACAATGTTCCTACGCGCATCCTAGAAAACAAAGACTTTCTTGACGACAAATCCGTCTAGGTGTGAAGGTTTTGGCACATTCTGATAGCAATAATGGATGAGTCAATATGTATACATACACACATACATACATAAATACATACATACATACATACATACATACATACATACATAATATGTTAGTAAAACTCTACAATAGTTAGTTTTATGGATATTGATTAACTAAAGTTTGTGTATTGGCCTAATGAGCATAACATGGTTGATAGATTGCGTGGATGTCTCAAACATACAAATAGGTAGGAATTGCACTTATGTCTGTAATAGTTTTGAAAATGTTCATCTTTGTTTAACACCATCTTAGTGTATTTGAGTCAATTAGCGTGAACAGAAATGCCACAATTTCCAGTCATTGTTCACCGGATGTCCATTTAGCACAAATACACAGCTCATCATAAATTATTAAACATATTCACCACATTATTGCACACTTCAATTTTGTTTATTTGCTATAATTTACATAATTTGAAATATGTCAGTTTTCAGTCATTGTTGGGTGGATGGGCTGAAGGCACAATCATGTAAATTTAAGTTGGAATGACACCTTCATGCAAACAGCAGTAAAGGTATTATTCTGAAACCCACACTTCAATTTTGTGGATTGGCCAAAATTTGCATCATCATCATCATCATCATCATCATCATCATCATCATCATCATCATCATCATCATCATCATCATCACAATCATCATCATCACTATCATCATCATCATCATCATCATCATCATCATCATCACCACCACCACCACCATCACCATCAAATACCGCTACTGTCATCAATGCTACTGCTGTTACTACTAGACTTACCTTCTATCTGATTTTACTTCAATATAATAATGATTAAACAGATCAAACGTCGTCAAGACTTAGCTTATTGTGCGTGAAGCAAAACTGACAAACAAAGAAATAAAGCAAACTCATACACAAACTGCACGCAAAGGCCAAACCCGCAGAAAAGGGAAGTGCAAACATCAACAGATACGCCTTGATGATTGAATTGAATCCGTTTGAAAATAGACTCACCAATGTACCACAATTGGTACTTCTTGACGAGCAAGATATTGATCCAGATATTGACCTGATAAAATATGCAGCTGTTGCCAACAAGAATACAATTATTCATCGAGTTGTGTATTATATATAACATTGCAAATAATGATCTCTCCTAAAAAGTTTAATTTTTATTTATGACAAATACTCAAAGATTGGTTTTTCCTCTGACTCAGTGCAAAACAATTAATATGTTTTTATTCTTTATTTTTATTTTTTGTGGGGGGCAGGGTTGAATATCCTAAAATAAAGTGATAAGATAAAAGTCCTTTGCAATGGCTAAATAAATCCTAAGCCAGCGATCTCATTCATTATCTAAAATATGCACAACAGGCCACATGGCTATGTTTATAGCCATTTTTTTTATTTATGCTTCTACGCTCAAATTAGCATCATTTCACGTGCACAGTTTTGCCCTCCTGAGTGCCCCGGCAAAATTATACTCAAATAATAAAGTATTAGACAACTTTAAGCTCAAACTCGCTTACGAAATGTAATTCATAACTGGGATATTGTTTTTAATCTACAGTCTAAGTGAATGGGCTATGTGACTTAAATAAAAGAATGTGTTTAAAAATAAACAAAAGACACAAAGTTTAACAAATATTTCTCGCTAGCAAACTTGTGACATCTTCCAGAATATCTCAAATTTCACATTTACATAATGTTTTCTTCAGTAATCGTGCCATCGCCCCTCTTTAGTAACGAGTTGCACGCATGTGGGTGATTGGCTGACTAAAGGAAATTAACAATTTCTATTTATGCAATACATCCACATATCTTTGAGGCTATTCAGACATATACAGCAGATTCTAGACGTTTCATCCTCTAATTTGGTATCTAATCCACTGTAATACGAACTGTGGAGGTGACGTTTTCATTGTATTGAATCAATATTGATTTAATCCTGAATTGAATAAAGGATGATGGATTAAATCAAGAATGATTTAATGAATTGCTTATAAATCCATAAGTTCATATTGTCACCAAAAGCATATATTGGCTTATTGTTCAGGTTTTGATTGAATATTGAATGAAAGATCAAGTAGTTTAGAGTTCAAGCAACACCGATCTCTAATTTTTGGATGAAGCTTAAGATCAGATAAAATCATTTGTCAAAACTACCACAGGGTCTAAAAATAGATGAGAGGGATTCCCATGAGATCTAAATATAAATTGCCCACAGGCGTGGCTATGCTTTGAAATCGGGTTATAATTGGTAAATGACGTACCACGGAATACATGTATCGTGCCACACTGATACGGCCAACAGGTGTTCCATACATAATACGGATCAACATTATAAAGTCAATATATAGCAGTTTGAACTGGAAAATTGCAAAATGAGTGTGTATGTAGGGGCGTTTGGAATGCCACAATACTCATCAAAAGATACGGGGAAGCCATTGATCAAAAGTATTAAACAAATGTGCTTCTGAAATGTTCACAGTCATTGTTACGTGTTGATAAAGTCAACCCAGGCACACACATAAATTGCACAATTCATTATGAAAGAATTTTCATGATAAGCAGCACCACCATCATGATAGGCATGTGCTTGGAATGTTACACTGTTCAGTGGGGATTAAGTTAACACAGGTGCACATATAACATTGCAGAGAACTTTGCAGTGTCGTTAAGTAAAATTTAAGGCATTTCAGCACTGATTACTGACACGATCTGTAATGAAAATTGAATTTTGAAGTGACACATAAAGTTCATCACAATTGGTGCTGTATTATGAACGCTGACATTGTTTTAACCAACACTGTCAGATGCTTGGTACCTGCTGTGTAAATGATATCTTGACCTATTTACCTATGTAATGACATGCTCACCACTATTATTTTTGTACTGTTCTTTTTTAGTAAAACATGGGGCTTATGGGACAGGTATAGGTCCAGGGTAAAGAATTACTTTTATGATGTGAAAAGTTGCCTTGCTCTGGGAGTAACACTGGAAAGTGGATGTTGTATTTTTCAAGTTAGATAGAGAAGTCACACACACAGATAAATGTATTTTATCAGTGATGTAAGTATGGCCCTCATTCTACAGGTAGCTGCTGTACATATAGAGTGGGGCCTGTGCTGTGTAGAACAGATGTAAAGTGACGTGAAATCCATCTACTTCCTGAATTTAGTGGTCCAACTTTTGCACTTTTTTAAACTGACAAGAGGTAACTAAATTTTTTAATCGAGTATTCTAAGGTAAAACTTTTTTCTCAAATTTCTGCAACACCTTCAAAATATTAAATGTATTTCTTAATCTGTTGTGTATGTCTGTGACGCCATTCTAATAATCCTTTTGTCAATAGTGGTGCTGTTAACTGCGCAAGATAGGACAAAAAAAAAACATAATGAGGCATGCAATTTTATATGTGTAACTGAGTTGAGTTAAACCCCATCATAGGATCATTCATCACACAATCATCAATTTTCAATATTCGAGAATATGGGGCACACTGAGTGCTCTCTAGAGGCATGAATAACATTGTCAACAGTTTTTGTTTCTTCTAATCAATCCTCAAGAAGATTCTGAGCCTATTTTAACGATTTCAGTAAATTATTTGCAATGACATTCAGTTATTCATGCTGCACATTTCCCTCTAACCTACAAGTCGCACATATATGAGTCACCATATGATTCTCTTTGTCATAAGCAAATCCAAGTTGTGGTTTTCCTTTGCTGCATTTGCCTGATTGAAACTGACAACAAAAGAAACGCGATTTCCAGCACACTTGCTTTTGTCAGTTTATGCAGTACTACTACTAAAGGTCCAATTGCTTCATTTTAAATCAATATCTGACTTTACATGAACTGATTGAAAATAGGAGACATCAGTGGAACTACTTGAACTGTTGGGTCAAAGCGAATTAATGTGACAAATGTATGTCATTTCACCCTTCTGTATAAAGTACAACTGCTTAACAAAGAAAATTACATGGAAAACCCAAAGAAACATAACGAGTATTAATTTTTACACGCTTTATACTGCCATCCTCACAATGGATTATGCAACTAATGATTATGAGGGGACTTTATGTGTAAAGCCACTATATTAACGAGTATTCTTCATCGCGTTACCTTTTTTATTGTTTTCTTTTACCTTGAATCGATCCAGCACCCATATCTAGTATCGTTATAGGTTTTGAATCTTGTGACCTGGCACAAACAGTCTAAATAAATTGACACGTTTAAAAAGCATGCAAAATCAAAAAATCTGATGAGCCATTTTTGTACACCACATTGCACATGTTGCCTAACCTTTCCTCCCCCCCCCCTTAGCTCAGCTGACTTTTCGAACTCCACTTCTGACTATATCTACAGGCCCCAACTTTGCCTTACCTTTATCCACGTAAGAACTTCAAATATACATATTATTATTGATAATTTCCTGTGATCATTGTAATAGAATAGGTATTCCCTGCTTTGAAGATCTCTTGGCAATCATTAAAAGAATAAATTCATGTTTAAGTGAAGGCAAAGTCGTTGGTTGCTGGAAATCGAAATATTGGACAAATCTGGATAGTTGAAAAAAGACAAGAATGTGGTTTCTTTCGCCTTTGTTCTGTGATTTAGTGATACAGTGATTTGTGAATGTAGCTTATTTCCTTTGTTCAGTTTAATGTAAGGATACGACATAATGATGTATAGCAATACCCTTTGTTCATTGTTTAATCTTTATTTCATCTTTTATTTGGCACAATTTAGGATTATTAACTTCTCGCTCTGATTAGTACGGTTTCATTAAATAATGCACCAACATATAATTTCAATAAGTAATTAGAAGCTGTGGAGCTTTACTCAGACATTGACGTTTATTGAAGCATCGTCTTTATACAAAAAACGTATACAGGTAGAACATACCTGTTCCAGTAATTTTGATGTTAAACATGTTGCTAAGTGTTTAATTGTACTCAAAGAATGCTGAAATGTTCATGCTGCATATTTTCCCTTTGTCCCAGGAAAAAGTAGCTGTATGTTCAGCCACGCATGCTTTATCACTGATAAACAACTAAGCGGAGAGGCATTTAATTAGTGACCCAATACCAGATGACAGCGGAAGTGAATTATTTGCTTTGTCTACCATATGAGTATAGTAAACACCCGCTGTTCTGATCGGCATATTAAGCATAATGTGCATGCCAAGGAACAGAAGCTTAACTTGCCCCCCCCCCCTACCCGGACTGACCTTTCATCTACAAAGGGCTTCCTCTAGAGGAGTGTTTTAATCATGGTGGTGGTCACCTATCTGAGAGACTGAAATTTATCATTTGTGCTACGGTACCAGATACGTTACGTATCTCTGTGATCACAATCTAACGCATCTTTCGCGCAATCGTTTAGCCGCCGATTAGTACCATGAAAAAAGAGCAATATTATTGTGATACATTAGAAAATAAACCCTCGGGTATACCTTTTTTTTTTTCATTGACGACTGCTCAAAAACTGGTAAACAACTATGCTTTAAGTCACGTTTGAAGTGGGTTGTGTTCTACACAGTGATATCAACCCAAAGAATACTGGAGTTCTGACCTTAGCTTAGACTCAAAGTAGATAAACTGAAAAGTGGTATAAAGGGGTCAGATGTTGCTCAGGTGGAAAATGAGGAAGCAAATTGACGGTGTCGATAACTTAATACTGTCAATACTTTGCACCATTCTTAGAACACAACTGGATTTCGCAACACCATCAGGAAGAAACAAAGGAAAAAGTCAATTCTACATTAGGTGCAAACAGTTTGGTGCTTTTCAGAATAGTTTCATGGGTGGTTGTGAACAAAATAGCATTCTACTTCTACTTATTTGATTATTTTTAACACTGCTAAAAAAAGATTTATCATGATACTACTGATAAAAGGATACCTGTTACTGTTACTTGGAATCAGGCGAGTGACATGATACATTATCTGAAAAATATTTGTTCACCCAGCTTTGACAGTGAGCATCTGGCATATGGTAAAAGTCATACATTCTGTAATTAATCTTCACTGTATTCTATTATATAATATTGAGCAAATCTACTGGTACTTTTTGTTTTCAAGTCGACATTATTGTACCTGTTTTGTTGACAAAATCGATGCTTAATCCCAATCAGGTCAGTCCTTATATACTGATCACTTTATCGCATATACATTTATCGTCAGTTGGAAGTTTGATGTTACGCATTGATTATAATTCAATTCTCTGTCTATAATTGGTGATACATAATCTAACACAATGTATATGATTGAATAAGAAACTAGGGTCTGCATATCTGATATCCACTGTAAACTTCTCGAAATCACTTCCTATAAAGATTTCTGGATGCAGTCTGAGCAGTGACTGGAAAAAGCTATATGTACAGGTACCGTAGCTCAGAAAATTTAAGAAAAAGCGAAGATAACTAGAAAAGAAGATTTGTTCCAGAGGAAATCTGTCTGTGTGCCTTCGAAAGTTGCAAATATTATATGCTATAATTTTGTCCTTTGGTGGTTCACATTCCATTAAGCTTATGGCTCGATAAAGATTTTAAGTCCAAATGACCTTGACCTTTGACCTCTACAGGTAGCATGTCAATTGCAAGCATGTACAGTGTTACAATACCCACCATTTGAGTCCAATACGATTAGAACTTCAGATTGGCCCAGTTATGGCTTAGTTAATCTGTCAAAGGTCCAAATAACATTGACCTTTGACCTTTTGGGGTCACATGCAAGGTATTAATATATGCAGTGTTAAAATAGGTACAATTTGAGCCAACATGGTCATAATTGGAGAAAAATTAACCATGTTATGGCTAGAGGAAAGCCACCATCGAAAGTGGCCTTTGACCTGGAAATGACTTTTGCCCTTTAGATGATCTCTACCTGAAGTGGACCTTGACTTTTAAATGACATTTTGATCTAAACTTGGCCTTTGACCTTGACATGCCTTTTGACCTTGACATGGCCTTGACATTTCAGATGGCCTTTGCCTTTCTATGATCGAACTCCTATACACGCCCAACCACATCTAGTATAGTACATAAGATATTGAAGATTTGATATTTTAATAATTCCTCATTTGCATGTTTTAAAAAAGCATGACCACTTCCTATTAAAAGGCAAAACTATATTTATAGAACTATAATTGTGCCAAGTTTGAAGTTTCTATGCATAATATTTTTCAAATGAAATGTCGGACAAATTTGCAGCTAAAGAAAAGAAGAATAGTAAGAATTCTTAGAAGAACAATATGCCTATGTTGGCACAGAGATATAAAGACATTAATGTGGTGGTCGGTGACTATAGATTTGGCAATTGATTCTCTCCATCGAGGAGACTATATCAACTGGACATCAATATCTTTTAATGTTGTGCGTAAGGCAATGTCGAATTCCCTAGAAAAATGTATTACGACAGAATCTATGATTTACATGAATTTCATTATGTTCAACATTTGTACCCAAATGCCAAATTTGTTTGTGTAAAGCTATACATACTTTGACTTCACACATATATATATATATATATATATATATATATATATATATATATACATATATATATACATTTATATACATATATACATATATATATACATATATATATATATATATATATATATATATATATATATATATATATATATATATATATATATATATTATATTCGGAACGAGCGGGACTCGAACCTGCTACCTTTGGTACCAATCGCCTAGCTGAAATGTGAAACGCACATATCCACTCGACCAAATCCCCATTCCTAAAAAGAATGGTGCAATGGAGGTAGTTATGTGAGTGCAAATGTTTTCTGTTTCTCCATATATATATGTATATATATATATATATATATATATATATATATATATATATATATATATATATATATATATATATATATATATATACATATATACATATATATATACATATACATATACATATACATATACATATATATATATATATATATATATATATACTCCTGGTTCCCACATTAGGGGTACATACTTGAAAATTGAACATTGGGGGTAAAATTTTTCTTAATGCTTTTTCGTACAGAATTAAAGCGAGGGAGGGTGCAGAAAAAACGTGATTTTTTTAGCGAACGAGAGTGCTTGCTACAACATTATTGTTTTTTTTATTAAAAGCAAAATTGAAAAATATACCGATATATGTACCCCTAATGTAAAAAGAGAACTACCCCTAATGTTTTTCATGCAAAGTGGGGTGTTTATGGGTAATTAGGCAAAAAAAGCGCCCTTAAGGTGTATTATATTTTTTCTCTGGATCATACATTGCGGGTACATGTTTGTATCTTTGTAAAAGTAATCTTTGTAGCGACATCCATATTTTACTACTGAACAGCAAACAAGGTAAAGCATGACATATATGCGTTTATCTTATGCTGCATCGCATAATAATCTTTAATGGTTGCACTGGTAAATTTATCGTATTATTTGAGTGATAAAATTAATTTTCCTAATTATTATGATGAATTTTTGTCATAAATACACATTCAGAAATATGGCATAAATATTGAATACCATTTACTTAAATATGATGGATTAGCGAGGTTTGACTGTATTTTGAGAATGAGCAAACATTATTTATTTCTAGATCCTGCTTATCGGATGTGACTCCAAGGTCTGTGGTACAGCGGCAAGCTGACTGTCAAGCTCAGGGATCTTGTCTTGTAGGTCCTTGAGTTAAACCCAGAATTTCAATCAGGTATTCAATGTAAATCAAAATGTTATCCAGACATCCACAGAATATAAAGTTTAAAAAAAAAGAAAAACCAACATTGTTTATCCATGCACAAATGATCTATTTATACAAATATTACCTACTGCGTTAGATGATAGATTCCAAATCCTTCTTTGTTTAATTATGTATAATTATCATACTTAAATACATATCTTTACAGCTTCTGGTTCCAAACAAGAATTCGTTATTACTATATTGTTGTGTAGAATGTTTATAAAATTCAAAAGAAAAAAGGATAATAATATTGTATGCATCAAGCAACCATAAAAAATTATGTAACTATTTTAAATAACATCGTTTATTAACAATCCTTATATCAAGACGTTATATTCTGAATCTTACTCTATATGCAAGTGCATATGAATAACTATGAATTAACACACTAGTTGAATGCCAATCATATTAGGAGCCACGTTCCATGTGCTCATTTAAAAATTTAGGCCCGATCAGAATCTAGACATCAAGGATATTTTGTTCATTCCAAAAATATAGTCGAACCTACCTAATTCATGATATGTATATATATAAATATATATGTAAATATTATTCACTCCTTCAAAATATTTTTACATTGGATCACACTTTATGGGAAAAGCCATATCTACATCTATATTTCAATACACCATTTGTTTGTCATTTTGGTGGGAGGCATGATTAAGTGCATATGAATACCTATGAATCTTAGGGGTGACTTGCATATATGAAACTTTCAACAGATTTATAATATGCTTAAAATAAAAATTAATTTCATAAGGCCAATACATAAGGTCTATATGTTTGCAAATTCTATATGCATATCAAATACAGTTAGGCTTCTTACCAAGTACCATCTGTATCTGGTTATTTTGCCAGGGTAACAAGATTGCCTGCACTGCAAATGAGCTATAGTCCACGAGCATCTCAGCTTGACATAAGTCAGAGACCGTATTTTTTTAACCGTCCAACTTGTCCAACAAATGTTATTATCAAAAATCAATTTAAATACTCCAGGGACGGATGTAGGCAGCGTGACTGTGTCTAGTTTTTCTGGTGTCAACTTGAAAATGTACAGACTTAGGGCATTATTAACATAAATGTGCATTTTTTCTGATTCTGAAATTGGAATTTTGGGTAAAACTGTTTGACATTTAAATATGTGGCATGTCAAAAACATTACAACTATATGTTTTATGCATACAATCCACCGTATTTATATAAATAGAGTTCAAAAGTTGTTACAACATTTATTCTTGGTTGCACATTAGGGGTTAAGGCTTTCTATTTCTGAAATTCACTACACTATCTGAATGCCATTTTGTGTTAAGATGATGTTGCTAATTGGCATTTAAAACTTTAGACTTAATCCGGGGCCAGAAATTAAGCAATATATTGCCTTATTTTAAATGTATATAATTTATGCAGCTTTTTATCAAAATGAAAATAAATACTGAGAATAAACGTCATGAGAACAATTCTTGGGACCAGTATATACATTTTTATTCTGGGTTGTATTTTGTGGGTAAATTCAACATGTCACTCAAACAAAGCTCCTGATGTTATACATATTTTGGGCATGACCATTCCACAGCTTGCCAAGCTTTACATTTTGTTTTGATCCCACGTTTGACCATCATTCACAGAAAAGTTTCTAGATGAAAGTACTTAATCAACCTCTTATTGGCATTCCAATTATGCAACATCAAAGTAGCTTAAATAATTTTCACTGGATCCTACTTTCAGAGAAACTGTACTCGTTTCAATAGCTTAGCAAGCTTTTGCCTAGTAGTTTAGATCTGTTTCAGGATATTGTAGATAGGAGGGTATTTGAAAATTTTTAGGAAATATTCATGGATCATGCCTAAAGGGTAATGGCATTTAGACATATCTGTCACTGCTCCAAATATTAATCCTACACAAAGCTTTACTAGATGGACTGCAAGGTTTCAACCAGATATTTAATCTTGTGAAGATCCACCTGTAATTGTTGTACAGCTTCTCATTAACACAAAGTCGGGTTTTTATATATTACGGGCATTGACCTTACATAGGATGAATAGCTAAAGGGTATTAAGATGTACATCCCTATCTTGTATTTTTGGAAATTAGGTAAAACCAAGATATAAATATTTCTTTCCGTTCACGCCACCATAGCGACATGCACGTCATACAATCCCTCTTTGAAACATAAATGGCCTATTGATTCCTTTCAGGAGTACCCAGTCATATTTACTAGATGATACTTTAGGGGTCAAGGCACATGTACAGCTGCCAGTAACACACCATTTCTATACTCTTTGTATAGTATTTTTTATATATTGTATATGTATATTGCCTTTTACATTTGAGGCTAAATTATTATCTAGAAATTCAGGAATAGCGTTCCCCATTTTGGACACATATCATTTTGAAACGTGTTATTATAATAAATAAATAAACGTTGTTGAAATGGAATGAATTTTAACTACCATGTTGGCATCTAATGGTCTCATTCTACTATATAATCACGTGTTCAGTTGAGCATTAGCATTTACCCTTGCCTTAAAAACTAATTGAAAAATCACTGTGTCATTAAAAGGGATGTACCTGCATGTGTTTTAATTATTTTGAACAGAAATAAAAAATTGTCCTTTAAGAAATAAATAAAAATACATTTCATTCACTTTTGTCAATTATTTTTTATTGAACATTTACTAGTGTATAAATATGTAAAGGAGGTATAACATTCACAGAGCTTTATTGGCATAATGGCAACCATTGCAATCATAATGAGGGTAATGAAGGTAAAGACAGTATTGAAGCTATTTTTAGATTTTATTCTCTGACAGAAAACTTAGGGGCTTCGTGTCTGGGAAGTCTACCTGTAGGGTTAATTGGTGTGATCATGTGATAAATGAATGCAGGAAATAGTTCTCAGATAATTGCTGCCGAATTTCAAGAGTGTCAAATTATTAAGGGACAGATATAGGCAGCGTAACTGTGTCCAGTTTCTATGGCGTCGTATTGAAAATGAACAGATTTAGGGCATTATATACAAAAAATGTGAATATTTTCTGATTCTGAAATTTGAATTTCGGGTAAAAGATGTTGACATTTAAAAATGTGTCATGTAAAAAACATTACAAGAATATGTTTTATGTATGCATTCCACCCTTTTAATATAAAAATGGATTTCAAAAGTTGTTACAACTTTTATTCTGGGTTGCACATCGGGGTTTAAAGCTATCTATTTATAAAAGTCGGTGCACTCTCTGAATACCATTTTTGTTAAGAGGATGCTGCTAATTGGCATTTTAACTTGACACTTAATCCAAGGCCAGGAATTAAGCAATATTTTGCCTAATTCTAATATATAAAACTTATCCAACCTTTTCATCAAAATCAAAATTAAATTTTGAGAATAAACATAAAGAGAACAATTCTTGGGACATATATGTACATTTTTATATTGGATTGCATTTTGTGGGTAAAATCAAGCTTGGCATGCTTTACATTTTGTTTTGATCCCATGTTTGATCATCATTCACAGAAAAGTTTCTAGATGAAAGAACTTAAGCAACCCCTTATTGGCATTCCAATTATGCAACATCAATGTAGCTTAAGTAATTTTCACTGGATCTTACTTTCAGATAAACTGTATGTATCTAAATAGCTTAGAATGCTTTTTCATAGTAGTTTTAGATCTGTTTTATGATATTCTTGATAGCATGGTATTTGAAAAATTTTTGGAAGTATTAATGGATCGTCTCTAAAGAGTAATTGCATTTAGACATACCTTTTCCTTCTCTGGCAAGAAAAAGATCTACAGTCATCTTATTAACATAAAATTGTTGTTTGCAAGAGGTCAGGTGTTTGTTCATTGTGATTTTTGGATTTACAATTATAAAGACCAATGCTGTCAAAGACATAAAAAGGGGGAGCTTTTACGTTCCCCTTTTTTTCTGCTTTTGTCCAATCGGGCTTTGTGTCTCGGAATTCTACCTGTAGGGTTAATAGGTGTGATCATGTGATAAATGAATGCAGGAAATAATTCTGAGATAATTGCTGCCAAAGTTCAAGAGTGTCAAATTATTAAGGGACGGATAAACGCAGTGTAACAGTGATTAGTTTCTCTGGCGTTATATTGAAAATGAACAGATTTAGGGCATTATTTACAAAAAATGTGTATATTTTTTTTATTCTGAAATTGGAATTTGGGGTAAAAGATGTTGACATTTAAAAATGTATCATGTCAAAACATTAAAACTAAATGTTTTATATATACAACCAACCCTTTTTGTATCATAATGGATTTCAATATTGGTTACCCATTTTAATCTGGGTTGCACATTAGGGGTAAAGGCTATCTATTTTTAAAATTCAGTACACTATCTGAGTATATTTCATGTTAAGACGATGCTGCTAATTGGCATTTTGAATTTTTAGACTTAATCCAGGGCCAGAAGTTAAGCAATATTTTCCCTAATTTTTAATATATTATTTATGCAGCTTTTCATGAAAATTGAAAATAAATACTGAGAATAAACGTCAAGAGAACAATTCTTGGGAGAAGTATGTACAATTTTTATTCTGGATTGCATTTTGTGGGTAAAATCAAAATGTCAATCAAACAAACCTCCTGGTGTTATACATATTTTGGGCATGACCATTCCAAAGCTTGGCATGCTTTACATTTTTTTTCATCCCACGTTTGACCATCATTCACAGAAAGTCTCTAGGTGAAAGAACTTAAGCAACCTCTAGATGGCATTCCAATTGTGCAACATCAATGGTGCTTAAGTTATTTTCACTGGATCCTACTTTCAGAGAAACTTAAGGCTATCTAATTCTAAATTTCATTACACCTTCTCAATAGCATTTTTGTTAAGAGGGTGCTGCTAATTAGCATTTTAAATTTGTGACTTAATCTGGGGCTAGAAATTTAGGAAAATTTTGCATAAAAAAAAGCTCTCAGATAATATGCTGCCGAATTTCAAAAGTGTCAAATTATTAAGGAATGGATGTAGGCAGCGTGACTGTGTCTAGTTTCTGTTACGTCAACTGTAAAATGAACAGATTTAGGGCATTATTTCCATAAATGTGTATATTTTCAAAATTCTCAAAATTGGGATTAGGGGTAAAAGATGTTGACATTTAAATATGTGTCATGTCAAAAACATTACAGCTATATGTTTTATGTGTACAATGCACCCTTTTTATGTAATAATGGATTTCAAAGTTTTATTCTGGGTTGCACATTAGGGGTTAAGGCTATCTATTTCTAAATTTCATTACACCTTCTCAATAGCATTTTTGTTAAGAGGGTGCTGCTAATAAGCATTTTAAACTTGTGACTTAATCCGGGGCTAGAAATTTAGCAAAATTTTGCAAAATTTTTAATATATGTAATTTTTGAACTTTTCATGAAAATGAAAAAAAAAATGCTGAGAATAAACTTCATTAGAACAATTCGTGGGACCAGTATGTACATTTTTATTCTGGATTGCATTTTGTGGGTAAAATTAACATGTCATCCAAACAAAGCTCCTGATGTTATAAATATTTTAGGCATGACCATTCCACAGCTTGGCATGCTTTACATTTTGTTTTGATCCCACGTATGACAATCATTCACAGTATAGTTTCTAGATGAAAAGACTTAAGCAACCTCTTGATGCATTCCAATTATGCAACATCAAAGTAGCTGAAGTTATTTTCACTGGATCCTACTTTCAGAGAAACTGTCCTCATTTAAATAGCTGAGCACGCTTTTTCATAGTAGTTTTAGATCTGTTTTATGATATTGTAGATAGGATGATATTTGAAAAATGTTAGGAAATATAAATGGATCGTATCTAAAGAGCAAATAGCATTTACACATATCTGTTACTGCTCCAGCGAGAAAAGGTCTACAGTCATCTTAGTAACATGAAATTGTTGTTTCCAAGACGTCAGGTGTTTGTTCACTGTGGTTTTGCATATACAATTATCAATAACAAAGCTGCCAAACCCATAAAAAGGGGAGCAATGTCCTTATATTATTAGTTCCCTCTTTTTTCTGGTTTTGTCCAATCGGGCTTTGTGTCTCGGACCTCTACCTGTATGGTTAATAGGTGTGATCATGTGATAAATGAATACAGGAAAAAGCTCTCAGATATTATGCTGCCGAATTTCAAAAGTGTCAAATTATTAAGGAATGGATGTAGGCAGCGTGACTGTGTCTAGTTTCTGTTGCGTCAACTGTAAAATGAACAGATTTAGGGCATTATTTACATAAATGTGTATATTTTCAAAATTCTGAAATTGGGATTAGGGGTAAAAGATGTTGACATTTAAATATGTGTCATGTCAAAAACATTACAGCTATATGTTTTTATGTGTACAATGCACCCTTTTTATGTAATAATGGATTTCAAAGTTTTATTCTGGGTTGCACATTAGGGGTTAAGGCTATCTATTTCTAAATTTCATTACACCTTCTCAATAGTATTTTTGTTAAGAGGGTGCTGCTAATAAGCATTTTAAACTTGTGACTTAAATTGGGGCTAGAAATTTAGCAAAATTTTGCATAATTTTTAATATATGTAATTTTTGAACTTTTCATGAAAATGAAAAAAAAACAAATACTGAGAATAAACTTCATGAGAACAATTCATGGGACAAGTATGTACATTTTTATTCTGGATTGCATTTTGTGGGTAAAATCAACATGTCACTCAAACAAAGCTCCTGATGTTATAAATATTTTAGGCATGACCATTCCACAGCTTGGCATGCTTTACATTTTGTTTTGATCCCACGTATGACAATCATTCACAGTATAGTTTCTAGATGAAAAGACTTAAGCAACCTCTTGATGCATTCCAATCATGCAACATCAAAGTAGCTGAAGTTATTTTCACTGGATCCTACTTTCAGAGAAACTGTCCTCATTTAAATAGCTGAGCACGCTTTTTCATAGTAGTTTTAGATCTGTTTTATGATATTGTAGACAGGATGATATTTGAAAAATGTTAGGAAATATAAATGGATCGTATCTAAAGAGCAAATAGCATTTACACATATCTGTTACTGCTCCAGCGAGAAAAGGTCTACAGTCATCTTAGTAACATGAAATTGTTGTTTCCAAGACGTCAGGTGTTTGTTCACTGTGGTTTTGCATATACAATTATCAATAACAAAGCTGCCAAACCCATAAAAAGGGGAGCAATGTCCTTATATTATTAGTTCCCTCTTTTTTCTGGTTTTGTCCAATCGGGCTTTGTGTCTCGGACCTCTACCTGTATGGTTAATAGGTGTGATCATGTGATAAATGAATACAGGAAAAAGCTCTCAGATATTATGCTGCCGAATTTCAAAAGTGTCAAATTATTAAGGAATGGATGTAGGCAGCGTGACTGTGTCTAGTTTCTGTTGCGTCAACTGTAAAATGAACAGATTTAGGGCATTATTTACATAAATGTGTATATTTTCAAAATTCTGAAATTGGGATTAGGGGTAAAAGATGTTGACATTTAAATATGTGTCATGTCAAAAACATTACAGCTATATGTTTTATGTGTACAATGCACCCTTTTTATGTAATAATGGATTTCAAAGTTTTATTCTGGGTTGCACATTAGTGGTTAAGGCTATCTATTTCTAAATTTCATTACACCTTCTCAATAGTATTTTTGTTAAGAGGGTGCTGCTAATAAGCATTTTAAACTTGTGACTTAATCTGGGGCTAGAAATTTAGCAAAATTTTGCATAATTTTTAATATATGTAGTTTTTGAACTTTTACTTCATGAGAACAATTCATGGGACAAGTATGTACATTTTTATTCTGGATTGCATTTTGTGGGTAAAATCAACATGTCACTCAAACAAAGCTCCTGATGTTATAAATATTTTAGGCATGACCATTCCACAGCTTGGCATGCTTTACATTTTGTTTTGATCCCACGTATGACAATCATTCACAGTATAGTTTCTAGATGAAAAGACTTAAGCACCCTCTTGATGCATTCCAATTATGCAACATCAAAGTAGCTGAAGTTATTTTCACTGGATCCTACTTTCAGAGAAACTGTCCTCATTTAAATAGCTGAGCACGCTTTTTCATAGTAGTTTTAGATCTGTTTTATGATATTGTAGATAGGATGATATTTGAAAAATGTTAGGAAATATAAATGGATCGTATCTAAAGAGCAAATAGCATTTACACATATCCGTTACTGCTCCAGCGAGAAAAGGTCTACAGTCATCTTAGTAACATGAAATTGTTGTTTCCAAGACGTCAGGTGTTTGTTCACTGTGGTTTTGCATATACAATTATCAATAACAAAGCTGCCAAACCCATAAAAAGGGGAGCAATGTCCTTATATTATTAGTTCCCTCTTTTTTCTGGTTTTGTCCAATCGGGCTTTGTGTCTCGGACCTCTACCTGTATGGTTAATAGGTGTGATCATGTGATAAATGAATACAGGAAATAGCTCTCAGATAATATGCTGCCGAATTTCAAAAGTGTCAAATTATTAAGGAATGGATGTAGGCAGCGTGACTGTGTCTAGTTTCTGTTGCGTCAACTGTGAAATGAACAGATTTAGGGCATTATTTACATAAATGTGTATATTTTCAAAATTCTGAAATTGGGATTTGGGGTAAAAGATGTTGACATTTAAATATGTGTCATGTCAAAAACATTACAGCTATAAGTTTTATGTGTACAGTGCACCCTTTTTATGTAATAATGGATTTCAAAGTTTTATTCTGGGTTGCACTTTAGGGGTTAAGGCTATCTATTTCTAAATTTCATTACACCTTCTCAATAGTATTTTTGTTAAGGGGTGCTGCTAATAAGCATTTTAAACTTGTGACTTAACCCGGGGCTAGAAATTTAGCAAAATTTTGCATAATTTTTAATATATGTAATTTTTGAACTTTTCATGGAAATGAAAAAAACAAATACTGAGAATAAACTTCATGAGAACAATTCATGGGACAAGAATGTACATTTTTATTCTGCATTGCATTTTGTGGGTAAAATCAACATGTCACTCAAACAAAGCTCCTGATGTTATAAATATTTTAGGCATGACCATTCCACAGCTTGGCATGCTTTACATTTTGTTTTGATCCCACGTATGACAATCATTCACAGTATAGTTTCTAGATGAAAAGACTTAAGCACCCTCTTGATGCATTCCAATCATGCAACATCAAAGTAGCTGAAGTTATTTTCACTGGATCCTACTTTCAGAGAAACTGTCCTCATTTAAATAGCTGAGCACGCTTTTTCATAGTAGTTTTAGATCTGTTTTATGATATTGTAGATAGGATGATATTTGAAAAATGTTAGGAAATATAAATGGATCGTATCTAAAGAGCAAATAGCATTTACACATATCCGTTACTGCTCCAGCGAGAAAAGGTCTACAGTCATCTTAGTAACATGAAATTGTTGTTTCCAAGACGTCAGGTGTTTGTTCACTGTGGTTTTGCATATACAATTATCAATAACAAAGCTGCCAAACCCATAAAAAGGGGAGCAATGTCCTTATATTATTAGTTCCCTCTTTTTTCTGGTTTTGTCCAATCGGGCTTTGTGTCTCGGACCTCTACCTGTATGGTTAATAGGTGTGATCATGTGATAAATGAATACAGGAAAAAGCTCTCAGATATTATGCTTCCGAATTTCAAAAGTGTCAAATTATTAAGGAATGGATGTAGGCAGCGTGATTGTGTCTAGTTTCTGTTGCGTCAACTGTAAAATGAACAGATTTAGGGCATTATTTACATAAATGTGTATATTTTCAAAATTCTGAAATTGGGATTTGGGGTAAAAGATGTTGACATTTAAATATGTGTCATGTCAAAAACATTACAGCTATATGATTTATGTGTACAATGCACCCTTTTTATGTAATAATGGATTTCAAAGTTTTATTCTGGGTTGCACATTAGGGGTTAAGGCTATCTATTTCTAAATTTCATTACACCTTCTCAATAGCATTTTTGTTAAGATGGTTCTGCTAATAAGCATTTTAAACTTGTGACTTAATCTGGGGCTAGAAATTTAGCAAAATTTTGCATAATTTTTAATATATGTAGTTTTTGAACTTTTACTTCATGAGAACAATTCTTGGGACAAGTATGTACATTTTTATTCTGGATTGCATTTTGTGGGTAAAATCAACATGTCACTCAAACAAAGCTCCTGATGTTATAAATATTTTAGGCATGACCATTCCACAGCTTGGCATGCTTTACATTTTGTTTTGATCCCACGTATGACAATCATTCACAGTATAGTTTCTAGATGAAAAGACTTAAGCACCCTCTTGATGCATTCCAATTATGCAACATCAAAGTAGCTGAAGTTATTTTCACTGGATCCTACTTTCAGAGAAACTGTCCTCATTTAAATAGCTTAGCAGGCTTTTTCATAGTAGTTTTAGATCTGTTTTATGATATTGTAGATAGGCTGATATTTGAAAAATGTTAGGAAATATAAATGGATCGTATCTAAAGAGCAAATAGCATTTACACATATCTGTTACTGCTCCTGCGAGAAAAGGTCTACAGTCACCTGATTAACATGAAATTGTTGTTTCCAAGACGTCAGGTGTTTGTTCACTGTGGTTTTGCATATACAATTATCAATAACAAAGCTGCCAAACCCATAAAAAGGGGAGCAATGTCCTTATATTATTAGTTCCCTCTTTTTTCTGGTTTTGTCCAATCGGGCTTTGTGTCTCGGACCTCTACCTGTATGGTTAATAGGTGTGATCATGTGATAAATGAATACAGGAAATAGCTCTCAGATAATATGCTGCCGAATTTCAAAAGTGTCAAATTATTAAGGAATGGATGTAGGCAGCGTGACTGTGTCTAGTTTCTGTTGCGTCAACTGTGAAATGAACAGATTTAGGGCATTATTTACATAAATGTGTATATTTTCAAAATTCTGAAATTGGGATTTGGGGTAAAAGATGTTGACATTTAAATATGTGTCATGTCAAAAACATTACAGCTATATGTTTTATGTGTACAATGCACCCTTTTTATGTAATAATGGATTTCAAAGTTTTATTCTGGGTTGCACTTTAGGGGTTAAGGCTATCTATTTCTAAATTTCATTACACCTTCTCAATAGTATTTTTGTTAAGGGGTGCTGCTAATAAGCATTTTAAACTTGTGACTTAACCCGGGGCTAGAAATTTAGCAAAATTTTGCATAATTTTTAATATATGTAGTTTTTGAACTTTTCATGGAAATGAAAAAAACAAATACTGAGAATAAACTTCATGAGAACTATTCATGGGACAAGAATGTACATTTTTATTCTGCATTGCATTTTGTGGGTAAAATCAACATGTCACTCAAACAAAGCTCCTGATGTTATAAATATTTTAGGCATGACCATTCCACAGCTTGGCATGCTTTACATTTTGTTTTGATCCCACGTATGACAATCATTCACAGTATAGTTTCTAGATGAAAAGACTTAAGCACCCTCTTGATGCATTCCAATCATGCAACATCAAAGTAGCTGAAGTTATTTTCACTGGATCCTACTTTCAGAGAAACTGTCCTCATTTAAATAGCTGAGCACGCTTTTTCATAGTAGTTTTAGATCTGTTTTATGATATTGTAGATAGGATGATATTTGAAAAATGTTAGGAAATATAAATGGATCGTATCTAAAGAGCAAATAGCATTTACACATATCTGTTAATGCTCCAGCGAGAAAAGGTCTACAGTCATCTGATTAACATGAAATTGTTGTTTCCAAGACGCCAGGTGTTTGTTCACTGTGGTTTTGCAAATACAATTATCAATAACAAAGCTGCCAAACCCATAAAAAGGGGAGCAATGTCCTTATATTATTAGTTCCCTCTTTTTTCTGGTTTTGTCCAATCGGGCTTTGTGTCTCGGACCTCTACCTGTATGGTTAATAGGTGTGATCATGTGATAAATGAATACAGGAAAAAGCTCTCAGATATTATGCTGCCGAATTTCAAAAGTGTCAAATTATTAAGGAGTGGATCTAAATAGCGTGATTGTGTCTAGTTTCTGTTGCGTCAACTGTAAAATGAACAGATTTAGGGCATTATTTACATAAATGTGTATATTTTCTAAATTCTGAAATTGGGATTTGGGGTAAAAGATGTTGACATTTAAATATGTGTCATGTCAAAAACATTACAGCTATATGATTTATGTGTACAATGCACCCTTTTTATGTAATAATGGATTTCAAAGTTTTATTCTGGGTTGCACATTAGGGGTTAAGGCTATCTATTTCTAAATTTCATTACACCTTCTCAATAGCATTTTTGTTAAGAGGGTGCTGCTAATAAGCATTTTAAACTTGTGACTTAATCTGGGGCTAGAAATTTAGAAAAAATTTTGCATAATTTTTAATATATGTAGTTTTTGAACTTTTACTTCATGAGAACAATTCTTGGGACAAGTATGTACATTTTTATTCTGGATTGCATTTTGTGGGTAAAATCAACATGTCACTCAAACAAAGCTCCTGATGTTATAAATATTTTAGGCATGACCATTCCACAGCTTGGCATGCTTTACATTTTGTTTTGATCCCACGTATGACAATCATTCACAGTATAGTTTCTAGATGAAAAGACTTAAGCACCCTCTTGATGCATTCCAATTATGCAACATCAAAGTAGCTGAAGTTATTTTCACTGGATCCTACTTTCAGAGAAACTGTCCTCATTTAAATAGTTGAGCATACTTTTTCATAGTAGTTTTAGATCTGTTTTATGATATTGTAGATAGGATGATATTTGAAAAATGTTAGGAAATATAAATGGATCGTATCTAAAGAGCAAATAGCATTTACACATATCTGTTACTGCTCAAGCGAGAAAAGGTCTACAGTCATCTGATTAACATGAAATTGTTGTTTCCAAGACGTCAGGTGTTTGTTCACTGTGGTTTTGCATATACAATTATCAATAACAAAGCTGCCAAACCCATAAAAAGGGGAGCAATGTCCTTATATTATTAGTTCCCTCTTTTTTCTGGTTTTGTCCAATCGGGCTTTGTGTCTCGGACCTCTCCCTGTATGGTTAATAGGTGTGATCATGTGATAAATGAATACAGGAAAAAGCTCTCAGATAATATGCTGCCGAATTTCAAAAGTGTCAAATTATTAAGGAATGGATGTAGGCAGCGTGACTGTGTCTAGTTTCTGTTGCATCAACTGTAAAATGAACAGATTTAGGGCATTATTTACATAAATGTGTATATTTTCAAAATTCTGAAATTGGGATTTGGGGTAAAAGATGTTGACATTTAAATATGTGTCATGTCAAAAACATTACAGCTATATGTTTTATGTGTACAATGCACCCTTTTTATGTAATAATGGATTTCAAAGTTTTATTCTGGGTTGCACATTAGGGGTTAAGGCTATCTATTTCTAAATTTCATTACACCTTCTCAATAGCATTTTTGTTAAGAGGGTTCTGCTAATAAGCATTTTAAACTTGTGACCTAATCCGGGGCTAGAAATTTAGCAAAATTTTGCATAATTTTTAATATATGTAATTTTTCAACTTTTCATGAAAATGGAAAAAAAAATACTGAGAATAAACTTCATGAGAACAATTCTTGGGACAAGTATGTACATTTTTATTCTGGATTGCATTTTGTGGGTAAAATCAACATGTCACTGAAACAAAGCTCCTGATGTTATAAATATTTTAGGCATGACCATTCCACAGCTTGGCATGCTTTACATTTTGTTATGATCCCACGTATGACAATCATTCACAGTATAGTTTCTAGATGAAAAGACTTAAGCACCCTCTTGATGCATTCCAATTATGCAACATCAAAGTAGCTGAAGTTATTTTCACTGGATCCTACTTTCAGAGAAACTGTCCTCATTTAAATAGCTTAGCATACTTTTTCATAGTAGTTTTAGATCTGTTTTATGATATTGTAGATAGGATGATATTTGAAAAATGTTAGGAAATATAAATGGATCGTATCTAAAGAGCAAATAGCATTTACACATATCTGTTACTGCTCCAGCGAGAAAAGGTCTACAGTCATCTGATTAACATGAAATTGTTGTTTCCAAGACGCCAGGTGTTTGTTCACTGTGGTTTTGCAAATACAATTATCAATAACAAAGCTGCCAAACCCATAAAAAGGGGAGCAATGTCCTTATATTATTAGTTCCCTCTTTTTTCTGGTTTTGTCCAATCGGGCTTTGTGTCTCGGACCTCTACCTGTATGGTTAATAGGTGTGATCATGTGATAAATGAATACAGGAAAAAGCTCTCAGATAATATGCTGCCGAATTTCAAAAGTGTCAAATTATTAAGGAATGGATGTAGGCAGCGTGACTGTGTCTAGTTTCTGTTGCGTCAACTGTAAAATGAACAGATTTAGGGCATTATTTACATAAATGTGTATATTTTCAAAATTCTGAAATTGGGATTTGGGGTAAAAGATGTTGACATTTAAATATGTGTCATGTCAAAAACATTACAGCTATATGTTTTATGTGTACAATGCACCCTTTTTATGTAATAATGGATTTCAAAGTTTTATTCTGGGTTGCACATTAGGGGTTAAGGCTATCTATTTCTAAATTTCATTACACCTTCTCAATAGCATTTTTGTTAAGAGGGTTCTGCTAATAAGCATTTTAAACTTGTGACTTAATCTGGGGCTAGAAATTTAGCAAACTTTTGCATAATTTTTAATATATGTAGTTTTTCAACTTTTACTTCATGAGAACAATTCTTGGGACAAGTATGTACATTTTTATTCTGGATTGCATTTTGTGGGTAAAATCAACATGTCACTGAAACAAAGCTCCTGATGTTATAAATATTTTAGGCATGACCATTCCACAGCTTGGCATGCTTTACATTTTGTTTTGATCCCACGTATGACAATCATTCACAGTATAGTTTCTAGATGAAAAGACTTCAGCACCCTCTTGATGCATTCCAATTATGCAACATCAAAGTAGCTGAAGTTATTTTCACTGGATCCTACTTTCAGAGAAACTGTCCTCATTTAAATAGCTGAGCATACTTTTTCATAGTAGCTTTAGATCTGTTTTATGATATTGTAGATAGGATGATATTTGAAAAATGTTAGGAAATATAAATGGGTCGTATCTAAAGAGCAAATAGCATTTACACACATCCGTTACTGCTCCAGCGAGAAAAGGTCTACAGTCATCTTAGTAACATGAAATTGTTGTTTCCAAGACGTCAGGTGTTTGTTCACTGTAGTTTTGCATATACAATTATCAATAACAAAGCTGCCAAACCCATAAAAAGGGGAGCAATGTCCTTATATTATTAGTTCCCTCTTTTTTCTGGTTTTGTCCAATCGGGCTTTGTGTCTCGGACCTCTACCTGTATGGTTAATAGGTGTGATCATGTGATAAATGAATACAGGAAAAAGCTCTCAGATAATATGCTGCCGAATTTCAAAAGTGTCAAATTATGAAGGAATGGATGTAGGCAGCGTGACTGTGTCTAGTTTCTGTTGCATCAACTGTAAAATGAACAGATTTAGGGCATTATTTACATAAATGTGTATATTTTCAAAATTCTGAAATTGGGATTTGGGGTAAAAGATGTTGACATTTAAATATGTGTCATGTCAAAAACATGTCAGCTATATGTTTTATGTGTACAATGCACCCTTTTTATGTAATAATGGATTTCAAAGTTTTATTCTGGGTTGCACATTAGGGGTTAAGGCTATCTATTTCTAAATTTCATTACACCTTCTCAATAGCATTTTTGTTAAGAGGGTTCTGCTAATAAGCATTTTAAACTTGTGACTTAATCTGGGGCTAGAAATTTAGCAAAATTTTGCATAATTTTCAATATATGTAATTTTTCAACTTCTCATGAAAATGGAAAAACAAATACTGAGAATAACTTCATGAGAACAATTCTTGGGACAAGTATGTACATTTTTATTCTGGATTGCATTTTGTGGGTAAAATCAACATGTCACTGAAACAAAGCTCCTGATGTTATAAATATTTTAGGCATGACCATTCCACAGCTTGGCATGCTTTACATTTTGTTTTGATCCCACGTATGACAATCATTCACAGTATAGTTTCTAGATGAAAAGACTTAAGCACCCTCTTGATGCATTCCAATTATGCAACATCAAAGTAGCTGAAGTTATTTTCACTGGATCCTACTTTCAGAGAAACTGTCCTCATTTAAATAGCTGAGCATACTTTTTCATAGTAGCTTTAGATCTGTTTTATGATATTGTAGATAGGATGATATTTGAAAAATGTTAGGAAATATAAATGGATCGTATCTAAAGAGCAAATAGCATTTACACACATCCGTTACTGCTCCAGCGAGAAAAGGTCTACAGTCATCTTAGTAACATGAAATTGTTGTTTCCAAGACGTCAGGTGTTTGTTCACTGTAGTTTTGCATATACAATTATCAATAACAAAGCTGCCAAACCCATAAAAAGGGGAGCAATGTCCTTATATTATTAGTTCCCTCTTTTTTCTGGTTTTGTCCAATCGGGCTTTGTGTCTCGGACCTCTACCTGTATGGTTAATAGGTGTGATCATGTGATAAATGAATACAGGAAAAAGCTCTCAGATAATATGCTGCCGAATTTCAAAAGTGTCAAATTATTAAGGAATGGATGTAGGCAGCGTGACTGTGTCTAGTTTCTGTTGCATCAACTGTAAAATGAACAGATTTAGGGCATTATTTACATAAATGTGTATATTTTCAAAATTCTGAAATTGGGATTTGGGGTAAAAGATGTTGACATTTAAATATGTGTCATGTCAAGAACATGTCAGCTATATGTTTTATGTGTACAATGCATCCTTTTTATGTAATAATGGATTTCAAAGTTTTATTCTGGGTTGCACATTAGGGGTTAAGGCTATCTATTTCTAAATTTCATTACACCTTCTCAATAGCATTTTTGTTAAGAGGGTGCTGCTAATAAGCATTTTAAACTTGTGACTTAATCTGGGGCTAGAAATTTAACAACATTTTGCATAATTTTTAATATATGTAATTTTTGAACTTTTCATGAAAATGAAAACACAAATACTGAGAATAACTTCATGAGAACAATTCTTGGGACAAGTATGTACATTTTTATTCTTGATTGCATTTTGTGGGTAAAATCAACATGTCACTCAAACAAAGCTCCAGATGGTATAAATATTTTAGGCATGACCATTCCACAGCTTGGCATGCTTTACATTTTGTTTTGATCCCACGTATGACAATCATTCACAGTATAGTTTCTAGATGAAAAGACTTAAGCACCCTCTTGATGCATTCCAATTATGCAACATCAAAGTAGCTGAAGTTATTTTCACTGGATCCTACTTTCAGAGAAACTGTCCTCATTTAAATAGCTGAGCACGCTTTTTCATAGTAGTTTCAGATCTGTTTTATGATATTGTAGATAGGATGATATTTGAAAAATGTTAGGAAATATAAATGGATCGTATCTACAGAGCAAATAGCATTTACACATATCTGTTACTGCTCCAGCGAGAAAAGGTCTACAGTCATCTGATTAACATGAAATTGTTGTTTCATAGACGTCAGGTGTTTGTTCACTGTAGTTTTGCATATACAATTATCAATAACAAAGCTGCCAAACCCATAAAAAGGGGAGCAATGTCCTTATATTATTAGTTCCCTCTTTTTTCTGGTTTTGTCCAATCGGGCTTTGTGTCTCGGACCTCTACCTGTATGGTTAATAGGTGTGATCATGTGATAAATGAATACAGGAAAAAGCTCTCAGATAATATGCTGCCGAATTTCAAAAGTGTCAAATTATGAAGGAATGGATGTAGGCAGCGTGACTGTGTCTAGTTTCTGTTGCATCAACTGTAAAATGAACAGATTTAGGGCATTATTTACATAAATGTGTATATTTTCAAAATTCTGAAATTGGGATTTGGGGTAAAAGATGTTGACATTTAAATATGTGTCATGTCAAAAACATGTCAGCTATATGTTTTATGTGTACAATGCACCCTTTTTATGTAATAATGGATTTCAAAGTTTTATTCTGGGTTGCACATTAGGGGTTAAGGCTATCTATTTCTAAATTTCATTACACCTTCTCAATAGCATTTTTGTTAAGATGGTTCTGCTAATAAGCATTTTAAATTTGTGACTTAATCTGGGGCTAGAAATTTAGCAAAATTTTGCATAATTTTCAATATATGTAATTTTTCAACTTCTCATGAAAATGGAAAAACAAATACTGAGAATAACTTCATGAGAACAATTCTTGGGACAAGTATGTACATTTTTATTCTGGATTGCATTTTGTGGGTAAAATCAACATGTCACTGAAACAAAGCTCCTGATGTTATAAATATTTTAGGCATGACCATTCCACAGCTTGGCATGCTTTACATTTTGTTTTGATCCCACGTATGACAATCATTCACAGTATAGTTTCTAGATGAAAAGACTTCAGCACCCTCTTGATGCATTCCAATTATGCAACATCAAAGTAGCTGAAGTTATTTTCACTGGATCCTACTTTCAGAGAAACTGTCCTCATTTAAATAGCTGAGCATACTTTTTCATAGTAGCTTTAGATCTGTTTTATGATATTGTAGATAGGATGATATTTGAAAAATGTTAGGAAATATAAATGGATCGTATCTAAAGAGCAAATAGCATTTACACACATCCGTTACTGCTCCAGCGAGAAAAGGTCTACAGTCATCTTAGTAACATGAAATTGTTGTTTCCAAGACGTCAGGTGTTTGTTCACTGTAGTTTTGCATATACAATTATCAATAACAAAGCTGCCAAACCCATAAAAAGGGGAGCAATGTCCTTATATTATTAGTTCCCTCTTTTTTCTGGTTTTGTCCAATCGGGCTTTGTGTCTCGGACCTCTACCTGTATGGTTAATAGGTGTGATCATGTGATAAATGAATACAGGAAAAAGCTCTCAGATAATATGCTGCCGAATTTCAAAAGTGTCAAATTATGAAGGAATGGATGTAGGCAGCGTGACTGTGTCTAGTTTCTGTTGCATCAACTGTAAAATGAACAGATTTAGGGCATTATTTACATAAATGTGTATATTTTCAAAATTCTGAAATTGGGATTTGGGGTAAAAGATGTTGACATTTAAATATGTGTCATGTCAAGAACATGTCAGCTATATGTTTTATGTGTACAATGCATCCTTTTTATGTAATAATGGATTTCAAAGTTTTATTCTGGGTTGCAAATTAGGGGTTAAGGCTATCTATTTCTAAATTTCATTACACCTTCTCAATAGCATTTTTGTTAAGAGGGTGCTGCTAATAAGCATTTTAAACTTGTGACTTAATCTGGGGCTAGAAATTTAACAACATTTTGCATAATTTTTAATATATGTAATTTTTGAACTTTTCATGAAAATGAAAACACAAATACTGAGAATAACTTCATGAGAACAATTCTTGGGACAAGTATGTACATTTTTATTCTTGATTGCATTTTGTGGGTAAAATCAACATGTCACTCAAACAAAGCTCCAGATGGTATAAATATTTTAGGCATGACCATTCCACAGCTTGGCATGCTTTACATTTTGTTTTGATCCCACGTATGACAATCATTCACAGTATAGTTTCTAGATGAAAAGACTTAAGCACCCTCTTGATGCATTCCAATTATGCAACATCAAAGTAGCTGAAGTTATTTTCACTGGATCCTACTTTCAGAGAAACTGTCCTCATTTAAATAGCTGAGCACGCTTTTTCATAGTAGTTTCAGATCTGTTTTAAGATATTGTAGATAGGATGATATTTGAAAAATGTTAGGAAATATAAATGGATCGTATCTACAGAGCAAATAGCATTTACACATATCTGTTACTGCTCCAGCGAGAAAAGGTCTACAGTCATCTGATTAACATGAAATTGTTGTTTCCAAGACGTCAGGTGTTTGTTCACTGTAGTTTTGCATATACAATTATCAATAACAAAGCTGCCAAACCCATAAAAAGGGGAGCAATGTCCTTATATTATTAGTTCCCTCTTTTTTCTGGTTTTGTCCAATCGGGCTTTGTGTCTCGGACCTCTACCTGTATGGTTAATAGGTGTGATCATGTGATAAATGAATACAGGAAAAAGCTCTCAGATAATATGCTGCCGAATTTCAAAAGTGTCAAATTATGAAGGAATGGATGTAGGCAGCGTGACTGTGTCTAGTTTTTTTTGCGTCAACTGTAAAATGAACAGATTTAGGGCATTATTTACATAAATGTGTATATTTTCAAAATTCTGAAATTGGGATTAGGGGTAAAAGATGTTGACATTTAAATATGTGTCATGTCAAAAACATGTCAGCTATATGTTTTATGTGTACAATGCATCCTTTTTATGTAATAATGGATTTCAAAGTTTTATTCTGGGTTGCACATTAGGGGTTAAGGCTATCTATTTCTAAATTTCATTACACCTTCTCAATAGCATTTTTGTTAAGAGAGTTTTGCTAATTAGCATTTTAAACTTGTGACTTAATCCGGAGCTAGAAATTTAGCAAAATTTTGCATAATTTTAAATATATGTAATTTTTCAACTTTTCATGAAAATGGAAAAAAAAATACTGAAAATAAACTTCATGAGAACAATTCTTGGGACAAGTATGTACATTTTTATTCTGGATTGCATTTTGTGGGTAAAATCAACATGTCACTCAAACAAAGCTCCTGATGTTATAAATATTTTAGGCATGACCATTCCACAGCTTGGCATCCTTTTCATTTTGTTTTGATCCCACGTATGACAATCATTCACAGTATAGTTTCTAGATGAAAAGACTTAAGCACCCTCTTGATGCATTCCAATTATGCAACATCAAAGTAGCTGAAGTTATTTTCACTGGATCCTACTTTCAGAGAAACTGTCCTCGTTTAAATAGCTGAGCATACTTTTTCATAGTAGTTTTAGATCTGTTTTATGATATTGTAGATAGGCTGATATTTGAAAAATGTTAGGAAATATAAATGGATCGTATCTAAAGAGCAAATAGCATTTACACATATCCGTTACTGCTCCAGCGAAAAAAGGTCCACAGTCATTTTAGTAACATGAAATTGTTGTTTCCAAGACGTCAGGTGTTTGTTCACTGTGGTTTTGCATATACAATTATCAATAACAAAGCTGCCAAACCCATAAAAAGGGGAGCAATGTCCTTATATTATTAGTTCCCTCTTTTTTCTGGTTTTGTCCAATCGGGCTTTGTATCTCGGACCTCTACCTGTATGGTTAATAGGTGTGATCATGTGATAAATGAATACAGGAAAAAGCTCTCAGATAATATGCTGCCGAATTTCAAAAGTGTCAAATTATGAAGGAATGGATGTAGGCAGCGTGACTGTGTCTAGTTTCTGTTGCGTCAACTGTAAAATGAACAGATTTAGGGCATTATTTACATAAATGTGTATATTTTCAAAATTCTGAAATTGGGATTTGGGTAAAAGATGTTGACATTTAAATATGTGTCATGTCAAAAACATGTCAGCTATATGTTTTATGTGTACAATGCATCCTTTTTATGTAATAATGGATTTCAAAGTTTTATTCTGGGTTGCACTTTAGGGGTTAAGGCTATATATTTCTAAATTTCATTACACCTTCTCAATAGCATTTTTGTTAAGAGGGTGCTGCTAATAAGCATTTTAAACTTGTGACTTAATCCGGGGCTAGAAATTTAGCAAAATTTTGCATAATTTTTAATATATGTAATTTTTGAACTTTTACTTCATGAGAACAATTCTTGGGACAAGTATGTACATTTTTATTCTGGATTGCATTTTGTGGGTAAAATCAACATGTCACTCAAACAAAGTTCCTTATGTTATAAATATTTTAGGCATGACCATTCCACAGCTTGGCATGCTTTACATTTTGTTTTGATCCCACGTATGACAATCATTCACAGTATAGTTTCTACATGAAAAGACTTAAGCAACCTCTTGATGCATTCCAGTTATGCAACATCAAAGTAGCTGAAGTTATTTTCACTGGATCCTACTTTCAGATAAACTGTACTCATTTCAATAGCTTAGCACACTTTTGCATAGTAGTTTTAGATCTGTTTTATATTATTGTAGATAGGATGGTGTTAGAAAAATTTCAGGAAATATTCATGGATCGTACCTAGACAGTAATTGCATTTTGATATACATGTCACTACTCCAGCAAGAAAAGGTCTCCAGTCATATTATTAGCATGAAACTGTTGTTTGCAAGACGCCATGCGTTTGTTGAGTGTGTTTTTCGAATTTACGATTATAAAGACCAAAGATGTCAAAGACATTAATAGGGGAGCAATGTCCTTAGACTCTTAGGTCCCCTATTTTTCTGGATTTGTCCCATCGGGCTTTGTGTCTCAGAACTCTACCTGTAAGGTTAATAGGTGTGATCATTTGATAAATGAATACAGGAAATATTTTTCAGTTAATTGCTGCTGAATTTCAAGATTGTCAAACCATTAAGGGACGGATATAGGCAGCATGACTGTGTCCAGTTTCTCTGGCATCAACTTGAAAATGAACAGACTTAGGGCATTATTTACCAAAAAATGTGTATATTTTCTGAATCTGACGTTAAAATTTGGGGTAAAGATGTTGACATTTAAATATGTGTTGTGTCAAAAACATTACAACTACATGTTTTATGTATACATTCCACCCTATGATGATATATTTCAAAAGTTGTTACAACTTTTATTCAGGGTTGCACATTAGGGGCTCAGGCTATCTATTTCTGTCATTCAACACACTCTCTGAATACCACTTTTGTAAAGAGGATGCTGCTAATTGGCATTTCAAACTTGTGACTTAATCCGGGGCCAAACATTAAGCAATATTTTCCCTAATTTCTAATATTTATAACTCATGCAACTTTTCTATCAAAATGAAAATAAATATTGAGAATTAACGTCATGAGAACAATTCTTGGGACAAGTATGTACATTTTTATCCTGGATTGCATTTTGTGGGTAAAATCAACATGTCACTCAAACAAAGCTTCTGATGTTATAAATATTTTAGGCATGACCATTCCACAGCTTGGCATCCTTTTCATTTTGTTTTGATCCCACGTATGACAATCATTCACAGTATAGTTTCTAGATGAAAAGACTTAAGCACCCTCTTGATGCATTCCAATTATGCAACATCAAAGTAGCTGAAGTTATTTTCACTGGATCCTACTTTCAGAGAAACTGTCCTCATTTAAATAGCTTAGCAGGCTTTTTCATAGTAGTTTTAGATCTGTTTTATGATATTGTAGATAGGATGATATTTGAAAAATGTTAGGAAATATAAATGGATCGTATCTAAAGAGCAAATAGCATTTACACATATCTGTTACTGCTCCAGCGAGAAAAGGTCTACAGTCACCTGATTAACATGAAATTGTTGTTTCCAAGACGTCAGGTGTTTGTTCACTGTAGTTTTGCATATACAATTATCAATAACAAAGCTGCCAAACCCATAAAAAGGGGAGCAATGTCCTTATATTATTAGTTCCCTCTTTTTTCTGGTTTTGTCCAATCGGGCTTTGTGTCTCGGACCTCTACCTGTATGGTTAATAGGTGTGATCATGTGATAAATGAATACAGGAAATAGCTCTCAGATAATATGCTGCCGAATTTCAAAAGTGTCAAATTATGAAGGAATGGATGTAGGCAGCGTGACTGTGTCTAGTTTCTGTTGCGTCAACTGTGAAATGAACAGATTTAGGGCATTATTTACATAAATGTGTATATTTTCAAAATTCTGAAATTGGGATTAGGGGTAAAAGATGTTGACATTTAAATATGTGTCATGTCAAAAACATTACAGCTATATGTTTTATGTGTACAATGCACCCTTTTTATGTAATAATGGATTTCAAAGTTTTATTCTGGGTTGCACTTTAGGGGTTAAGGCTATCTATTTCTAAATTTCATTACACCTTCTCAATAGTATTTTTGTTAAGAGGGTGCTGCTAATAAGCATTTTAAACTTGTGACTTAACCCGGGGCTAGAAATTTAGCAAAATTTTGCATAATTTTTAATATATGTAATTTTTTAACTTTTCATGAAAATCAAAAAAACAAATACTGAGAATAAACTTCATCAGAACAATTCATGGGACAAGAATGTACATTTTTATTCTGGATTGCATTTTGTGGGTAAAATCAACATGTCACTCAAACAAAGCTCCTGATGTTATAAATATTTTAGGCATGACCATTCCACAGCTTGGCATGCTTTACATTTTGTTTTGATCCCACGTATGACAATCATTCACAGTATAGTTTCTAGATGAAAAGACTTAAGCACCCTCTTGATGCATTCCAATTATGCAACATCAAAGTAGCTGAAGTTATTTTCACTGGATCCTACTTTCAGAGAAACTGTCCACATTTAAATAGCTGAGCATACTTTTTCATAGTAGTTTTAGATCTGTTTTATGATATTGTAGATAGGCTGATATTTGAAAAATGTTAGGAAATATAAATGGATCGTATCTAAAGAGCAAATAGCATTTACACATATCCGTTACTGCTCCAGCGAAAAAAGGTCTACCGTCATCTGATTAACATGAAATTATTGTTTCCAAGACGTCAGGTGTTTGTTCACTGTGGTTTTGCATATACAATTATCAATAACAAAGCTGCCAAACCCATAAAAAGGGGAGCAATGTCCTTATATTATTAGTTCCTCTTTTTTCTGGTTTTGTCCAATCGGGCTTTGTGTCTCGGACCTTTACCTGTATGGTTAATAGGTGTGATCATGTGATTAATGAATACAGGAAAAAGCTCTCAGATAATATGCTGCCGAATTTCAAAAGTGTCAAATTATTAAGGAATGGATGTAGGCAGCGTGACTGTGTCTAGTTTCTGTTGCGTCAACTGTAAAATGAACAGATTTAGGGCATTATTTACATAAAGGTGTATATTTTCAAAATTCTGAAATTGGGATTTGGGGTAAAAGATGTTGACATTTAAATATGTGTCATGTCAAAAACATTACAGCTATATGTTTTATGTGTACAATGCACCCTTTTTATGTAATAATGGATTTCAAAGTTTTATTCTGGGTTGCAAATTAGGGGTTAAGGCTATCTATTTCTAAATTTCATTACACCTTCTCAATATCATTTGTGTTAAGAGGGTGCTGCTAATAATCATTCTAAACTTGTGACTTAATCTGGGGCTAGAAATTTAGCAAAATTTTGCATAATTTTTAATATAATTAATTTTTGAACTTTTCATGAAAATGAAAAAAAAAAATACTGAGATTAAACTTCATGAGAACAATTCTTGGGACAAGTATGTACATTTTTATTCTGGATTGCATTTTGTGGGTAAAATCAACATGTCACTGAAACAAAGCTCTCGATGTTATAAATATTTTAGGCATGACCATTCCACAGCTTGGCATGCTTTACATTTTGTTTTGATCCCACGTATGACAATCATTCACAGTATAGTTTCTAGATGAAAAGACTTAAGCACCCACTTGATGCATTCCAATTATGCAACATCAAAGTAGCTGAAGTTATTTTCACTGGATCCTACTTTCAGAGAAACTGTCCTCATTTAAATAGCTGAGCATACTTTTTCATAGTAGCTTTAGATCTGTTTTATGATATTGTAGATAGGATGATATTTGAAAAATGTTAGGAAATATAAATGGATCGTATCTAAAGAGCAAATAGCATTTACACATATCTGATACTGATCCAGCGAGAAAAGGTCTACAGTCATCTTAGTAACATGAAATTGTTGTTTCCAAGACGTCAGGTGTTTGTTCACTGTGGTTTTGCATATACAATTATCAATAACAAAGCTGCCAAACCCATAAAAAGGGGAGCAATGTCCTTATATTATTAGTTCCCTCTTTTTTCTGGTTTTGTCCAATCGGGCTTTGTGTCTCGGACCTCTACCTGTATGGTTAATAGGTGTGATCATGTGATAAATGAATACAGGAAAAAGCTCTCAGATAATATGCTGCCGAATTTCAAAAGTGTCAAATTATTAAGGAATGGATGTAGGCAGCGTGATTGTGTCTAGTTTCTGTTGCGTCAACTGTAAAATGAACAGATTTAGGGCATTATTTACATAAATGTGTATATTTTCAAAATTCTGAAATTGGGATTTGGGGTAAAAGATGTTGACATTTAAATATGTGTCATGTCAAAAACATTACAGCTATATGTTTTATGTGTACAATGCACCCTTTTTATGTAATAATGGATTTCAAAGTTTTATTCTGGGTTGCACATTAGGGGTTAAGGCTATCTATTTCTAAATTTCATTACACCTTCTCAATAGTATTTTTGTTAAGAGGGTGCTGCTAATAAGCATTTTAAACTTGTGACTTAACCCGGGGCTAGAAATTTAACCAAATTTTGCATAATTTTTTAACTTTTCATGAAAATCAAAAAAACAAATACTGAGAATAAACTTCATCAGAACAATTCATGGGACAAGAATGTACATTTTTATTCTGGATTGCATTTTGTGGGTAAAATCAACATGTCACTCAAACAAAGCTCTCGATGTTATAAATATTTTAGGCATGACCATTCCACAGCTTGGCATGCTTTACATTTTGTTTTGATCCCACGTATGACAATCATTCACAGTATAGTTTCTAGATGAAAAGACTTAAGCACCCTCTTGATGCATTCCAATCATGCAACATCAAAGTAGCTGAAGTTATTTTCACTGGATCCTACTTTCAGAGAAACTGTCCTCATTTAAATAGCTGAGCACGCTTTTTCATAGTAGTTTTAGATCTGTTTTTTGATATTGTAGATAGGATGATATTTGAAAAATGTTAGGAAATATAAATGGATCGTATCTAAAGAGCAAATAGCATTTACACATATCTGTTACTGCTCCAGCGAGAAAAGGTCTACAGTCATCTGATTAACATGAAATTGTTGTTTCCAAGACGTCAGGTGTTTGTTCACTGTGGTTTTGCATATACAATTATCAATAACAAAGCTGCCAAACCCATAAAAAGGGGAGCAATATCCTTATATTATTAGTTCCCTCTTTTTTCTGGTTTTGTCCAATCGGGCTTTGTGTCTCGGACCTCTACCTGTATGGTTAATAGGTGTGATCATGTGATAAATGAATACAGGAAAAAGCTCTCAGATATTATGCTGCCGAATTTCAAAAGTGTCAAATTATTAAGGAGTGGATCTAAGCAGCGTGATTGTGTCTAGTTTCTGTTGCGTCAACTGTAAAATGAACAGATTTAGGGCATTATTTACATAAATGTGTATATTTTCAAAATTCTGAAATTGGGATTTGGGGTAAAAGATGTTGACATTTAAATATGTGTCATGTCAAAAACATTACAGCTATATGTTTTATGTGTACAATGCACCCTTTTTATGTAATAATGGATTTCAAAGTTTTATTCTGGGTTGCACATTAGGGGTTAAGGCTATCTATTTCTAAATTTCATTACACCTTCTCAATAGCATTTTTGTTAAGAGGGTGCTGCTAATAAGCATTTTAAACTTGTGACTTAATCTGGGGCTAGAAATTTAGAAAAAATTTTGCATAATTTTTTATATATGTAGTTTTTGAACTTTTCATGAAAATCAAAAAAACAAATACTGAGAATAAACTTCATGAGAACAATTCTTGGGACAAGAATGTACATTTTTATTCTGGATTGCATTTTGTGGGTAAAATCAACATGTCACTCAAACAAAGCTCATGATGTTATAAATATTTTAGGCATGACCATTCCACAGCTTGGCATGCTTTACATTTTGTTTTGATCCCACGTATGACAATCATTCACAGTATAGTTTCTAGATGAAAAGACTTAAGCACCCTCTTGATGCATTCCAATCATGCAACATCAAAGTAGCGGAAGTTATTTTCACTGGATCCTACTTTCAGAGAAACTGTCCTCATTTAAATAGCTGAGCACGCTTTTTCATAGTAGTTTTAGATCTGTTTTATGATATTGTAGATAGGATGATATTTGAAAAATGTTAGGAAATATAAATGGATCGTATCTAAAGAGCAAATAGCATTTACACATATCTGTTACTGCTCCAGCGAGAAAAGGTCTACAGTCATCTGATTAACATGAAATTGTTGTTTCCAAGACGTCAGGTGTTTGTTCACTGTGGTTTTGCATATACAATTATCAATAACAAAGCTGCCAAACCCATAAAAAGGGGAGCAATGTCCTTATATTATTAGTTCCCTCTTTTTTCTGGTTTTGTCCAATCGGGCTTTGTGTCTCGGACCTCTACCTGTATGGTTAATAGGTGTGATCATGTGATAAATGAATACAGGAAAAAGCTCTCAGATATTATGCTGCCGAATTTCAAAAGTGTCAAATTATTAAGGAGTGGATCTAAGCAGCATGATTGTGTCTAGTTTCTGTTGCGTCAACTGTAAAATGAACAGATTTAGGGCATTATTTACATAAATGTGTATATTTTCAAAATTCTGAAATTGGGATTTGGGGTAAAAGATGTTGACATTTAAATATGTGTCATGTCAAAAACATTACAGCTATATGTTTTATGTGTACAATGCACCCTTTTTATGTAATAATGGATTTCAAAGTTTTATTCTGGGTTGCACATTAGGGGTTAAGGCTATATATTTCTAAATTTCATTACACCTTCTCAATAGCATTTTTGTTAAGGGGTGCTGCTAATAAGCATTTTAAACTTGTGACTTAATCTGGGGCTAGAAATTTAGAAAAAATTTTGCATAATTTTTTATATATTTAGTTTTTGAACTTTTACTTCATGAGAACAATTCTTGGGACAAGTATGTACATTTTTATTCTGGATTGCATTTTGTGGGTAAAATCAACATGTCACTCAAACAAAGCTCCTGATGTTATAAATATTTTAGGCATGACCATTCCACAGCTTGGCATGCTTTACATTTTGTTTTGATCCCACGTATGACAATCATTCACAGTATAGTTTCTAGATGAAAAGACTTAAGCACCCTCTTGATACATTCCAATTATGCAACATCAAAGTAGCTGAAGTTATTTTCACTGGATCCTACTTTCAGATAAACTGTCCTCATTTAAATAGCTGAGCATACTTTTTCATAGTAGTTTTAGATCTGTTTTATGATATTGTAGATAGGATGATATTTGAAAAATGTTAGGAAATATAAATGGATCGTATCTAAAGAGCAAATAGCATTTACACATATCCGTTACTGCTCCAGCGAGAAAAGGTCTACAGTCATTTTAGTAACATGAAATTGTTGTTTCCAAGACGTCAGGTGTTTGTTCACTGTAGTTTTGCATATACAATTATCAATAACAAAGCTGCCAAACCCATAAAAAGGGGAGCAATGTCCTTATATTATTAGTTCCCTCTTTTTTCTGGTTTTGTCCAATCGGGCTTTGTGTCTCGGACATCTACCTGTATGGTTAATAGGTGTGATCATGTGATAAATGAATACAGGAAAAAGCTCTCAGATAATATGCTGCCGAATTTCAAAAGTGTCAAATTATTAAGGAATGGATGTAGGCAGCGTGACTGTGTCTAGTTTCTGTTGCGTCAACTGTAAAATGAACAGTTTTAGGGCATTATTTACATAAAGGTGTATATTTTCAAAATTCTGAAATTGGGATTTGGGGTAAAAGATGTTGACATTTAAATATGTGTCATGTCAAAAACATTACAGCTATATGTTTTATGTGTACAATGCACCCTTTTTATGTAATAATGCATTTCAAAGTTTTATTCTGGGTTGCACTTTAGGGGTTAAGGCTATCTATTTCTAAATTTCATTACACCTTCTCAATAGCATTTTTGTTAAGAGGGTGCTGCTAATAAGCATTTTAAACTGGTGACTTAATCTGGGGCTAGAAATTTAACAACATTTTGCATAATTTTAATATATGTAATTTTTGAACTTTTCATGAAAATGAAAAAACAAATACTGAGAATAACTTCATGAGAACAATTCTTGGGACAAGTATGTACATTTTTATTCTGGATTGCATTTTGTGGGTAAAATCAACATGTCACTCAAACAAAGCTCCTGATGTTATAAATATTTTAGGCATGACCATTCCACAGCTTTGCATCCTTTTCATTTTGTTTTGATCCCACGTATGACAATCATTCACAGTATAGTTTCTAGATGAAAAGACTTAAGCAGCCTCTTGATGCATTCCAATTATGCAACATCAAAGTAGCTGAAGTTATTTTCACTGGATCCTACTTTCAGAGAAACTGTCCTCATTTAAATAGCTGAGCATACTTTTTCATAGTAGTTTCAGATCTGTTTTATGATATTGTAGATAGGAGGATATTTGAAAAATGTTAGGAAATATAAATGGATCGTATCTACAGAGCAAATAGCATTTACACATATCTGTTACTGCTCCAGCGAGAAAAGGTCTACAGTCATCTGATTAACATGAAATTGTTGTTTCCAAGACGTCAGGTGTTTGTTCACTGTAGTTTTGCATATACAATTATCAATAACAAAGCTGCCAAACCCATAAAAAGGGGAGCAATGTCCTTATATTATTAGTTCCCTCTTTTTTCTGGTTTTGTCCAATCGGGCTTTGTGTCTCGGACCTCTACCTGTATGGTTAATAGGTGTGAACATGTGATAAATGAATACAGGAAAAAGCTCTCAGATAATATGCTGCCGAATTTCAAAAGTGTCAAATTATTAAGGAATGGATGTAGGCAGCGTGACTGTGTCTAGTTTCTGTTGCATCAACTGTAAAATGAACAGATTTAGGGCATTATTTACATAAATGTGTATATTTTCAAAATTCTGAAATTGGGATTTGGGGTAAAAGATGTTGACATTTAAATATGTGTCATGTCAAAAACATGTCAGCTATATGTTTTATGTGTACAATGCATCCTTTTTATGTAATAATGGATTTCAAAGTTTTATTCTGGGTTGCACATTAGGGGTTAAGGCTATCTATTTCTAAATTTCATTACACCTTCTCAATAGCATTTTTGTTAAGAGGGTGCTGCTAATTAGCATTTTAAACTTGTGACTTAATCCGGGGCTAGAAATTTAACAAAATTTTGCATATGTTTTAAATATATGTAATTTTTGAACTTTTCATGATAATGGAAAAAAAAATACTGAGAATAAACTTCATGAGAACAATTCTTGGGACAAGTATGTACATTTTTATTCTGGATTGCATTTTGTGGGTAAAATCAACATGTCACTCAAACAAAGCTCCTGATGTTATAAATATTTTAGGCATGACCATTCCACAGCTTTGCATCCTTTTCATTTTGTTTTGATCCCACGTATGACAATCATTCACAGTATAGTTTCTAGATGAAAAGACTTAGGCACCCTCTTGATGCATTCCAATTATGCAACATCAAAGTAGCTGAAGTTATTTTCATTGGATCCTACTTTCAGAGAAACTGTCCTCATTTAAATAGCTGAGCATACTTTTTCATAGTAGTTTTAGATCTGTTTTATGATATTGTAGATAGGATGATATTTGAAAAATGTTAGGAAATATAAATGGATCGTATCTAAAGAGCAAATAGCATTTACACATATCCGTTACTGCTCCAGCGAGAAAAGGTCTACAGTCATCTTAGTAACATGAAATTGTTGTTTCCAAGACGTCAGGTGTTTGTTCACTGTAGTTTTGCATATACAATTATCAATAACAAAGCTGCCAAACCCATAAAAAGGGGAGCAATGTCCTTATATTATTAGTTCCCTTTTTTTTCTGGTTTTGTCCAATCGGGCTTTGTGTCTCGGACCTCTACCTGTATGGTTAATAGGTGTGATCATATGATAAATGAATACAGGAAAAAGCTCTCAGATAATATGCTGCCGAATTTCAAAAGTGTCAAATTATTAAGGAATGGATGTAGGCAGCGTGACTGTGTCTAGTTTCTGTTGCATCAACTGTAAAATGAACAGATTTAGGGCATTATTTACATAAATGTGTATATTTTCAAAATTCTGAAATTGGGATTTGGGGTAAAAGATGTTGACATTTAAATATGTGTCATGTCAAAAACATTACAGCTATATGTTTTATGTGTACAATGCATCCTTTTTATGTAATAATGGAATTCAAAGTTTTATTCTGGGTTGCACATTAGGGGTTAAGGCTATCTATTTCTAAATTTCATTACACCTTCTCAATAGCATTTTTGTTAAGAGGGTGCTGCTAATAAGCATTTTCAACTTGTGACTTAATCTGGGGCTAGAAATTTAACAACATTTTGCATAATTTTTAATATATGTAATTTTTGAGCTTTTCATGAAAATGAAAAAACAAATACTGAGAATAACTTCATGAGAACAATTCTTGGGACAAGTATGTACATTTTTATTCTGGATTGCATTTTGTGGGTAAAATCAACATGTCACTCAAACAAAGCTCCTGATGGTATAAATATTTTAGGCATGACCATTCCACAGCTTTGCATCCTTTTCATTTTGTTTTGATCCCACGTATGACAATCATTCACAGTATAGTTTCTAGATGAAAAGACTTAAGCACCCTCTTGATGCATTCCAATTATGCAACATCAAAGTAGCTGAAGCTATTTTCACTGGATCCTACTTTCAGAGAAACTGTCCTCATTTAAATAGCTGAGCACGCTTTTTCATAGTAGTTTCAGATCTGTTTTATGATATTGTAGATAGGAGGATATTTGAAAAATGTTAGGAAATATAAATGGATCGTATCTACAGAGCAAATAGCATTTACACATATCTGTTACTGCTCCAGCGAGAAAAGGTCTATAGTCATCTGATTAACATGAAATTGTTGTTTCCAAGACGTCAGGTGTTTGTTCACTGTAGTTTTGCATATACAATTATCAATAACAAAGCTGCCAAACCCATAAAAAGGGGAGCAATGTCCTTATATTATTAGTTCCCATTTTTTTCTGGTTTTGTCCAATCGGGCTTTGTGTCTCGGACCTCTACCTGTATGGTTAATAGGTGTGATCATATGATAAATGAATACAGGAAAAAGCTCTCAGATAATATGCTGCCGAATTTCAAAAGTGTCAAATTATGAAGGAATGGATGTAGGCAGCGTGACTGTGTCTAGTTTCTGTTGCGTCAACTGTAAAATGAACAGATTTAGGGCATTATTTACATAAATGTGTATATTTTCAAAATTCTGAAATTGGGATTTGGGGTAAAAGATGTTGACATTTAAATATGTGTCATGTCAAAAACATGTCAGCTATATGTTTTATGTGTACAATGTATCCTTTTTATGTAATAATGGATTTCAAAGTTTTATTCTGGGTTGCACATTAGGGGTTAAGGCTATCTATTTCTAAATTTCATTACACCTTCTCAATAGCATTTTTGTTAAGAGGGTGCTGCTAATTAGCATTTTAAACTTGTGACTTAATCCGGGGCTAGAAATTTAACAAAATTTTGCATATGTTTTAAATATATGTAATTTTTGAACTTTTCATGAAAATGGAAATAAAAATACTGAGAATAAACTTCATGAGAACAATTCTTGGGACAAGTATGTACATTTTTATTCTGGATTGCATTTTGTGGGTAAAATCAACATGTCACTCAAACAAAGTTCCTTATGTTATAAATATTTTAGGCATGACCATTCCACAGCTTGGCATGCTTTACATTTTGTTTTGATCCCACGTATGACAATCATTCACAGTATAGTTTCAACATGAAAAGACTTAAGCAACCTCTTGATGCATTCCAGTTATGCAACATCAAAGTAGCTTTAAGTAATTTTCACTGGATCCTACTTTCAGATAAACTGTCCTCATTTCAATAGCTTAGCACACTTTTGCATAGTAGTTTTAGATCTGTTTTATATTAATGTAGATAGGATGGTGTTAGAAAAATTTCTGGAAATATTCATGGATCGTACCTAGACAGTAATTGCATTTTGATATACATGTCACTACTCCAGCAAGAAAAGGTCTCCAGTCATATTATTAGCATGAAACTGTTGTTTGCAAGACGCCATGCGTTTGTTGAGTGTGTTTTTCGAATTTACGATTATAAAGACCGAAGATGTCAAAGACATTAATAGGGGAGCAATGTCCTTAGACTCTTAGGTCCCCTATTTTTCTGGATTTGTCCCATCGGGCTTTGTGTCTCAGAACTCTACCTGTAAGGTTAATAGGTGTGATCATTTGATAAATGAATACAGGAAATATTTTTCAGTTAATTGCTGCTGAATTTCAAGAGTGTCAAACCATTAAGGGACGGATATAGGCAGCATGGCTGTGTCCAGTTTCTCTGGCATCAACTTGAAAATGAACAGACTTAGGGCATTATTTACCAAAAAATGTGTATATTTTCTGAATCTGACGTTAAAATTTGGGGTAAAGATGTTGACATTTAAATATGTGTTGTGTCAAAAACATTACAACTACATGTTTTATGTATACATTCCACCCTATGATGATATATTTCAAAAGTTGTTACAACTTTTATTCAGGGTTGCACATTAGGGGCTCAGGCTATCTATTTCTGTCATTCAACACACTCTCTGAATACCACTTTTGTAAAGAGGATGCTGCTAATTGGCATTTCAAACTTGTGACTTAATCCGGGGCCAAACATTAAACAATATTTTCCCTAATTTCTAATATTTATAACTCATGCAACTTTTCTATCAAAATGAAAATAAATATTGAGAATTAACGTCATGAGAACAATTCTTGGGACAAGTATGTACATTTTTATTCTGGATTGCATTTTGTGGGTAAAATCAACATGTCACTCAAAACAAAGCTCCTGATGTTATACATATTTTGGGCATGACCATTCCACAGCTTGGCATGCTTTACACTTTGTTTTGATTCCACGTTCGATCATCATTCACTGAAAAGTTTCTAGATGAAAGAACTTAAGGAACCCCTTATTGGCATTCCAATTATGCAACATCAATGTAGCTTAATTAATTGTCACTGGATCCTACTTTCAGATAAATTGTACGTATCTGAAGAGCCTAGAATGCTTTTTCATAGTAGTTTTAGATCTGTTTTATGATATTCTAGATACGATGGTATTTGAAAAATTTTAAGGAATATTAATGGATCGTCTCTAGGGGGTAATTGCATTTAGACATATGTGTTACTTGTCCAGGGAGAAAAGGTCTACAGTCATCTTATTAAAAAATAATTGCTGTGTGCAAGAGGTGAGGTGTTTGTTCATTGTACTTTTTGGATTTACAATTATAAAGACCAATGCTGTCAAAGACATAAAAAGGGGGAGCTTTTATGTTCCTCTTTTTCTGCTTTTTTCCGATCGGGCTTTGTGTCTCGGAATTCTACCTGTATGGTTAATAGGTGTGATCATGTGATAAATGAATACAGGAAATAATTCTGAGATAATTGCTGCCACATTTCAAGAGTGTCAAATTATTAAGGGACGGATAAACGCAGTGTAACAGTGCCTAGTTTCTCTGGCGTCAATTTGAAAATGAACAAATTTAGGGCATTATTTACATAAATTTCTATATTTTCTAATTCTGAAATTTGAATTTTGGGGTAAAGATGTTGACATTTAAATATGTGTCATGTCAAAAACATTACATCTAAATGTTTTATGTATAAAATCCACCCTTTTTGTATAACTATGGATTTCCAAAGTTGTTACAACTTTTATTCTGGGTTGCACATTAGGGGTTAAGGCCATCTATTTCAAAAATTCAGTACACTATCTGAGTACCATTTTTGTTAAGAGGATGCTGCTTATTGGCATTTTAAACTTTAGACTTAATCCGGGGCCAGATATAAGCAATATTTTGCCTAACTTTTAATATATACAACTTATGCAACTTTTTCATCAAAATCAAAATAAATACTGAGAATAAACCTCATGAGAACAATTCTTGGGACAAGTATGTACATTTTTATTCTGGATTGCATTTTGTGGGTAAAATCAACATGTCACTCAAAGAAGGCTCCTTACCTTATACATTTTTTGGGCATGGCCATTCCATAACCACGCATGCTTTACATTTTGTTTTGATCGCATGCATGAGAATCATTCACAGAATAGTTTCTAGATGAAAGGACTTAAGCAACCTCTTATTGGCATTCCAATTATGCAACATCCAAGTAGCTTAAGTAATGTTCACTCGTTCCTACTTTCAGAGAAGGTGTACTTATCTAAATAGCTTAGCATACTTTTGCCTTGCTGCTTTAGATCTTTTTTTTGATATTGTAGATAGGATGGTATTGAAACAAAAATTAGGAAATATTCATGGATCGTGCCTAAGTACAGTTACGCTCGCGTTCAAGTTAACAAACGCTAAACGCACCGACGTTTCCCAAACGTTTTCCAAACACTTTCAGTGAAAGTCAAACGTTTTGCAAACGCGTAGCAAACACTTTGCAAACACTTTCCAAACGCTTTACAAACACTTTTCCAAACGCTTTCAAACATTTTTCCAAACGCTTTCAAACACTTTGCCGAACGCGTTTGGTGAAAGCTGAATGCTTTCAAACACTTTTCTAAGCGTTTCAAATACTTTACACTTTGTGCCAAACGTATGTGATACATGTACATGTACACTTGGTAATCTAATTCTAATGAGAGGAATATTTTTTAACAAGTGTTAAGGAAGAAATAATACAAACAAATAATATGCCTACATTAACAGGTTTAACACTTCATTTATTATAAAGTTACAGATCTTTCAGTAGCAAGTATACCCAGTCACTATCATACTTTTTCTGAAAGTGAAGTTTTTGAAAAAAAGGCTTACTTTTAAAATTTCGAATGGAAATACAGAAGCAGCTCAATTTAAACACTGTCTGGCTTACTAAGCCAATCAATAGAATTAGCTCCAGTGGAGTAAGCCAGGCGATACTCCATTGGTCCTTGGAGTAATTATATATATTTTAATTGAAAATTAGGAACTATCTCCGAGTAAATTTATAGGCAATATCATGATCAGATCAGGAATCATGATCTGATCATGATTCTGCCTATGGATTTACCCCCGAAACAGTTTTTGAAAGATGAAGTATTCATGACATCTTAAATGAAGAATTAAATCTTTAATTAATTTAAGTTGAATTAGACACTTGGGTAAACGTATTTGGATCGAGTTTTACATAAATATATACAACCTATAATGCTGGATAAGTGCACATTTGCAGGTAGGTACATCATATATTGCCGGACCTGTTGAAAATACGTTTGCAGATTATTCATGATTTCAATGGAAGTGTTTACAAAAGATAGTGTTTGAATGTGTTTGTGAAAGTGTTTGAATTGTTCAGGTAATTGTTCAACGCGTTTGGCAAGTGTTTGAACACGTTTGGAGAAGTGTTTGGTAGCTTTGTGAAAGTGTTCGAACCTTTTATAAAAGTATTTGAGATTTTTCCCAAACGCTTTCCAAACACTTTCCAAACACATTTCAAACACTTTCCAAACACATTCCAAACGTTTTCACACGTTTCCAAACACAAGCCAAACACCAGCAAAATGCTAAAAAGGGTTTGGCTGTTAACTTTCAGCTGGGTGTAACTGTATTATTGCATTTAGGCATAACTGTCACTGCTCCAAATATTATTCCTATATATAACTATACTAGATGAACTGCAAGGTTTCAGACAGTAATTTAAACTTGTGAAGGTCCATATGTAAATGTTGTAAAGTTTTCCATTGAAACAAAAATCAGGCTTTTTCATATTACTGGCATTGACATAACATACGGTGAAGAGCTTTAGGGTATTAAGATGTATATGCCTATCTTGATTTTTTTTCAAATTAGATAAAAACCAAGATATCACAATTTTGTTTCTCTTAATGCCACCATAGCGACGTCTTGTATGTCATACAATCCCTCTTTGAAACATAAATGGCCTATTCATTCCTTTCAGGAGTACCCAGTCATATTTACTAGATGACACTTTAGGGGTAAAGGCACATGTACAGCTACCAGTAACACACCATTTCTATACTCTTGGCACAGTGTTTTTATATACTGTATATGTATATTGCCTTTTTTACATTTGAGTCTAAATTATGCTCTAGAAAATCAGGAATAACATTCCCCGTTTTGGACCCATGTCATTTTGCAACGTGTTATTATAATAAATAAATAAATAAATAAATAAATAAATAAACGATGTTGAAATGGAATGAATTGTCAAACCATCATGTTGGCTTCTAATGGTCCCACTTTACTATATAATCACGTGTTCGGTTGAGCATAAGCATTTACCCTTACCTTCAAAACTAATTGAAAAATCACTATGTCGTAAAAAGAGAGGTACTCCATGTGCTTTAAATATTGTGAACAGAAAAAAAGGTCCTTTTTAGAAATGAATAAAAAATACATTTCATTCACTTTTGTCAACTGTTTTTGATTGATCGTTTACTAGTGTATAAATACATAAAGCAGGCATGATGTTTACAGACCTTTTTTGGCAAAATGGCAACCATTGCAATCATAATGAGGGTAATGAAAGTAGAGACAGTATTAAAGCAGTTTTTAGATTTTTTTTCTCTGACAGAAAACTTAGGGGTAACCATATGTATAGAGCTGCCTGAATAGCAAATCAGATATAGTTTACACGTACATCACCTTGATGTCAAAGTCAGAGGCTGGATTCTTTTGATCATCCACCTTACAATGCTTATACAAGAATAGAATCACAATAATACATTCAATAAATCATATTGAATAAAAAAAATGATAACAATAAATAAAATTTCTGAATCAAATCTTGGAGGTGACTTGAATATATGGACCTTTCATCAGATTTATAATATACTTGAAATAACAATTAATTACATCATGCCAATGCATTGAGTCTTTACGTTTACAATTCTATATGCATATCAAATACAGTCAGGCTTCCTACCAGTTACCATCTGTATCTAGTTGTTTTGCCAGAGTAACAAGATTGCCTGCATTGCAAATCAGCTATAGACCACAAGTATGTAAGCTTGACATAAGTCAGAGACTGGATTTTTTTAAAATTTCCAACTTGCCCAACAAATGTTTTTATATAAATGCAATTTAAGCAAATCATGTAATAATCATATTGAGTATAAATGAGCTAAATAAATACGATTTGAAATAAACTATTTTGAAAAAGATGAAAATTAGTCCGTTCCAACAATTCCTTTGGCAATAGTGTCCTCACATTAAGGACAAGTACAAGAATACCTGTACTTATTTAAACTATGCTTACTTTACAGGCAAATACAGTTCATATATTCACTTCAATGAATCCATTTGTCACTTTTTTTAAATTTTGTGAAAGAGTCTGCTTTTGTTTGCTTTGCTCAGCTTCCAAATCACGTTTTGCATACGTGAATATCCAGCACCACAATTGTGACTTCCAAGCTAGAAAAAGTCAACAGTCATCTTATTAAGATGAAATTGTTGTTTGCAAGAGGTCAGGTGTTTTTTTCACTGCGCTTTTTGAATTTACAATTATAAAGACCAATTCTGTCAAAAACATAAAAAAGGGAGCTTATACGTTCCCCTTTTTTCTGCTATTGTCCAAGTGGGCTTTGTGTCTTGGAACTCTACCTGTCAGGTTAGTAGGTGTGATCATGTGATAAATGAATGCAGGAAATAGTTCTCAGATAATTGCTGCCGAATTTCAAGAGTGTCAAATTATTAAGGGACGGATATAGGCAGCGTGACCGGGTCCAGTTTCTCTCGTGTCAACTTGAAAATGAACAGATTTAGAGCATTATTTACAAAAAATGTGTATATTTTCTTATTCTGAAATTTGAATATTGGGTAAAAGATGTTAACATTTAAATATGTGTCATGTCAAAAATATTACAAGAATATGTTATGTATACATTCCACCCTTTTTATATAAAATGGATTTCAAAAGTTGTTACAACTTTTATTCTGGGTTGCACCTTAGGGGTTAAAGCTATCTATTTGTAAAAGTCGGTACACTCTCTGAATACCATTTTTGTTAAGAGGAGGCTGCTAATTCTTGGGAGAAGTATGTACATTTTTATTCTGGATTGCATTTTGTGGGTAAAATCAACATGCTCAAACAAAGCTCTTGATGTTATACATATTTTGGGCATGACCATTCCACAGCTTGGCATGCTTTACATTTTGTTTTGATCCCACGTATGAGAATCATTCACAGTATAGTTTCTAGATGAAAAGACATAAGCAACCTCTTGATGCATTCCAATTATGCAACATCAAAGTAGCTTTAAGTAATTTTCACTGGATCCTACTTTCAGATAAATTGTACGCATTCAATAGCTTAGCACACTTTTGCATAATAGTTTTAGATCTGTTTTATGATATTGTAGATAGGATGGTATTTGAAAACTTTCAGGAAACATTCATGGATCGTACCTAGAGGGTAGTTGCATTTTGATATATATGTCACTACTCCAGCAAGAAAAGGTCTCCAGTCATATTATTAACATGAAACTGTTGTTTGCAAGACGCCATGTGTTTTGTCAGTGTGCTTTTTGAATTTACGATAATAAAGACCAAAGCTGTCAAAGACAAACAGGGGGAGCTTTTACGTTCCCCTTTTTTCTGCTTTTGTCTAATTGGGCTTTGTGTCTTGGAACTCTACTTGTCAGGTTAATAGGTGTGATCATGAAATTGCTGTGTGCAAGAGGTGAGGTGTTTGTTCATTGTGCTTTTTGGATTTGCAATTATAAAGACCAATGCTGTCAAAGACATAAAAAGGGGGGAGCTTTTACGTTCCCCTTTTTTCTACTTTGTCCAATCGGGCTTTGTGTCTCGGAATTCTACCTGTCAGGTTAATAGGTGTTATCATCTGATAAATGAATACAGGAAATAATTCTGAGATAATTGCTGCCACATTTCAAGAGTGTCAAATTATTAAGGGACGGATAAATGCAGTGTAACAGTGCCTAGTTTCTCTGGCGTCAATCTGAAAATGAACAGATTTAGGGCATTATTTACATAAATGTCTATATTTTCCAATTCTGAAATTTGAATTCTGGGTAAAACATGTTGACATTTAAATATGTGTCATGTCAAAAACATTACAACTCTATGTTTTATGTGTACAATCCACCCTTTTTATATAAAAATGGATTTCCAAAAGTGTTACACCTTTTATTCTGGGTTGCACATTAGGGGTTAAGGCTATCTATTTCCAAAATTTTGTACACTATCTGAGTACCATTTTTGTTAAGAGGATGCAACTTAGTTTCATTTTAAACTTTAGACTTAATCCGGGGCCAGAAATAAGCAATATTTTGCCTAAGTTCTAATATCTACAACTTATGCAACTTTTTCATCAAAATCAAAATAAATACTGAAAATAACTGTCATGAGAAAAGTTCTTGGGACACGTATGTACATTTTTATTCTGGATTGCATTTTGTGGGTAAAATGAACATGTCACTCAAAGAAGGCTCCTTACCTTATACATTTTTTGGGCATGGCCATTCCATAACCACGCATGCTTTACATTTTGTTTTTTTATCGCATGCATGAGAATCATTCACAGAATAGTTTCTAGATAAAAGGACTTAAGCAACCTCTTATTGGCATTCCAATTATGCAACATCAAAGTACCTTAAGTAATGTTCACTCGATCCTACTTTCAGAGAAGCTGTACTTATCTAAATAGCTTAGCACACTTTTGCCTTGCTGTTTTAGGTCTGTTTTTTTTTTTTTTTTTTTTTTGATATTGTAGATAGGATGGTATTTTTAAAAAATTAGCAAATATTCATGGATAGTGCTTAAGTATAATTGCATTTAGGCATAACTGTCACTGCTCCAAATATTATTCCTATATATAACTATACTAGATGGACTGCAAGGTTTCAAACAGTAATTTAAGCTTGTAAAGGTCCATATGTAAATGTTATTAAGTTTTTCATTGAAACAAAATTCAGGCTTTTTTATATTACTGGCATTGACATTGCATTGGGTGAAGGGCTTTGGGGTATTAAGATGTATCTCCCTATCTTGATTTTTTTCAAATTAGATAAAAACCAAGATATCACAGTTTTGTTTCTCTTAATGCCACCATAGCGACGTCTTGTATGTCATACAATCCCTCTTTGAAATATAAATGGCCTATTGATTCCTTTCAGGAGTACCCAGTCATATTTACTAGATGACACTTTAGGGGTAAAGGCACATGTACAGCTGCCAGTAACACATCATTTCTGTATTCTTTGTATAGTATTTTTATATACTGTATATGTATATTACCTTTTTTACATTTGAGGCTAAATTATGCTCTAGAAAATCAGGAATAACATTCCCCGTTTTGGACCCATGTCATTTTGCAACGTGTTATTATAATAAATAAATAAATAAATGAATAAACGATGTTGAAATGAAATGAATTTTGAACGATCATGTTGGCTTCTAATGGTCTCATTTTACTATATAATCACGTGTTCGGTTGAGCATTAGCATTTACCCTTACCTTCAAAACTAATTGAAAAATCACTATGTCTTAAAAAGAGATGTACTCCATGTGCTTTAAATATTGTGAACAGAAAAAAATGTCCTTTTAAGCAATAAATAAAAATACATTTCATTCACTTTTGTCAATTGTTTTTGATTGATCGTTTACTAGTGTATAAATACATAAAGTAGGCACGATGTTTACAGACCTTTTTTGGCAAAATGGCAACCATTGCAATCATAATGAGGGTAATGAAAGTAGAGACAATATTAAAGCAGTTTTTAGATTTTTTTTCTCTGACAGAAAACTTAGGGGTAACCATATGTATAGAGCTGCCTGAATAGCAAATCAGATATAGTTTACACGTACATCACCTTGATGTCAAAGTCAGAAACTGGATTCTTTTGATCATCCACCTTACAATGCTTATATAAGAATAGAATCACAATGATACATTCAATAAATCATATTGAATAAAAAAAAATGATAACAATAAATAAAATTTCTGAATCAAATCTTGGAGGTGACTTCCATATATGGACCTTTCATCAGATTTATAATATACTTAACATAAAAATTAATTTCATCATGCCAATGCATTGAGTCTTTACGTTTACAAATTCTATATGCATATCAAATACAGCCAGGCTTCCTACCAATTACCATCTGTTTCTGGCTATTTTGCCAGAGTAACAAGATTGCCTGCATTGCAAATCTGCTATGGTCCACAAGTATGTCAGCTTGACATAAGTCAGAGACGGGATTTTTTTAAAATGTCCAACTTGCCCAACAAATGTTTTTATATAAAGGCAATTTAAACAATTCATGCAATAATCATATTGAATAAAAATGAGCTAAATAAATACGATTTAAAATAAACTATTTTGAAAAAGATGAAAATTATTCCATTCCAACAATTCCTTTGGCAATAGTGTCCTCACATTAGGGCCAAGTACAAGAATACCTGTATTTATCTAAACTATGCTTACTTTACAGGCAAATACAGTTCATATATTCACTTCAATGAATCCATTTGTCACTTTTTCTTAATTTTGTGAAAGAGTCTGCTTTTGTTTGCTTTGCTCAGCTTCTAAATCACGTTTTGTATATAAGAGTTTCCAGCACCATCATTGTGACTTCTAAGCTAAAAAAAGTCAACAGTCATCTTATTAAGATGAAATAGTTGTTTGCGGGAGGTCAGGTGTTTGTTCATTGTGCTTTTTGAATTTACAATTATAAAGACCAATGCTGTCAAAAACAAAAAGGGGGAGCTTTTACGTTCCCCTTTTTCCTGCTTTTGTCCAATTGGGCTTTGTGTCTTGAAACTCTACCTGTCAGGTTAATAGGTGTGATCATGTGATAAATGAATGCAGGAAATAATTCTGAGATAATTGCTGCCAAAAATCAAGAGTGTCAAATTATTAAGGGACAGATGAACACAGGGTAAAGGTTTCTAGTTTCTATGGCGTCAAATTGAAAATGAACAGATTTAGGGCATTATTTACCAAAAATGTGTATATTTTTAAAATTCAGTACACTATCTGAGTATATTTCATGTTTGGAGGATGCTGCTAATTGGCATTTTGAATTTTTAGACTTAATCCAGGACCAGAAGTTAAGCAATATTTTCCCTAATTTTTGATATATATAATTTATGCAACTTTTCATGAAAATGAAAATAAATACTGAGAATAAACGTCAAGAGAACAATTCCTGGGTGAAGTATGTACAATTTTTATTCTGGATTGCATTTTGTGGGTAAAATCAACATGTCACTCAAACAAAGCTCTTGATGTTATACATATTTTGGGCATGACTATTCCACAGCTTGGCATGCTTCACATTTTGTTTTGATCCCACATTCGACCATCATTCACAGAAAGTCTCTAGGTGAAAGAACTTAAGCAATCTTTTATTGGGATTCCAATTATGCAACATCAATTGTTCTTAAGTAATTTTCACTGGATCAAACTTTCAGAGAAACTGTCCTCATTTAAATAGCTTAGCACGCTTTTTCATAATCGTTTTAGATCTGTTTTATGATATTGTAGATAGGCTGATATTTGAAAAATGTTAGGAAATATAAATGGATCGTATCTAAAGAGTGTTTATCATTTACACATATCGGTTACTGCTCCAACGAGAAAAGGTCTACAGTCATTTTATTAATGTGAAATTGTAGTTTCCAAGACGTGAGGTGTTTGTTCACTGTGGTTTTGCATATACAATTATAAATAACAAAGCTGCCAAACCCATAAAAAGGGGAGCAATGTCCTTATATTATTAGTTCCCTCTTTTTTCTGGTTTTGTCCAATCGGGCTTTGTGTATCGGAACTCTACCTGTATGGTTAATAGGTGTGATCATGTCATAAATGAATACAGGAAATAGTTCTCAGATAATATGCTGCCGAATTTCAAAAGTGTCAAATTATTAAGGAATGGATGTAGGCAGCGTGACTGTATCTAGTTTCTGTTGCGTCAACTTGAAAATGAACAGATTTAGGGCATTATTTACATAAATATGTATATTTTCTAATTCTGAAATTTGAATTTGGGGTAAAAGATGTTATCATTTAAATATGTGTCATGTCAAAAACATTACAACTATATATTTATGTGTACAATCCACCCTTTTTATGTAATAATGGATTTCAAGGTTGTTACAACTTTTATTTTGGGTTGCACATTAGGGGTTAAGGTTATCTATTTCTAAATTTCATTAAACCTTCTCAATGGCATTTATGTTAAGAGGATGCTGCTAATTAGCATTTTAAACTTGCGACTTAATCCAGGGCTAAAAATTTAGTTTTGTATAATTTTTAATGTATATAATTTTGTAACTTTTCATGAAAACGAAAAAAAAAAAAGAAAAATAATGAGAATAAACGTCATTAGAACAATTCTTGGAACAAGTATGTACATTTTTATTCTGGATTGCATTTTGTGGGTAAAATCAACATGTCACTCAAACAAAGCTCCTGATGTTATACATATTTTAGGCATGACCATTCCACAGCTTGGCATGCTTTACATTTTGTTTTGATCCCACGTATGAGAATCATTCAATGTATAGTTTCTAGATGAAAAGACATAAGCAACCTCTTGATGCATTCCAATTATGCAACATCAAAGTAGCTTTAAGTAATTTTCACTGGATCCTACTTTCTGATAAATTGTACTCATTCAATAGCTTAGCACACTTTTGTATAATAGTTTTAGATCTGTTTTATGATATTGTAGATAGGATGGTATTTGAAAAAATTCAGGAAATATTCATGGATCGTACCTAGAGGGTAATTGCATTTTGATATATATGTCACTACTCCAGCAAGAAAAGGTCTCCAGTCATATTATTAACATGAAACTGTTGTTTGCAAGACGCCATTTCTTTTGTCAGTGTACTTTTTGAATTTACGATTATAAAGACCAAAGCTGTCAAAGACATAAATAGGGGAGCAATGTCCTTAGACTCTTAGGTCCCCCGTTTTTCTGGATTTGTCCAATCGGGCTTTGTGTCTCGGAACTCTACCTGTAAGGTTAATAGGTGTGATCATTTGATAAATGAATACAGGAAATATTTCTCAGTTAATTGGTGCTGAATTTCAAGAGTGTCAAATCATTAAGCGACGGATAAAGGCAGCATGACTCTGTCCAGTTTCTCTGGCATCAACTTGAAAATGAACAGATTAAGGGCATTATTTACAAAAAAAATGTATATATTTTCTGAATCTGACATTGGAATTTGGGGTAAAGATGTTGACATTTAAATATGTGTCATGTCAAAAACATTACAACTATGTGTTTTATGTATACATTCCACCCTATGATGATGGATTTCAAAAGTTGTTACAACTTTTATTCTGGGTAGCACATTAGGGGTTAAGGCTATCTATTTCTGTCATTCAGTACACTCTCTGAATACCATTTTCGTAAAGAGGATGCTGCTTATTGGCATTTCAAACTTGTAGTCAGGGGCCAGAAATTAAGCAATATTTTGCCTAATTTTTAATATTTATAACTTATGCAACTTTTTCATCAAAATGAAAATAAATATTGAGAATTAACGTCAGGAGAACAATTTTTGGGACACGTATGTACGTTTTTATTCTGGATTGCATTTTGTGGGTAACATCAACATGTCACTCAAACAAAGCTCCTGATGTCATACATTACTTGGGCATGACCATTCCATAACTACGCATGCTTTACATTTGGTTTTGATCCCACAGATGAGATTCATTCAGAGAATAGTTTCTAGATGAAAGGACTTAATCAACCTCTTATTGGCATTCAAATTATACAACATCAAAGTAGCTTAAGTACTTTTCACTTGATCCTACTTTCAGAAAAGCTGTACTCATTTAAATAGCTTAGCACACTTTCGCATAGTTGTTTTTGGTCTGTTTTATGATATTGTAGATAGGGTGGTATTTGACAATTTCAAGGAAATATTCATGGATCGTACCTAAAGGGTAAATGCATTTTGACATATTTGTCACTGCTCCAAATATTATTCCTTTACATAGCTATACTAGATGGACTGCAAGGTTTCAACCAGATATTTAGGCTTGTGAAGGTCCATGTGTAAATGTTGTAAAGTTTTTCATTGAAACAAAAATCAGGCTTTTTTATATTACTGGCATTGGCATTACATAGGATGAATAGATGTGGGGTATTAAAATGTATCTTCCCTATCTTGATTTTTTTTCAAATTAGATAAAAACCTAGATATCACAATTTTGTTTCTCTCAATGCCACCATAGCGACGTCTTGTATGTCAAACAATCCCTCTTTGAAACATAAATGGCCAATTGATTCCTTTCAGGAGTACCCAGTCATATTTACTAGATGACACTTTAGGGGTAAAGGCACATGTACAGCTGCCAGTAACACACCATTTCTATCTTCTTTGTATAGTGTTTTTATATACTGTATATGTATATTGCCTTTTTTACATTTGAGGCTAAATCATGCTCTAGAAATTCAGGAATAACGATCCCCGTTTTGGCCACCTATCATTTTGCAGTGATAATAGATAGATAGATAGATAGATAGATAGATAGATAGATAGATAGATAGATAGATAGATAGATAGATAGATAGATAAATAAATAAATAAACAAATAAACGATGTTGAAATGGAATGAATTTTGTACCATCATGTTGGCTTCTAATGGTCTCATTTTACTATATAATCAAGTGTTCGGTTGAGCATTAGCATTTACCCCTAGCTTCAAAACTAATTGAAAAATCACTATGTCATAGAAAGAGATGTACTCCCTGTGCTTTAAACATTGTGAGCAGAAAAAAATGTCCGTTTTAGAAATAAATAAAAATACATTTCATTCATTTTTGTCAAGTGTTTTTGATTGATTGTTTACTAGTGTATAAATACGTAAAGCAGGCATGATGTTCACAGACCTTTTTTGGCAAAATAGCAACCATTGCAATCATAATGAGGGTAATGAAAGTAGAGACAGTATTAAAGCAGTTTTTAGATTTTTTTTCTCTGACAGAAAACTTAGGGGTAACCATATATACAGAGCTGCCTGAATAGCAAATCAGATATAGTTTACAAGTATATCACCTTCATGTCAAAGTCAGAGACTGGATTCTTTTTGATCATCCACCTTGCAATGCTAATATAAGAATAGAATCACAATAATACATTCAATAAATCATATTGAATAAAAAATGATAACAATAAATAAAATTTCTGAATCAAATCTTGGAGGTGACTTGCATATATGGACCTTTCATCAGATTTATAATATACTTGAAATAAAAATTAATTTCATCATGCCAATGCATTGAGTCTTTACGTTTACAAATTCTATATGTCAAGTCAAGTCAAGTTAAGTCAAGTTTATTGAGATACATAGGAATACATTATATGAGAAAATTAGAGAGTGAAACCTTAATGGGCTTATAAACTCTCTGTAAACTGTGGATAACAACATTAAGTATATAATCTCAAATAAGCAACAATGAATCCTTGGTAATTATACATGTTCAAAACTGTATGCAAATTTATATTAAATCTTAAATGAATTAATTAAAGTCTTGTTCTGTAACAAAAAAATCGAAGTTTAAGTTTAAACAAACCAAACTTCTCAATCTGACGCAAATACAATGGCAAGTTATTCCAAACATTAGATCCATGGTAATTCAAAGAGAATAATAACAGAGTAGTTCTGCAAGGAAGAATGTGAAAATTGTATCTCTGACGTGTAACATGAGTATGTACATCGATATTCATGAAGAATATATTTTGAACAATAACAGGAAGTAGTCTATGTACAACTTTGAACATAAATAAAGCTGTTAAAAATCTATTTAATTTTTGAAATTTCATAATTCTTAGAATATTAAAAAGAAGATCAGTATGAGCATTGAAATGGGAAAAAGTTATTACCCTAAGTATTTTCTTTTGTAATTTTACCAAACTATCAAGGTTACTTTGGTAGTTACTGGCCCAAGTTATATTACAGTAAGTATAATATGGGTACACTAAAGCATAATATGTGTAATATGTTCATCCATCCAAACTCCCAAAAACTTAATCTTAGACACCTGTGAAATTTCCATATCATTGATTTCAATTTTAAAACTATCTTGCATATATCTCTTCCTTTTATTGTAATAAATCATAAAGCTAGTTTTGTCAACATTCAAAGATAACTTATTAGCATAAAACCAATCAGTTATCAACTGTAAAGTGATATTTGTCCTACGTATTAAAGTATCAAAGTTTTTGTCAGCAAAAAACAAATGTGTGTCATCTGCAAATAAAAGACAAAAAGAGTCGGGGCATGCATTAAATAAATCGTTAACATATAAAATAAAAAAGTAAGGGACCTAGTATTGACCCCTGAGGAACTCCACATGTTATATTTAAGAAATCAGAATCAGCATTTTGAAAATGCAGAAACTGAGACCGATTTGTTAGGTAGGAAGAAAACCAGTCAAGAGATACACCTCTGATCCCATAGTAAAATAACTTATCAAAAAGTATCTTATGGTTCACTGTATCAAAGGCCTTGGAAAAATCTAGAAAAACACTTAAAGCGTATTTCTGATCATCCAAGGCCTCTGAAATTTTGTGAGTCAAAAAACTGACAGCAGACTCAGTTCCATATAATTTTCTAAACCCAAATTAATACTGGTATAAAATATCATTTTTATCTATGTAGTCTAACAATTGATTATAGGCAACTTTTTTGAACAACTTTGCAAAGCTTGTCAACAAAGAAATTGGCCTACAATTAGAAAAAAAATTTCCGTTTTACCCTTTTTGAACAAAGGAAGGACTTTGGCAATTTTAAGTACATCTGGAAAAACCCCTTTCTCCAGTGATAAATTTATGATATAAGTTAAAGGAGAAACTATTTCAGCAACTACATATTTCAAAACTTTGGGGCTTATATCATCATATCCTGGGCTAGAATTCTTTAAAGAATTAATCATAATCTGAATATCATCATCTACCACTGATGAAAAGAACGCACATATTGGGCCTGCCTCATATAATAATTAGGAGAGACGTGTACATGAGGGATTTTGCTCGCTAAACTTTGACCTATTTTAGTAAAAACTAAGATAAAATGAGTTGCAATTTCTTTGGGGTCAGTAAGACATGCATTATTTAATTTGAATTTTTTATGAATTATTACTTTATGCTTCCCAATAATACCATTGATAACTTTCCAAACCTTAGATACGTTATTCTTATTTTGATTAAATACCTCATCATAATGCTGTTTTTCAGCTATTCTTAAGATGTGATTTAATCTGTTACGATATGAAACATAACGAGACTTATTATTGTTTTTTACTTTACTATAAAGTCTTTTTTTTCGTTTAATTGCTTTTATAAGACCCTCAGTAAGCCAAGGTTTCCTTTGTTTATATTCAGAGGTAACAAGCTTAACAGGAATTGATTTATCATAATAATCTTTAGATTTTGTCAAGAAAAATGACATAGCCTGATTTGGATCATGATTGCATAAGACCAAATTCCAATCAACAGAAGAAAGGGAATTTTTCATATGAGTTAAAGTATTTAGGTTAATTTTCCTTCTGTATTGAGGAGCTGGGTGACTATTCATTGTTTTCTTGGTACATATCCGACAAATTGGAAAATGATCAGATATATCTGTGTATAATAAACCATTAATGGAGAATTTTCAAGGTCAGAAATATTGCTAAAAATGTTGTCAATCAATGTAGCTGATTTTTGAATAATTCTCGTTGGTCTATTAATAAATGGCAAGAAAGAATTTGAAAAAATAGCATCGGTAAATGATAAAGTTCTTGAGTGATTGTCAGAATTTAATAAATTTATGTTGAAAACTTGTAGTTTAGAATAGACAAATAATATTCTAAGTCTTTCATATGAGCAGGAAGACTTCTTATATTTAAATGAAAGAAAGACAATGATGTTGAATCAGATGATATAGTGTTCATCATATTGTTGAAAGTGTCTTCTGAGTAATATTGGCTGTCACATAAATTACTCATAAAATGTCTTTGAGAGAAATGATGAAAATCTGGATCTATATCATAAGTAGGAATGTTGTTTTTGTCATCATTTAACTCAAATGGAACAAACAGTTTGTCATTGAATAAGGTAAAGTCAATATTAGAAAAAAACGTCCATGAATCAGATATATAATTCAAAAATAAGTCATCATCATCGACATGATTAAATGGCAAATTGGTCTGTAATCAAAGAGAACAAACAACAGACAAATTAAGTGAAATATGTTCATGACAATTGAGTCAAGAACACAAGTGAAGGTAAACATAGCTTAAAAGTAATTAACATATTAAACATAAGATACATTTTGAACATGAAATTAAGGTAATTGTAATGATGTCAAATATTGATATTGTCATCATGAAAAAAGAGAATGTTTTGTTAACATTACTTGGAAATGGCTTGAGAAAATCAGCAGGTATAGGGAATATGAGAAATACACTTTTCACGGTTCATGTGAATAGTTTATGCTGTTACTGCTGAGTAAGGCTAGAAATTAGATTGTAAATAAACAAAATAAAACATATTGTAACAAAGAAAACGGTTTGATATGTTTTAAACCAGGTTATAAACAAGAGCTGTATTGCAAATAATACAGTGAATGAAAAACAAACCATAGTTCAGAGTCTGTTGTACTTGTATTGGTTGTCAAATAGTGGTAAGTGTCATTGGGCTTCTGGGTATAGAAAATATCACTATCTAAACCACTGTAATTCCATGTTTTGCCAGGTCAACAAGGCTGTTCACAGGAACAATCTTGTTGCTCGTGTCCTTAATTAAGATGCGTCCATCATATGTCCAAGCATCATTGATTTTACTGTTCCTTTTCAGTTGTCTTAGCTGATACAGCAAATTTGCCCTTCTTGCAGTAAGATCATCATTTATATATACAGCCATTGTGTCAAATTCTGTCTTGAGTTTGTCTTGATTCTCTTTATCCTTTAGTTGTCTTTTGTTTCTGGCCAGCTCCCTTTTGTTACGGTATGAAGTAAATTTCACAAAAATGTCCCGGGTCTTTCTGCGCTGAATCTTTCCAACTCTGTGACTACGATCTATCTCACTGGTAGTGATGGGCACATCCATTACATCATTGGCTAGTGTCAAGACGATCTCATCTGTGTCTTCATTTTCATTTTCTTTGATGCCTGAGATACGAATGTTGTTTCTTCTAGAATATTGCTCTAGGTCATCACACTTTATTTTTAGTCCTTCCACAGACTTCTATAGCTTCTTTATAGTTTCATTTTTTTTTGTCTAGTTCATCCTTCAGAGTTTAAAGTTTTTGATTTATCATTGTGCCGATTTTATTTGACAGTTCTTCAGGATCCGGGTTGAGGGCCTTTTTTAGTTTAGCTATCACATGGTCATTGTTAAGAGCCTCAATTACAGCCAGCACCAATTGAGCTTCATTTTGAGGGCCCTCTCCTTCAATACTGGCTTCAGAAGTCAGGTCTGTCTTTGATGATAATCTGTCACTGAAACGAGCACTAGGTTTATCTTTACTAGAATTGCAGGTTTATTCCCAGTTGTTCAGAATTTCATGCAAATCAACAGGCAAGAGCCAATGGAAATCAAAACAACAACATAGTTCACCAGAACACAAGGTCAGGTCAAAGGGTCCACATAGCCCAAGAGCACATTGACAGGATTACATAATTAAGTCCATTGTGGTTCCAGTAGATTGCACAGGCAACATGGTGACAATGCCAGTACTATTGGTAGCCTGTAAGGGCTAGATATGCAGATTCAATATAAAAAGTCAAATACCAGAAAACTTGTTCCAATCGAGTTTTCCACAGATGCCTGGCGCTTTCAGGAATAAATTGTGATCGTTTTAAATGTTATGTCTTCAAAGGTGCCTTCACAAAATACAGAGATTCAGGAGCACCTATTGCCTGAAACTTAGGCTGTCAGCGCCATCTGGTGTCGTCCAATGCATATCAAATACAGTCAGGCTTCCTACCAGTTACCATCAGAATCTGGTTATTTTGCCAGAGTAACAAGATTGCCTGCATTGCAAATCAGCTACAGTCCACAAGTATGGCAGCTTGACATAAGTCAGAGACTGGATTTTTTTTAAATGTCCAATTTGCCCAACAAATGTTTTTATATAAAGGCAATTTAAACAATCCATGTAATAATCATATTGAATAAAAATGAGCTAAATGAATACGATTTGAAATAAACTATTTTGAAAAAGATGAAAATTATTCCATTCCAACAATTCTTTTCGCAATAGTGTCCTCACATTAAGGACAAGTACAAGAATACCTGTACTTATTTAAACTATGCTTACTTTACAGGCAAATACAGTTCACATATTCACTTCAATGAATCCATTTGTCACTTTTTCTTAATTTCTGTGAAAGAGTCTGCTTTTGTTTGCTTTGCTCAGCTTCTAAATCACGTTTTGTATATGTGAGTTTCCAGCACCATAATTGTGACTTCCAAGCGAGAAAAAGTCAACAGTCATCTTATTAAGATGAAATTGTTGTTTGCGGGAGGTCAGGTGTTTGCTCACTGTGCTTTTTGAATTTACAATTATAGACCAATGCTGTCAAAGATATAAAAAGGGGCGCTTTTACGTTCCCCTTTTTTCTGCTTTTGTCCAATTGGGCTTTGTGTCTTGAAACTCTACCTGTCAGGTTAATAGGTGTGATCATGTGATAAATGAATGCAGGAAATAGTTCTCAGATAATTGCTGCCGAATTTCAAGAGTGTCAAATTATTAAGGGACGGATATAAGCAGCGTGACCGGGTCCAGTGTCTCTCGCGTTAACTTGAAAATGAACAGATTTAGAGCATTATTTACAAAAAATGTGTATATTTTCTGATTCTGAAATTTGAATTTGGGGTAAAAGATGTTAACATTTAAATATGTGTCATGTCAAAAATATTACAAGAATATGTTATGTATACATTCCACCCTTTTTATATAAAAATGGATTTCAAAAGTTGTTACAACTTTTATTCTGGGTTGCACATTAGGGGTTAAGGCTATCTATTTGTAAAAGTCGGTACACTCTCTGAATACCATTTTTGTTAAGAGGAGGCTGCTAATTGGCATTTTAACTTGAAACTTAATCCAAGGCCAGAAATTAAGCAATATTTTGCCTAATTCTAATATATATAACTTATGCAACTTTTTCATCAAAATCTAAATTAAATATTGAGAATAAACGTCGTGAGAACAATTCTTGGGACAAGTATGTACAATTTTATTCTGGATTGCATTTTGTGGGTAAAATCAACATGTCACTCAAAACTAAGCTCCTGATGTTAAACATATTATAGGCGTGACCATTCCACAGCTTGGCATGCTTTAGATTTTGTTTTGATCCCATGTTCGATCATCATTCACAGAAAAGTTTCTAGATGAAAAAACTAAAGCAACCCCTTATTGGCATACCAATTATGCAACATCAATGTAGCTTAAGTATTTTGCACTGGATCCTACTTTCAGATAAACTGTACGTATCTGAATAGCTTAGAATGCTTTTTCATAGTAGTTTTAGATCTGTTTTATGATATTCTATATACGATGGTATTTGAAAAATTTTAAGAAATAGTAATGGATCGTCTCTAAAGAGTAGCTGCATTTAGACATATGTGTTACTTGTCCAGGGAAGAAGGTCTACAGTCATCTGATTAAGATGAAATTGCTGTGTGCAAGAGGTGAGGTCTTTGTTCATTGTGCTTTTTGGATTTGCAATTATAAAGACCAATGCTGTCAAAGACATAAAAAGGGGGAGCTTTTACGTTCCCCATTTTCTGCTTTTGTCCAATTGGGCTTTGTGTCTCGGAATTCTACCTGTCAGGTTAATAGGTGTGATCATGTGATAAATCAATACAGGAAATAATTCTGAGATAATTGCTGCCACATTTCAAGAGTGTCAAATTATTAAGGGACGGATAAACGCAGTGTAACGGTGCCTAGTTTCTCTGACGTCAATTTGAAAATGAACAGATTTAGGGCATTATTTACATAAATTTCTATATTTTTCAATTCTGAAATTTGAATTTTGGGTAAAAGATGTTGACATTTAAATATGTGTCATGTCAAAAACATTACAACTATATGTTTTATGTACACAATCCACCCTTTTTGTATAATTATGGATTTCAAAAGTAGTTACAACTTTTATTCTGGGTTGCACATTAGGGCTTAAGGCTATCTATTTCCAAAATTTAGTACACTATCTGAGTACCATTTTTGCTAAGAGGATGCTGATTATTGGCATTTTAAACTTTAGACTTAATCCGGGGCCAGAAATAAGCAACATTTTGCCTAAATTCTAATATAAACAGCTTATGCAACTTTTTCATCAAAGTGAAAATAAATACTGAGAATAAACCTCATGAGAACAATTCTTGGGACACGTATGTACATTTTTATTCTGGATTGCATTTTGTGGGTAAAATCAACATGTCACTCAAAGAAGGCTACTTACCTTATACATTTTTTGGGCATGGCCATTCCGTAACCACGCATGCTTTACATTTTGTTTTGATCACATGCATGAGAATCATTCACAGAATATTTTCTAGATAAAAGGACTTAAGCAACCTCTTATTGGCATTCCAATTATGCAACAGCAAAGTAGCTTTAGTAATTTTCACTCGATCCTACTTTCAGAGAAGCTGTACTTATCTAAATAGCTTAGCACACTTTTGCCTTGCTGCTTTAGATCTGTTTTTTTTGATATTGTAGATAGGATGGTATTTTTGAAAAATTAGGAAATATTCATGGATAGTGCCTAAGTATAATTGCATTTAGGCATAGCTGTCACTGCTCCAAATATTATTCCTATATATAACTATACTAGATGGACTGCAAGGTTTCAAAGAGTAATTTAAGCTTGTGAAGGTCCATATGTAAAAGTTATTAAGCTTTTCATTGAAACAAAAATCAGGCTTTTTTATATTACTGGCATTGACATTACATAGGGTGAAGGGCTTTGGGGTATTAAGATGTATCTCCCTATCTTGATTTTTTTCAAATTAGATAAAAACCAAGATATCACAATTTTGTTTCTCTTAATGCCACCATAGCATCGTGTTGTATGTCATACAATCCCTCTTTGAAACATAAATGGCCTATTGATTCCTTTCAGGAGTACCCAGTCATATTTACTAGATGACACTTTAGGGGTAAAGGCACATGCACAGCTGCCAGTAACACACCATTTCTATACTCTTTGTATAGTGTTTTTATATACTGTACATGTATATTGCCTTTTTTACATTTGAGGCTAAATCATGCTCTAGAAATTCAGGAAAAACGTTCCCCGTTTTGGACACATATCATTTTGCAGTGTGTTATTATAATAGATAGATAAACAAACAAATAAGTCAATAAATAAATAAATAAATAAATAAATAAATAAATAAATAGATAAATAAATAAATAAATAAATAAATAAATAAACGATGTTGAAATGGAATGAAATTTGAACCATCATGTTGGCTTCTAATGGTCTCATTTGACTACATAATCACGTGTTCAGTTGAGCATTAGCAATTACCCTTACCTTCAAAGCTAATTGAAAAATCACTATGTCATAAAAAGAGATGTACTCCATGTGCTTTAAATATTGTGAACAGAAAAAAATGTCCTTTTTAGATATAAATAAAAATATATTTCATTCACTTTTGTCAATTGTTTTTGATTGATCGTTTACTAGTGTATAAATACATAAAGCAGGCATGATGTTCACAGACCTTTTTTTTTGGCAAAATGGCAACCATTGCAATCATAATGAGGGTAATGAAAGTAGGGACAGTATTAAAGCAGTTTTTAGATTTTTTTTCTCTGACAGAAAACTTAGGGGTAACCATATATATAGAGCTACCTGAATAGCATATCAGATATAGTTTACAAGTATATCACCTTCATGTCAAAGTCAGAGGCTGGATTCTTTTTGATCATCCACCTTACAATGCTAATATAAGAATAGAATCAAAATAATGCATTCAATAAATCATATTGAATAAAAATGATCACAATAAATACAATTTTGGAATCAAATCTTGGGGGTGACTTGCACATATAGACCTTTCATCAGATTTATAATGTACTTAAAATAAAAATTAATTTCATCATGCCAATGCATTGAGTCTATATCTTTACAAATTCTATATGCATATCAAATACAGTCAGTCTTCCTACCGGTTACCATCTGTATCTAGTTATTTTGCCAGAGTAACAAGATTGCCTGCATTGCAAATCAGCTACAGTCCACAAGTATGTCAGCTAGACATAAGTCAGATACTGGATTATTTTAAAATGTCCAATTTGCCCTACAAATGTTTTTATATAAAGGCAATTTAAACAATCCATGTAATTATCATATTGAATAAAAATGAGCTAAATAAATACGATTTGAAATAAACTATTTTGAAAAAGATGAAAATTATTCATTCCAACAATTCTTTTTGCAATAGTGTCCTCACATTAAGGCCAAGTACAAGAATACCTGTACTTATTTAAACTATGCTTACTTTACAGGCAAATACAGTTCATATATTCACTTCAATGAATCCATTTGTCACTTTTTCTTAATTTCTGTGAAAGAGTCTGCTTTTGTTTGCTTTGCTCAGCTTCCAAATCACGTTTTGTATATGTGAGTTTCCAGCACCATAATTGTGACTTCCAAGCGAGAAAAAGTCAACAGTCATCTTATTAAGATGAAATTGTTGTTTGCGGGAGGTCAGGTGTTTGCTCACTGTGCTTTTTGAATTTACAATTATAAAGACCAATGCTGTCAAAAACAAAAAGGGGGAGCTTTTACGTTCCCCTTTTTTCTGCTTTTGTCCAATTGGGCTTTGTGTCTTGGAACTCTACCTGTCAGGTTAATAGGTGTGATCATGTGATAAATGAATACGGGAAATAATTCTGAGATAATCACTGACAAAGTTCAAGAGTGTCAAATTATTAAAGGACGGATAAACGCAGTGTAACGGTGCCCAGTTTCAATGGCGTCATATTGAAAATGAACAGATTTAGGGCATTATTTACAAAAAAATGTATATTTTTCTGATTCTGAAATTTGAATTCTGGGTAAAAAATGTTGACATCTAAAAATGTGTCATGGCAAAACATTACAACTAAATGTTTTATGTATACAATCAACCCTTTTGTATAATAATGGATTTCAACATTGGTTACCCTTTTGAATCTGGGCTGCACATAAGGGGTAAAGGCTATCTATTTTTGAAATTCAGTGCACTCTGAAAAGAGCTAGTGTCTGCAGTTAATGATGAATATTTCTAAGGTTGAGACAACCGGTTTAAAACCACCAGTTGCCTTTCATGGGTGACTGCCTGTCTCAAATCAGGAGTGAAATTTGTTTCTTTACATTGGTATTTGAAGACAAATGTTGATGCTTTAGCAAGTCTGGAATCTCTTTGCTGTCATTGTTGGGTTTGGAATTAATGAATGTGGATCATGTGTTTCTGTACTATCTGAGTATATTTCATGTTACGAGGATGCGGCTAATTGGCATTTAAAACTTTAGACTTAATCTGGGGCGAGAAAAAAAGCAATATTTTGCCGTATTTTTAATATATATAACTTATGTAACTTTTTCATCAAAATGAAAATAGATATTGAGAATTAACGTCATGGGAACAATTCTTGGGACAAGTATGGACATTTTTATTCTGAATTGCATTTTATGTGTAAAATCAACATGTCACTCAAACAAACCTCCTGATGTTATACATATTTTGGGCATGACCATTCCATAGATGTGCATGCTTCACATTTCGTTTTGATCCTACACATGAGAATGATTCACAGAATAGTTTCTAGATGAAAGGAGTTAATCAACCTCTTATTACATTCCCATTATGCAACATCAAAGTAGCTTAAGTAATTTTCACTGGATCCTACTTTCAGAGAAGCTGTACTCATTTAAATAGCTTTGTACACTTTTGCCTAGTTGTTTTAGATCTGTTTTATGATATTGTAGATAGGATGGTATATTCAGGAAATATTCAGGATCGTACCAAAAGGAAAATTGCATTTAGACATATTTGTCACTGCTCCAAATATTATTCCTATACATAGCTATACTAGATGGACTGCAAGGTTTTATACACAAATTTAAGCTTGTGAAGGTGCATATGTAAATGTTGTAAAGTTTCTCCTTGAAACAAAAATCAGGCTTTTTTATATTACTGGCATTGACATTACATAGGGTGAAGGGCTTTGGGGTATTGAGATGTATCTCCCTATCTTGATTTTTTTCAAATTAAATAAAAACCAAGATATCACAATTTTGTTTCTCTTAATGCCACCATAGCGACGTGTTGTGTGTCATACAATCCCTCTTTGAAAACATAAATGGCATATTGATTCCTTTCATGAATACCCAGTCTTATTTACTAGATGACACTTTAGGGGTAAAGGCACATTTACAGCCGCCAGTAACATCTAATTTCAATACTGTTTGTTTAGTGTTTTTACATATTGTATATGTATATTGCCTTTTTACATTGGAGGCTTAATTATGCTCCAGAAATTCACGAATAACCTTCCCCATTTTGGGCACATATCAGTTTGCAATGTGTTATAATAATAAATAGATAAATAAACGGTGTTGAAATGGAATAAATTTTGAACCATCATGTTTCGCTTCTAATGGTCTCATTCTACTATATAATCACGTGTTCAGTTGAGCATTAGCCTTTCTCCTTACCTTCAAAACTAATTGAAAAATCACTTAGCCATTAAAAGAGATGTACTCCTTGTGCTTTAAATATTGTGAACAGAAATAAAAAAAATTCCTTTAAAAAAAAAATAAAAATGCATTTCATTCACTTTTGTCAATTCTTTTTGATTGAACGTTTACTAGTGTATAAATACGTAAAGCAGGCATGATGTTCACAGAACTTTTTTGGCAAAATGGCAACCATTGCAATCATAATGAGGGTAATGAAAGTAGGGACAGTATTGAATCAGTTTTTATTTTTGCTTCTCTGACACAAAATGTAAGAGTAAGCATATATATGGAACTGCCTGAATAGCAAATCCGATACAGTTTACAAGTATGTCACCTTGATGTAAAAGTCAGAGACTGGATTCTTTTTGATTATCCACCTTACAATGCTTGTATATGAATAGAATGAAAATAATACATTCAATAAATCATATTGAATAAAAAATGATAACAATAAATAAGATTTCGGAATAAAAACTTAAGGGTGACTTGCATAGTGAATTTTCAACAGATTTATGATATGCTTAGAATAAAATTAATTTCATCAGGCCAATGTATTGAGTCTATATGTTTGCAAATTCTATATGCATATCAAATGCAGTGAGGCTTCTTACCAGGTACCATCTGTACCTGGTTATTTTGCCAGAGTAACAAAATTGCCTGTATTGTAAATCAGCTATAGTGCAGAAATGTATCAGCTTGACATAAGTCAGACACTGGATTTATTTTTTAAATTGTCCAATTTGTCCAAAAAATGCATACAAATTTACAATCTGTGTCACTCCAAGTAGCATCAGTATTCCTAACATTTGATTTGGTAGTGGTGATCGTAATTTAAGTCTAAATCAGTTCCAAATGTTAGGTCTTCTTTGTTTTATATTTAACACCCTTATCTGATATCTAATTTCAGAAGCCATCAAATACATTTATTCGATGAAAGAATCAGACATGAAGTCTATTGTCATGGTTTAGCATCTTATATCTTCAAAATTTTAGTCAAGGGTGGTGTAGCACAATGGAATTAAAAAATGGAGGTTTGATAATGATTTAGAAACTAACGGATATTGTTTATTTACAACATTTGTTATTGAGAATGAAAAGTGTTCATATTTCAGAAACCAATACAAACAAACATATTACATGCCCGCTATTTAATAAATATTTTCACTGATTTGTCATTTATAGAGATTAAAAGTCATTGTGAGAGCAAGACATTTTAATAGCTCAGCACGCTTTTGCCTAGTGGTCTTAGGTCTGTATCATGATATTGCAGATAGAATGGCATTTAAAAATTTTTAGGAAATATTTATATATCTTGCTTTTAGGATAATTGCATTAAGATATATCTGTCACTGCTCCAAAATATTATTCATGTACATAGCTTTACTAGATGGGCTGCAAGGTTTCAGTCAGAAATTTAATCTTTGTAAGGACCATATTTAAATGTTGTACATTTATTCCTTCATTTTGCAACGTGTTAATAAAATAAATAAATAAACGGTGTTGAAATGAAATGAATTTTAACTGCCATTTTTCCTCATTTTAGACATATATCATTTTGCAAGTTGTTATCATAGTAAATAAATAAAGGGTGTTAAAATGGAATAAATTTTGGACTACTATGTTGGCTTGTAATTGTCTTATTGTACTATATAATTAAGTATTTAGTTGAGCATTGACATGCTGCCTTACCTTAAATACTAACTGAATAAATATCATGTCATTAAAAGAGATGTACTCCATGTGCTTTAAACATTGCGAACAGAAATAAAAAAATGTCCTTTTAGAAATCAATAAAAATACATTTCATTTATTTTTGTCAATTATTTTTGATTGAACATTTACTAGAGCATAAATAAATAAAGCAGGCATAACATTGACAGAGCTTTGTTCACACAATGGCACTCTTTGCAATCATAAAGAGGCTAATGCAAGTAGGGACAGTATTGAACCATTTTTTATTTTTTATTCTATTTATTTATTTTTTTTAGCTCAGGTGGTCATATCACCTGAGCTGATACCATAGTCTCAAAATCTGTTGTCTGTCCATCGTCTGTCGTAAACAATTTACATTTTCGACTTCTTCTCCAAAACTACAGGCTAGATCTAATTCAAACTTGGTGGAAATGTGCCTTGGGTGGGTCTCTACCAAGTTTATTCAAATGGTCACAGTCCAGTGATTGTTGGATTTTTAATGAATTTTTAGAGTTTTCTTTAGGGGGGGGGGGAAATCTTAAAGCATCTTCTCTGAAACTGCTTACCCAATTGCTTTAATATCATACAGGAACACTTCCTGGGACTTCTAGTTCTTAATTTGTTCACCAGGTGGTGCTGCAATTTTTTTCTAATTTTTATGAATTTTTGTGTGTTATGAAAAAAATAAAATCAAAAAAAAAAAAAAAACAACCAAAAAACAAAAAAACAAGAGGGCTGTGTGAACAGACAAGGCTCAGCTGACCACCAGCCTTTCACTAGGAACATTCCTGTTGCCTTTTAGCAAAATCTGAATGACCGTTTTTTTGTCACCAGGTATGAAGTGAATCTGGCTGATGGTTTGGGAGAAGTCAAAAATGTGAATTTGAATAGAAACCAATGGATTTACATAGTAAACAACAGGAATGTTTTCTTTACTGTTAAGTTCCCAAAATGAAAAATTCGTTAAAAATAAGGATTCCACAGTAACACTGCCCAGTGAACAAACTTGTTTGACCCTTCCACTATAAATATTTCTGCAACCTTTTAGCAAAATCTGAATAACATTTTTGGAAAAGAAGTTGAAAATAGTAAAATAGCACAAAAATTCATAAAAATGGGGAAAAATTGCACCCCCACTTAGTGAACAAATGAACAACTAGGGTTCCCCAGAACTGTCTGATTTTGATGCAATTAGGTGAGCAGTTTCGGAAAAGAAGAAATTTTAAGATTTGGCCCATAAAATTAATAAAAAATACAAAAATCATTGGAGTGTGACCATTCGATAAAACTTGGTGGAAATCTACTAGAGGAACCTTGCCACCATGTTTGAAGAGAATCCGTCTGATGGATATGGATAAGAAGTCAAAATGTGGATTTCTATTGGTTTACATAAGAGCCCAGGCCAAAAAAACAAACAAACAAACAAACAAACAAACAAACAAACAAAAAATAGAAAACGAAACAAAACAGAAAAAAAAAAAACAAAAAAAACAAGAGGGCTGTGCGAACAGACAGGGCTAAGCTGACCACCAGCCTTCCACTAGGAACATTCCTGTTGCCTTTCAGCAAAATCTGAATGACCTTTTTCTCGAAGAAGTCGCAAATATAGAAAATATACAAAAAAATTCATGAAAATCTGGAAAAAATTGCAGCGCCACCTGGTATACAAATTAACCAGAGGTCCCCAGAACTATCCCTGTGTGATTTTGAAACAAACGTTGCCAGCGAGTATGAAGTGAATCTGGCTGATGGTTTGGGAGAAGAAATAAAAAATGTGAATTTGAATAGATACCTATGGATTTACATAGTAAACAACAGGAATGTTTGTCTTTACAGATAAGTTTGAAATTGAAAAATTCATTAAAAATCAGAACTTCATGGTAACACTAGTGAATAAACTTGTTTGGCCCTTCCACAAGCAACATGGCTGCAGCCTTTCAGCAAAATCTGAATAACAGTTTTGGACAAGAAGTTCAAAATAACAAAAACACACAAAAATTCATAAAAAATAGGAAAAAATCTGCAGTCCGCGTAATGAACAAATTAACAACTAGGGATCCTCAGAAGTTTCCTTGTATGATTTCAAAGCAATTGGGCGAGCGATTTTAGAGAAGAAGATTTTTTTAAGATTTGGCCAAAAAGAGAACAAAAAATTCATAAAAAACACAAAAATCACTGGAGTGGAACCATTTGAACAAACTTGGTGGAGACCCACTAGAGGATCATTGCCACCAAGAGTAAAGTGAATCTGGCTGATGGTTTGGGAGAAGAGGGCGAAAATGTGAATTCCTCTTGATTTACATCGGAGCTCAGGCCAAAGAGAAAAAAAAATCATTAAAAAAATGAAAATCAACGGAGTATGACAAGTTGAACAAACTTGAAAATGGTACACTAGAGGAACTTTGAAACCAAGTTTGAAGTGAATCTGGCTGACAGTTTCAAAGAAGTCGAAGTGTTAAGGCATCACAGATGGACGGATGTCTATGACATTTTTGATGATTCACATATGCAAATGAAGTACACATACTAGCCTGTTCTTCAGTAAGTTTTGAATGTAAGCTGATAGAGTCTTGACAAGAAGTTGACTAGAGTTGATATTGCACTTGGTGAAAGATTGACTAGAGAGATTGATGCATTTGGTGAGAATTGTTCATGCTCTTCCTTTCTGGCTTGAGAATCATTGAAGTACTTCTTCACTCTTGTAAAGTGGATGTCATCAGCGTCATACTAACATGCTGGTTTTGGGGCTTTGAATGTAGTACTAGCATTAGTGTCTTAGTGCCCCCATAGTCATCAGTAAGATGACTGTGAATCTTTATCAAGAGTCTTGCATCTCAGGGTTTTTCCAGAATCCAACTGTGAGTCTTGATGCACTTTCTCAAGGCTCTTCTTAAACAATCCAGGGTGTATTGCTTCGTTTGAGCTTATTTATAAGGGCTAGGACTCGATTAATTAGATCTGGAATTTCAGTGCAAGTCCTTGCATATAAAAGCACCTGCGCAGAGAAGACTCCATAAGCGTGCTGGGCTGGAATATTGCCTAACAGATCAGGAAAACTGACTATCTCAAAGTTGAATGTGTCTCGTTTGTCATAAGTCTTGACTTAAATGAGCCCATCTACCAGTCTTGTCTCCAGATCAAGAAATGTAGTGTGAACATCATTTTCATTTTCTTGATTGTGAATTAATTCTTGTGGATATATCCTATTTTTGTATGTCTCAAGGTGTCCATCATTCTTAAATGTGGCTAGGCCATCAATACACTGGCTGGTGTGATTAAACTTGATAGCAACACCATAGTTTTGCTTGGTACGTTTTTCCATAAAACTTGACTCGTAATAATAGATGTACAAGTTTGCCATCTGTGGTGCAGGGTCAATACCCATGGGTATACCAATGCACTGCATGTAGACTTTGTCTCCAAAACTGAAGAAGGAGTTGTCTATCACTATGTCAATCATGTTGTAAATATCATTTTTGCTGAAAGTCTTTTCTTTGGACTGTGGTACCAATTTTCACCCTTCTGTGTCACTTGTATGCATTGGTTGTTACCACCCTTAAACGTTTTGTCTACAGTGTCTTTCAGCTTGTCTTCTAGCTCAGTCATTGGGATCTTGGTCTATAAGTAGAAAAGTCAAATGTTTGGACATTCTTTGCACTCCTTTTGGAATTGATCTTATCAATGTCGTCTAGGACGGTTTTGTTATTGTCTATAATCCAATACCTTTCAAATCCATTGTGGAACTTTGCCTTGTTGCAGTATCTTCGATGTATTTTCACGATAAGTTGAAATATTTTCACAAGCTTCTTGGCAACTTGTTTTCTTACACATCTGCATGCCCCAATGATAAATCTAAGCTTTACAGGATCTTTGTGCATTTTGATCATTGCATAAATTTGTGGAAGTTCTTTGCTTTCATCTTCAACTTGTATACCTAGAGTGTCTCATTCCCCAATGATAGAGTTAATCACATCTTCAAGAGACCTTTGGTTTGTAGAGTTTTTTGTTGATTGTGTCTCTTTCAGCAGTACTTGTAAAGTATCTTTTGCAGATAAACCCAATATAATTGGATGCGTTGTCAATGGGAACCAGTACAAACTTCCTTTTTAGGTCATCCAGGTTCTTGATGAATGCTGAATCTTGCACTACCTTCTTGACTGGTCAGCATTTTATTCTCTTCCTTAAGTTCGGACCTTTCATTTCAAGTTTCTCTAATATTTTATTCTTCCATTCTATGAAGTAGACCTCAGGCTTTGATGTCTGGGCACTCCACACCTTGATGAAAGAGTTGATATCCTCTTTCAATGAGCTAATTGGTTTTTTTCCAGTTCAGAGTTTGTTTTTCCCTGAAGTTTGGTCCTTTGTGGAATAACTCACAAAGTTTTTTGTTTTCAATGATCATGAGATTTCCTGTCACAAAATGACCATAGTGTTCATCCAAGAAGTTGGAGATCTGGCAGAAACACTCAATGTCATTTATGTCATCATTATGCTTGAAACTCTTCACTGTTTCCTTGTAATGAAACAGTTTATGTCTAATTGTTGGGAGATATTTGTACACCAATGTTGATGAACCTTGAACTTGTACACTTTTTGGTAGTGTTTCACTGAGATCTTGGTCATGAAGTAATCTCCATATACACACAGACGGAAGTCAGACAACAGACCATTCTAAAGGTCCGCTTGACTGAGGTCAGCTGGGCTAACGATCAGAAAAAATACCAAGCAGCAACTGGTGAACAAATTAACAAGGGGACCCCGGTAATGTCCCCATATGATTTCGAAGCAATTGGGTGAGCAGTCTTGGAGAAGCAGATTTTTTAAGGTTTGGCCAAAAAAAGAAAAAAATTCATGAAAAAATACAAAAATCACTGGAGCGTGACCATTCAAACAAATGTGGTGGAGACCCACTAGAAAAGCATTGGCACGAAGTTTGAAAGGAATGTGGCTGATGGTTTTGGAGAAGTTGAAAATGTGAATCGATTAAGACGGATGACGGATGTCTTCTGATAATACATAAAGTGCATTGAAAACACACTACTAATTTCCAATATTCCTGTCTCAACGATGCTGAAAACCACTATGACTTGATGAAGGGAATGGCCTAGGGTGATCCCAAAAGCACCATCTGCTGCCAGTCACCCAGTCTCATCATGCTCTATGGCGGGCTGTAGCTTGTTGCTACCCTTATAAGGCACCACAGGAAACAATAATCTCTGTTCTGACTATCAAGCACAACTTAGGTACCTTGCACCAAGGACTTCCTCAAGAAACAAAACCACCAAACCTATTGTAAATCAAACTAGAGAGACAGTTGTCACATCTGTAACCTACCTCAGAACCTAGAGATGTTACAGAATTTACACTGGGAAGGCAGGAGTATTCCTCAAAAGTTCAAGCCAATGACACAAATGCCACAAGTTACCCAAGATCAAGACACCAAAATATTCGTACAAGCATGATATCAGAAAAATAAGGTGAATAAATCACCAAGATAGAAAAGTAGTAAGGTGATTGAATCACTGTTATGGAATCATGTCTGCAAGGAGTAGTCTACTTCAAGATGGTCACAAAAAAAAATACTTAACCACAGACTGATGTCTTCTTATAATACACAATATGCACTAAATATACACTACTAATTTCCAATATCCTTGTCTCAATAATGCTGAAAATCACTATGACTTGATGAAGGGAGCAGAAGGATGACGAATTTTGAGACTTTGGTATAAGCATGGATCACCTCAGCTAAAAATTGGAAAAAAATGCAGCGCCACATGGTAAACAAAATAACAACAAGGGGTCCCTAGATGTGTCCAGCTGTAATTTCAAAGCTATTGGTGAGTGGTTTGGGAGAATTTTTTTTTAGATTTGGCAAAAAAAAAAAAAAAAAAAACATAAAAAATACAAACTCACAGGAGCATGACCCTTTGAACAAACTTGGTGGAGATTCACTAGATGAACACTGGCACCAAGTTTGAAGTGAATCTGGCTGATGGTTTCAAAGAGGAGGGTCGAAATGTGGATGGACAATGGACGATCATGACTGAAGTCAGCTGAGCTAAAAATTAATAAAAAATCGAAAAATTAAAGGAGCATGACCATTTGAAAAGACGTTTTAATATATATATATATATATATCTTTATTGAGTCATTTAAATTATATAAATGCACATACTGCAGTTGCCATTTGCAACAGTTAACATACATTGTAATAGTCAGTAACAAAATAGAAGTAGCTTTGGCTGCTTAACAGTAGATGTATAATGAAAATGCCTAATACATTCAAGCTCTTGTCATAAACTGCTTTTTATTAAATGCATCCACAGTACACAGGATGTTATAGATACCTACATAAAATGTGGTGCAATCTTCAAAATTGAGCCTAGTCATACAGATTTCTTGATAGAAATGTGAAACAAACTAAAGGTCATAACTGTTTATTTTGGTATGTTACCGCCATTGTTAGCATTCACTAACTAGAGAGCTTTGCGAAAAGCAAAATTAATGCTCAGATGACATCCAGCTGGGCTAAGCAATGCAGAAGGGATCTGCACTAAGTTTTAAATCAAACATTCCAACACTTTTTGGGGGGAAGGGGGGGGGGGCTTTAGCAGATATGCAAAAATGTGGCTAATTTAAACTAATGTCCCTAGAAAGTTATCCAATAAAGATTTCAAACTTGTGCTTCTTTGAGGGCTACCTCACGTCAGATACAACATGTACTGCTCCATTTTCTTTTTTTCTCAATATTTCAGTACTTGGCCTGTACAAAATGATAGAATTATTTGAATTAATGCACAAAATTTACACTTGTGCTTTATTGAGAGCTACCTCACGTCAAATACAACATGTACCGCTCCATTTTCTTTTTTTATTTTTTTTCAATATTTCAGTACTTGGCTTTTACAAAATGATAGAATTATTTGAATTAATGCACAAAATTCACAAAAATCTTATTTTGCTATAATGTGTCTGCAGCTTCACTGGAACCTGCATAGAACTGCATTTTCAAATATGCCCACACAATGTACTTGTCAATAAATCCTGAAGCACACATGATGGCCCTACCAGCTCAACAAAACTCCTTTTGCAGTACATGTACATCATCAGTACACACAAATTTGATACAGTGAGTAGTCTCTGTATTGAATTCACAAGAATAATCAGCTCCCAATTAATTCTTTCAATGTCTGCATGCTCAGGCGTGTAAGTCCCCAGCCCCTGGTGACAACCACTTTTGAGTCTTTGGTTGCATTTCTGGCAAACATAATTTCCATTCACAAAATGTGCTGCAAAACATAATGCTAGGTACTAGGTCAACAGTTAACTCTACAGAACTTGTGTATCTAGAATATACACAAAAATAAAAAACAACAATCACTACATACTTCAATAGTTCATAAAACTCTCCTTACTTGTATGCTAACCTCATCATAAAATAGAAGGCAATATCACTTATCACTAATTTTTCATATAACCCATACAAGAATAAAATTGTTGCAGCAATGTTGCAGCATCAATGTGGCACTGTAAAATGCGTTGCAAGAACATATCACTGCTAGCTGCAATTTAATCACTGCTACCTGCGATACATTGCCACAAGCCATGACGATATATTGCCACAAGCCAAGATATATTCCCACAAGCTGCGATACATTGCCACAAGCCACAGCATACCTCAGATAACTTGATACTGATTTGCATAAAACCTAAACAATCTGCCTCTCTGCACTTCTGGTGCCATTTTTCAGCTGCCTGTTGCTATAGTTTGATAACAGCATTGAGAAAGATATTTTTTTTACAGGGTTCATTTACAGATCAACCTTGATTATTGTGTCAGAAAAGTACATGAAATGCCACAGTTACATTTTCCTCTATTGCTCGGATTACAGGCTGTAGCTACACGTACAATTATTGATTATAAGCTTCATTGTGTCAGGCAAATGTAACTACTTATACACAATCAATGGTCTCATGTATGCATGCCATGTTGCGAATTTGGATGACCTTGCCCATCTTTTAAGGTCACTGCTATCCATCATTGGCTATGATATCAGAAGAACCATTTCAAAGGTACAGTGGCTGTATCTTAATTATAAATTTTGTTGACCATGCCTTTTCAAGGTTACAGACCCCTGACAGGGAATATGGATTCCTTTAGATCATTATTTAGGCTGTTTTCAGTACTTTGACCTTTATAAAATTGCATAATAATGCTGCAATGTATCGCTGCAGGGCCTCGTTCCTGCGATATTGCTGCAGTCCTGCTGCAAGTATCGCCGTAGAAAAAGTAGGACCTTGTTCATGCAATATTGCTGTAGTCTTCCCGCAATTATCACTCCTGGGTCAGCAATATTGCCACATGCAGCATACCTCATTTGTATGATAAAAAAAAAAGCACTGCAGCAATACATCATGGCAGGGCTATTTTCTCTGAATGGGAACACAGTAATATACAATATCCAGTGACTTTCCATCTTCACAGTTTTTCCTCATGGGTTGTAAATATTGATTTTTTCCCCATCATTCCTAATTAGGAAAGTAAAATGTGCCAATTTGCTTCTCTTTCATTTTCCCATGTTTTGCAGTTTGGGAAAACAATACTTGGAGATCCACACTTTGCACTGGTTTTATCAATCGGCATAACTGGCTGTTCCATCCAATGACTACAGTGACAATTATTAAACTTACTGTTAATCTTCAGCACTGAAAACATTCTAGAGGGTCTGCAGAATTTGCCTTTATTGCCATTTTGACCCAGAAAATCAATTATCATTATACCAGACCCTTCCAGATAAACCTTACATTGACAAGGTATCGTATGCCTATTGCAGCTCAAATGCATACCTGTATTTAACAGATTCATAGCAATGTTCAGTCTTAATTCAAGCTCAAAAGACATAAAAACAAGAGAATCTAAAACATGCAATGATATCAAATTCTCAGCAAGCTTGATAAATTACATACATGTCACACATGTAACATGACAAGTTTCTTCAGCCTGCATGTAAATCAACAATTGTGCAGAAAACCATAAAAAGACAATCACATACATGTACACATGTGAATTCAAAGATCATATAGAGGTCTTAATTATAATATATTGCATGTTCACAGACTTTTGCAAAATATGATAATTATCTGCAGTTAGGGGTACCAAATACAAATGACTGACTTGCTTTCTTGTGTATCAGGATCCCAGGCTATACATAACTAGTTTTCAACATGCAATCAGAGACAATGTTGCCTAACACTAAATTTCCAAATAACGCAGTAAAATATACAATATGCACAAACAATTTCCAACCTCACTTAACACTGTGTAACTGTTTTTCCCCATGCTTTGGAAATACTGGTTTTTTCCCTACCAGTATACCAATTGGGAAAATTTAACATGCAAATTTGCATTTGCTTCTTTTTCATTTTCCCCTGTTCGTAGTTTGCGAAAACAGTACTTGGAAATCCATACTATACTTTTGTCAGGTTCACATTCACAAAGCTGAAAATACTTTCTTTTTAAAATATTGGTGAGGCAGCCACAAAATCATGAAATAATACAAGACATAGCAAAGCAACCAATACCAATTTCCATAAACTATTATGTTTGAACTTTGATCTGCACCTAAAGATCTTCATACAAAACGATGTATCAGCCATTTCCTGTCATTACTGTTTTTTACTCAACTGTAACACATTGTTTCAATCACTTCATAGACACATGTTCCCATTGCAGTCCAGGAATGGCCATTTTTATTGATGTAAAGACATCTCAAGACCCAATAAAAATTGACACTTGATTTGAGTTAGGTACACTGCTAGCTTCAAAACAACACTGGGTGGAATTTGGAAATGTGTGAAGAAAATAATAAAAAAACATTTTTCAAAATGGCCCCCACCAAACCATTTCTGAACTAAGCTAGGGGTCTGAAGCAGTGTTCCTGTGTATTTTGGAAGTGATCAGAGGTTCTGGAGAAAATTGTTTAAGACTGTCCCCCTCCCCCTGAATAAATTCAACTAGAGGGCTGTGTGAACAGCCCATGCTCAGCTGACCTACAAATTTACCACACTAGTGGTCCTGACATACAGAAGACATCAAGGTCACGCATGCACTGTCTTATTCTGCCCTTCATACACCTCTTCAGTTCAAATAGTTCTCAAGTTGTAAACTGAACAGCAAAATTTATACCAGTAGCCCTGTGACCTTGAGAATGAGGCCAAGGTCATTTATATACTGTCCAAAATAAAGGACCGCTAGTTGTGTGCAATGTCAAAGTACCAAGCCCACATGCTACTCAAGTTTTCCTATGAACAGTAAAATTCACTTCGGTGGCCCTGTGACCTTAGTAATGAGGTCAATGTCACAGGGCCACTTCAATTAATTCTGTCAATATGAAAGCTTGAGTACTATTGAGAAGTAAAAAATGTGAATTTCTGTCAGATGCCTATTGATTTACATAGTAAACAAAAGGAACGTATGTATTCAACAAGTACCCCCAAATGAAAAATTCATGAAAAACCAGGAAAAAATTACAGCGCCACATGGTGAACAAATTAACAACCAGAGGTCCCCAGAAATGTCCCTGTGTGATTTTGAAGCAATTGGGTGAGTGGTTTCTGAGAAGATTTTTTAGGGTTTGGCCAAAATAAGAACCAAAACAAATTCATAAGCTAGAAGATCAGGAACAGATCCTGTGCTCAGCTGACAGATTTACCTACATTTGCCATAATGTTCGCAAGTAACTATGTGTCTAGGATCCACTTTTCTCTTCCACCAAAAATAGAACAAAAGAATCATAAAAAATTAAAAAATCAATCGAGTATGAATTCCTAAGGGACTTTGGTGCCAAGTTTGAAGTCAATCTGGCTGACGGTTTTCACGAGGAAGTCAGAAGTGTGAATTTCTATTAGATGCCTATTCATTAACATAGTAAGCTAGATGAATGTACACATTTGACGTTAAGTTTGCAAAATGAAACATTTCTTTAAAATCAGGATTCCATAGTAACACCACTTGGTGAACAAACTTGTTTGACCCTTCCACAAGAAACATTTCTGCAACCAATCAGCAAAAATCTGAATGACGGTTTTGGAGAAGAAGTCGAAAATAGCAAAAAACATACAAAAATTCATAAAAATTAGGAAAAATTTACAGTGCCATCTGGTGAACAACTTAACAACTAGGGGTCCCCAGAAGTGTCCCTGTTTGATTTCAAAAAGCAATTGGGTGGGCGGTTTTGAAGAAGCTTTCGCAAAACTAGATGATCAGGAACTGACCCTATGCTCAGCTGACAGCTTGAGCTTGACTTACGCTGAGAATAGCATATGGCAAGGCCTAGACCTAGGCCAGGTCTCATGCTGGGCTGGACTGTGATAGGCTATTTTATGGTTGTTGAATGAGTAACTGAAGGATCCATCATTAGCAAGCTATAAGCCAGTATTTCAGTTTGACCTTTACTTCTGCCTTTCAAGGTCACTCAAGGTCAAATTAATCACACCAAAAGAAGCCCCATAGGGATTTTCCTGGTCATGTTCAATAGTAACCAAAGGTCTATGATACACCACTTCCGAGATATAAGCCACTATGATAGTGTGACCTTACATTTAGCCTTTCAAAGACAAAGTAATCAATATGAATGTGTTATTAACCAATCAGTATTTAATTTTTTTTTTTTCAAAAATCAGGATTCCAAAGCAGGACCATCTGGTGAAAAACTTTGTGTAAGCCCTCCAATGGAAATATTTCCACCAAGTTTCAGGACATCCTGGCCAAACGTTTTTGAGAAGAAGTCAATAATATCCTCATCATACAAAAAAAAATCATAAAAAAACAGAAACTAGAAAAGATGATTTGCTTCAAAGCAAGTCTGTATGTGTGCCTTCAAAACTTGTAAATATTAAATGCTACAACTTTTATCCTTTGGTACTTCACATGACATTAACTTTATGGCTGGATGCAAATTTCAAAGTCCAAACGACATTGACCTTTGACCTTTACAAGCCACATATAAATTGCACAGTGTTACAATTACCCACAATTCAAGCCCAACATGAATCAAATCAGATGCAAATTGACCAAGTAAAGGCAAGATGAAACTTTCAAAGGGCCAAATGACCTTGACCTTTGCCCTCTTGAGGTAAGAGGTTTTTATAAAAATGTGCAGTGTTGCAATACCTTCAATTTGAGTCCAACATGATTAGAATTGGGTGGAAATTGGCTGAGTTATGGCTGGATGGAACTTTTAAAGGTCCAAATGACCTTGACCTTTGAACTTTAGAGGTCACATGTAAATAACAAAAATGTGTAGTATTACCATAGCTACAATTCGAGCCCAACATGATCAAAATTGGATTAAAATTGACCGAGTTATGGCTAAAAGAAAGCCACTATCGAAAGTGGGCTTTGACCTTGAAATGATCTTTGACCTTGAGATGACCTCTACCTGAAGTGAACCTTGATCTCATAACTGACATATTTGGCCTAAAATTGACCTTTGACCTTGACATTTGAGATGACCTTTACCTTGCTATGTTCAAACTCATACACTCGGAACCACATTTACTATAGTTAATAAGATATTGAAGATTTAGAATTTTACTTAGCCCTCATTTGCATAACTCTGAAAAGCATGACCCCTCATCATAAAAAGGCGAGAATTCATCTATTGAAGTATAATTGTGCCAAGTTTAGAGTTTCTACGTGAAACACTTTTCAAATGAAATGTGGGACAAATTTGGCTGTACAGAAAGAATAAAACAAAGTAAGAAAGAAAGAAATAAAGAATTCCTAGAAGAACAATATGTCTGTGTTTGCACACAGACATAAATAATTGCAGCGCCATCTGTTGAACAACTTAACAACTACAGGTCCCCAGCAGTACCCATGTTTGATTTCGAAGCAAATGGGTGAGTGCTTTCGGAGAAGATTTTTTATAATTTGGGCAAAAAGAGAACAAAAAATTCATAAAAAACACAAAAATCACTGGAGTGGAACCATTCAAACAAACTTGGTGGAGACCCACTAGAGGAACATTGCCATTAAGTTTGAAGTGATAATGGCTGAAGGTTTCAGAGAAGAAGTCGAAAATGTGAATTCCTATTGATTTACATGGGAGCTCAGGCCCAAAAAGGAACCATAAAATTTATAAAAAATAAAAAATCAATAGAGCATGACCATTTGAACAAATTTGAAAACTGTAAACCTTGGCACCAAATTTGAAGTAAATCTGGCTGACGGTTTCAGAGAAGAATTCGAAGTGTGAAGGCATCACAGAAGGATGCACGTCCCTACGGAAGAACAGATGATGGACCATTCTAAAAGCTCAGCTTGACTGAGCTAAAAAATAGGAAAAAAATCAAAGTGCCACCTGGTGAACAAATTAACAACTAGGGGTCCCCAGAAGTGTCCCTGTGTGATTTCAAAGCAATTGGGTGAGCGGTATCAGAGAAGATTTTTTTAGATTTTGCAAAAAAAACCCCCAAAAAATCACAAAAAATACAAAATTTCACTGGAGTATGACCATTTGAACAAACTTGGTACAAAACTACAAGGGAAACATTGCCACCAAATCTGAAGTGAATCTGGCTGACGGTTTTGGAGAAGTCGAAAATGTGAAATGATGGACAGACAGACGACGGGCAATGTTCAACATTTCTGCATACTTCTACATAACTGTTAACAGACTGGTTACATTTGTTTCTTATAATGTTGTACAGATGCTTGTACTTCCTTATTTGTTGTTAAGTGAATAAGGTGATGATATATGACTCCATGATATCTCTGTATGAACCCCTGAGTGGAAAATAAAAATTATCAAGAAAATAAAAACTATGAAGTGAATCTGGCTTACAGTTCGAAGACAAAAATGTGAAATGGCAATGACATTGACGGATGACAGACCGTCCTAACATTACCTGACTGACTAATCAGCTGAGCTAAAAATTCATAAAAGAATTGAAATGACTGGAAGGTGACCATTTACATAAAATTGGTACATACACCCCAGTGGAACATTGCCACCAAGTTTGACATGAATCTGGCTGACGGTTTTGTAGAAGAAGTCAAAAGTGTGGCATCTCATACTGCAAGGATTTTTTCCGCATTAGTGCCCTCTTCTGGACTTTCTTTTGTTCATTCCAAATTTTTGTTCTCACTGTGCCATAGTTGTAGTTGATCATCTGGTGTGCAGCCAGAAACGCTTCTATTTCATCTTTATCTGAAAAAGAAGCACAACAAACACAAAAATTAGAAAGCAGGACTGACTACAAATTCCTGATTTTGCAAGACAAAACCAAATGACTCTTCACCAAACACTTTTGTGTCTGAAGCAGATGTAATGAAAAACTTTATATCAGTGCAACACCTCTGAAAGAAAGATGAAAAGAAATCTACCTAATTTCTATATGGTTCTGTGTATTAGGTTACAGACTACAGTTGTGATTGGCTGGTTGAGCATCCCAACGGAGATAGTCCGTAATTGTGAAAATACTGTGTTTTCAGCATGCTGTAGCTTCTGTTTAAATAAAGTTAGCTAAGTGAGGTTTCCTGCATCGCAGAGTTGCTTCATTGGTGGTCATATAGGTACACTGTCTTCCAGGCCAGGTGGGAACTTTATGGTGGGGAAGGACAATGATGTGACCCTGGCAAGAACACAGTTCATACACCTGCATAAAGCTGACATCCAGGTGTTGTTTCGTATTTCAATTATCACAAATTAACGAGCTGGGAATTGTATGACAAAAATCCATCCATATTTTTCTGACATTTTTATCTGTTAAATGCCGTTCACAGACTTTTAAAATACCAAAATGCTGATTTTTTAGACTGAAAAATCCTAATATGAAAAATAGAAGGATTTATAACTGTGGTCTGTGGCCTGTAGGGATGTCACGATACACCTATACCATGATATGATACATATCTTGATACAGACCTTACAATATGACATTACTACCACAATACTAACCTCACTATGATAATTCAGGAATATGAGAGCTGAGTGGAACCGAGCAGTAATAAACAGTGCTAAGGTGAAACAAGCTATGCAAAAACTGTAAAACTTAAGATCTGTGTGACCAGACCCTAGCCAGCATGAGTATATTTGTATGTATGTAAGTGTGTATATATGTACATGACCATGTGTGTGTTAGTATGTGGGCATGTGCATGCATGCATTCTTTAAGACATTAGAAGAACATGGCCTCCAAGTTTGAAATGCATCAGGCTGACGGTTTTGGAGAAGAAGTTGAAAATGTGAATTAGCCTCAGAATTATGCCCACTGACTTACATAGTACAGTGGTACCAGCTCTAAAGACCACCTCCAATTTAAGACCGCATGTCTTTTTAAGACCATTCTTTCAAGACTCTCTGCTGTATGTACATGTTAAATATACCTTCAATTTAAGACCACCTGCAGTATGAGACCACTTTTTGTTGGCTGTAGGGGTGGTCTTAAATAGCAGGTACCACTGTAATCTACAGAAATGTATGCATTTACTAATAAGTACTCAGAATGAAAAATTTTCAGTTAGATCAGTGCTTCACCACAGCAGACTCTACTAAATTTAGAAACAATGAAAATAGAGTCTACTATGCAGGCAACAATACTGGTCCCTGATCCCAAAGTTGGCCAAATAATGGATCTTCCAGTAAGATCCCAACACTGTAATCTAAAATCGTATTGGAGGGACAATTTTCAAATTTTGAAGGACACAAGGCAACCTGCATAAAATTCTACTCAAATAACAGAAGATCTCACTGTTCAAAAATGAATATTAAAATACAATCAGAGATTGCCAGAGATAGGTCTTTTAGAACAGACCCTGGAGTTGAGAAACATGCAAATGTCATTTTGTAAAACTTCATGAAATGTTAGAAAATTACAACCTGGAAAAGCTTTTATATTGATTTGACAGTGAAACCCAGATATATTTGACCAGCTACATGCACTTACAATTAAACAAGGTGTTTATTTTACTCTTTCAATACTGGATCACAGATGGACATTGGCATGTACAAATCTATCCAGTGAAACAAGAGGCTCATGATCCTAATGCTCTGCTGAGATATGAATAACCATAGGTGTCACCACCAGTACTTTGTGCAGTGCAGGCTTTTGTTTTAAGTATTATTAATTATCATATCTGTAATGTTGGTTAAACATACTTTTATTTTCTACAGCATTACAATTATACAAGAAGCTTTCACAACACAATTGGGAATGCTCTATACAAATCCCTCTTGTAGGAAAAGGACAAGAACACAGGACAAACTAGATGCACATGTGGTGTAGGATGGGATAATACAGTGAAACTTAATATGAACCCAAGTAAATACCCACCCAACATACACAGACTATAAAAAGATAACAAGATAAAAGACAAGACAGATAGTGGTGCACAACAATGAACATAGTATAACTAAAGACCACCATACAAATAATAATGATACTGTTATTTAGGTTATTCCTCTTGAACTAAAACGTTCAGTTTCTAGGATATATTCTTGAATCGCGGAAAAGCAGTAAAGTTAACTCATATCTGGATACAAGTTTCATTTTTGTTTGTATTTGCAGGTCATTAGTGTGATCATTGTTCATCTGAATGAACAATCACTTGTCTTGTCTTCTCACTTCATCTGACTTGAATAAAGACAACTGATGCTACAAATGGTTAAAGACTTATCTACTCACAACAAAATTTACAAGTTAACTCATCATTAGCCATTAACTACCAGTTCCAAATTCATAACCCCAGTGATCTTGAACTAGAGGATCAGGAACTGATCCTGCACTCAGCTGACTGAGCCTGAGCTTGACTTAGGCTTAGGCTAGGCTTGGCAAGGCTTAGGCTAATGCTAAAGCTACGCTTAGCCTGAGGCCATTCTAGGCCAAAGCCTAGACCTACATGTAAAGGCTGGGCTGGGGTGGGCTAGGCTAAGTTATTGTTGTTGACTCTGTAACTAATGGATTCATCATTAGGAAGCTAGCTATAAGCTGATATTTCAGTTTGACCTTTACTTTGAACTTTCAAGGTCATAATTAACCCCACCAAAAGTACTTTCCTAGTCATGTTCAACAGTAACCATGGGTCTACAATACAACATTTCCAACATAAAAGCCAATGTGTCAGTGTGACCTTAAGTTTAGCCTTTCAAGATCACTCAAGGTCAAAATTCACAATGCCAGAAGAAACCCCATGGGAGTTGTCCTATAAACACTTGCTAGTAACCAAGGGTCTAGGATACCCTATTCCCAAAATACAAGCCAATATTTGAATTTAAACTTTAGTTTGACCTTTCAAGGTCATTAAAGGTCAAAATTAACATCACCATAGGAAACCCAATATGTGTTACCCTAGTAATGTTTAAAAGTAACCATGGATCTAGCGGCCACTAACAGTATAGACGCCAGTAAATCATTTTGACCCCAAATTTGACCTTTCAAGGTCCCTCAAAGTCAAAAATAACATCACTCTCAGAAACCACATGTTTTCCTATCAATGTTTAATAGTATCAATAGGCCTAGGATGCCCCATTAATAAGCTATAAGCCAATATATAATATTTGCTGAGTCAGCCAAAAATTAGATTCAACATTTACCCAAAAATACCGAAAATGAAAAATTTGCTAAAAATTAGCATTCCATAGTAACACCACCTAATGAACAAACGTACTTGACACTTCAATAAGGTACAGTCCTGTCACCTTTCAGCAAAATCTGAAGGATGGTTTTAGAGAAGGAATCAAAAATAGTGAAAACATACAAAAAATCATAAAAAATTAAAAAATCATTGGATTGTGACCATTTCAACAAACTTGGTGGAGACCCACTAGAGAAACATTACCACCCAGTATGAAGTGAATCTGGCTGATGGTTTGGGAGTTGAAGTGAAAAATGTGAATTTCCATTACAGGCCTATTGATTTACATAGTAAACAATAGGAATGTATGTCTTTACCGATAAGTACCCAAAATGAAAAAAATCATTCAAAATTAGGATTCAATAGTAACACAACCTAGTGAACAAACGTGTTTGGGCCTTTCACAAGAAGCATTCCTGCAGCATTTCTGCAAAATCTGAATGAAGGTTTTGGAAAAGAAGTCAAAAATAGCAAAAATACACAAAAATTTATAAACAAGAGGTTCATGTGCCTAATGCTCTGCTGACATCGTGGCTATATTGCCCCTGTTCATTTCAAAGTTGCGAGTCTTCAAGTGGCTTCTGAACATAGAAAGCCTATGCACTTTAATGTAAAAAATGCCACCAGATGGCACTTTACTCCACATGTAATCATAGCTTATTTGTGGAACTCCTGTGTGATGAATATTGTTGCATGTGCCAAGACAACAATGAGTGAGTCCTTAACTTTATGTTTTCAGTGACCTTGGAACAGAATATCAAGGACACCCAGATTATGTATAACAAGAGGCCCATAGGTCTGCCTGGTGCTGTGCTAGCATTGCCATTGAAGTCCAAGCTTCACCCTGCCATTAAGAATCCCCTTTTCAACTTTACAGGCATGGTCACCTCACAAAAATAGGTCAAGGTCACTCATATTATATACAATTCTAGCTTTTGATATTGTCTATATATCATATAAATTAGGCAAGTCTAATCCAATTACTTTTCAAGATATGGAATTTTATATCTTAAAACACATTTTGGCTCATAATTTCCACCAAATTAAAGGTGGCGCCACTAGTACCACTAGCAAGTTAGACTTTGACCTCCCCCACAACCCCATCAAATTTGGTGAGGGTCTGCCAAAAATTAAAGATGCTGGAGTGGTCACAAGATTTTCATATTTTGACCCCTATATTGCATAACATCACAGATGGCACCACAAACATCTACCTGAACCTACATTTTTGTACTCCCCAGAAGTCCTGAAAGTTATATTGGGCTAATTTAAAAACTGCGGTCACAAGATTTTCACATTTTAACCTATATATTGTATAATGCTATAGGTGGCGCCACCAACATTGACATAGACAAAGATTTTTATACACTTTATAACTCCTAAAAGTTATATGGGCCTATCTCAAGAATTGCTGGGTGCAGAGCATTCACGAGATGACTCCTATATTCTAAGTGGCCATTTGACCTTGATCTTCAACTTGGATTTAAAAATTTTTACTGTTCAAAATATGCGCCCCACATCAAGCTTTCAATGTATATAGTCTGTTTGTTCAAATAGGGTAATAACTTTTCCAGTTATTGATGAAAAACAATAAATTTGGACAAGTGCCAAACTCCACAATTACTGGGTCACAGTGACCCAAAAAGTAGGTCACCAAGTACAGTTTTATGTTTCATATAATCAAGTGCAATTTTGATCTGGAAGCTCAATTCTCTTTGCCATTGATGTCCAAGCTTTTAGACATGCCCAGGACTGGTTCCTTGCATTTTGGAATATGTTTTTTTAGGCAGTTATATGCCCCCTTAACATGAAGAAGTGTTCATCTGCACGAGCACTATAATTAATATTCGATTACAATTTATCTATTACGTTTATGAAAAAAGTGAAGGAACTGAACCTGGACATGACTACAAAGTTTTATTTTGCAAATTTTCAAGTTTTTAAGTATTACATTTGTTGAGAATCCCGAGAAAAGTCTCCAAATCGAAACCTTTTGTAAAATGTCCATTATTCATCCAAAGAAAGGATTTTGAAAATTTTTCTTGGTGTATATATGATGTAAAGATACCAAGCAACAAGAATTTATATAGTTTTATGGGTTTAAAAATAAAAACCAAAACAGGAGAGCGGGTTGAAGACAGCACTCCTCTGTGTCTAGCTTTGTTTGTGTCACCTTAATAGCAGCAAAGATGTGTTTAGCATAAGATATAAAAAATTGTTTCTTTCTATCGTCATGATCATACAATTGGGGAGTAAACGCAATCTGTAATTGATGAAAATCAGAAGAAAGTTTGAAATTTTGAAATTTAATGTGTCTTTCACCTATTTGACCAATTCTACAATAAAATGCCATACATGGAACCCCCAGTGCTTAATGCGAAGTAGAGTTTTGTCTTAAAAGTATACATGCAATGCCAAATTCATAAACTATTCACAATTAAATGTACAAAACTCTCCATTAGCAAGTCACCACTTGCATAGTATTTGTCCCTGTGACCTTTAAAAAGTAGGTCAAGGTCATCCATATTATGAAATACTTAATTTTTAGTTATGATACATATATCCTACAAGATTCATTTGACTAGCTTTATTTTTTGCTGGGATGATGAATTTCTGTAAGTATAAAGACATTTTGCTTCATATTTTCCATTTAACTAAAGGTGGCTCTGCTAGTAATTGACCTACCCCACAATCCCAGTATATTTCAGGAAGATCCCTCTAAAACTAAAGATGCTAGAGTGTTCAAAAGATTTTAACATTTTGACCTATATATTATATAATACTGTAGGTGGTGCTACCTATATTGAACCTTACCTAGATTTTCATACACTCTGCAAGTCCTGGAAGTTATATGGTGTCCAATGCAAATTGACTAGAGGGCTGAGTGATCAGCCCATGCTCAGTTGATGTATGGCATCACCAGAACTATACTGAGTTGACCAAAATTGTTACCTTTGGGGAGATCAGTTCACCTGAGATGAGCTGAACAAAGCAGTATTAAACAGTGCTAATGTCAAATTAAAAGACATCCAGATATTGCTGGAAGTATACCTCCTTCCAGCACACAGGCTCAGGTTTCAGGAAAGAAAGTGTAAGCACAAAACAGTTACAGCAGGGATGTGGGCCCTGGTTACAGTGACTTACATATTTGACCTTGTGAGCTATCTTTGCTCCTTGACACAACATGGGGTCAATATACTTGTACAAACACACCTTTGGACCAAGGTACATATACATGTATCATAAAGGATTAAAAGGTAGACATACTGTGGTTTTACTCTTATTCATTATTGTGACACAGATATATAGCCTGGTGACCCAGTTTTGCATCATGACATACCTGCATGTCAGGATTCACATTTCTGTAAAATTTCATGAGCTTATGTTAAAGGACTAAAGAGTAATACCCCTGGCAAGATTTAATATGGATTTCACACTATAACCCTAGTAGTTGACCTAGTAAGCTATTTTTGCATCACAACACACCTTTCTGTCAAGGTATGAAGTTTCATGAACCTAAAATAATCATTTAAGCACTCATCTACCCACACAGCATGGTATATGGTGGTTCCATGGAGTAATCTCTGGAGTCATCTAGGAGTCATTTAGATAGGAATAAAAGCTCTGGCCGCATTAACAGCATGTGTTACAGTTTCTATTACAAGACAGGCATGTCAGGTGGCTTTCACAAAATGTATAGGAGCAGGAGAATATTTTGAAAATTTTTATGCATACCATATTCTGAATCTGGCAGTACATTTGATTCCTGCGAGGATAATGTACATAAGTATTAATACCCTGCAGATAATTTAGTATGTCCACTGTGTTTCATGGGAGAGTCCAATCCATCTGTCATTGTAACAATGACACAGAACTACATTGGCAAGCATGCATACTGCTCGCTGCCTTGCTACCTGGCAAGGGTGAAAGCAGTATGCAACCACTGTTAAATATCAACCAAGCTATCATATTCAGGGCCAAAATTACACCTGTAAGTAACACAAACTCAAAATGCATTAGAGAAGGTGCAAAGTGTTAAAAAAAAGGAAACTATTTACAAATAGGTGACTGTCCTATTTTTCTCATGCTACATGTAGCTTCCCCATGAAGTGAGACCATCTGTCCTGGGGGACAACCTTCTGGGATTCTACTTATTATAATAAGGTTTCTTTACAAATGCACTACTGCCCTTGTAAATAATCTGTAAAGTGTTAGTGCCCAATGCAGTATTCAAGAGGACAAAAACAAAAAAAAAAAAAAAAAACAATTCATCATTGTAGGTATTACTGAGTGAAGCATTGGTGTTAATAACTTTTTATTTGTACATTTACAAGGACAAGGCAGTTAGGTCAAATAATTGCTTACACAGGATACTGTTTATTTTCAGCCCTCCATTCAACATTTTAAATGTATTGTATTACGATACACCATGTTAAAAAGTGAAAATATAGATTTTTTTTTTTAAATTTTCAGCCTCCCAAACTTTGCTGGCAAGCCATATCTGGGTTTTCTATCGGACAAACCATCATTGTAGAGTGAAAAACTGTAAATTTGCCAATCCAGATTGTTCTGATTACATATCCACATCTGTAAACTTGTGCTGTCACATCACATTAGGATATAAATCTGACAAAATTTCTACATCTCAGTTCTGTAAGATACACCAAGGAACTGTGACTACAA